>JADLZK010011332.1:0-150548 GCA_015847255.1 Hyparrhenia diplandra | reverse complement strand
TTTCTAGATTTTCTTTTACTATGTATCTATGTATTTAGACATGACATATTGATATTGTATAACTAGATGCATAGCAAAAAAATGTGTCTAGAAAAGCCAAACGTCTTATAATTTAGAGTGGAGGGAGTACCAAGTAGACAAAAAGAATCAGCCAGTTGCTAAACAATTTTCATCAATGAGTGACACTAGCATTGCCATCATTTAACTTAATTTTAATTTATGACAAAAAAAATATGTTTATCGTGTTGCAAAAGTTCCGGGAAAGCACCATTTGGACATTGAGCAATTATTAGTGTGCCAAGAAGTAGGGATGGAAGTATGCAGAGTGCCAGCAAGCACCCACCGTCAGCAGGTGACTGTCAGTGGAATCTCCAAAACATTTAATCAATCCACCAATGCTACGGGATTCTCTTAGCCAGCATGGGTGTGATTTCTACCTAAACATTTTAGTGTTAGACAGTACTGTAGTATTTTGGTGAGGTACAGAAAAAAAAAAAGAAGGGTCACGACTTATGGCATGCATAGGTAGGGCACTGGGCGGAGCTAGGATTCAACGTTTGGTATTCCCACAACATTTTTCCCCAAAACAATGAACTGAGGACACTAATAAAGCTAGATATTTTAGTATAAGCAATACATATTCATTGTGGTACAAAATCATGGGTATTCATTTGAATACCTAAGAATACCCTGGCGCCGCTACTGAGGTAGGGGATACAGGGTTCAGCGGTGGGTATGTGAGTGGATCTCTAAGTGTGGAATACAGAGGACTCAACATGTCAATTTCATTAATCATTGGGAAGATGTGAATACTTTGTGCTGCAACAACCATGCATTTCGATTTGCAAGATGGACTTTTTTAGAGTTCAAGGGCCAAAAACAGCCCTGGCCTTTTACTATTAGTAGAGACCAGATATCCTCTACAGCTAAGTTTAATCACCAAAAAACACCTAATACCCGCGGTATCAGGGGCCAAACAACTTCAGAGACAGCAGCTGTATATTCGGTGTTACCTGGAGAAAGTTTGCAAGGATTAAACAACAACTGTATATTGGTAAATTTTAAAGACAACAACTGTATATTCAGTGTTACCTGGATTTGAATTCAGGCATATCATACTATAATGACTGAGGAAGTAAAACAACAACTGTTTGCAAGGATTAAACAAATCTATTGGTGAATTTTAGCCCAAACAAGTTCACTATATATTTGGTAATGAAAACCAAGGAACGATGGAGTAGGAGTGTAGTACTAGCCTGTTGCTCTTCACACAGGACCATATGACCCTAACCGAATACTAGCCCTTTGTTACTGCAAGCACATAAATCAAAGCAGATTAGCTAGTACAAAAAATGAATAACAGTTATGCAAAACGGTGTAGTAGGGAAATGGGGGTGGGGATGGATACCATCGAATGCGAATACAGCAGGTGAAGATGTGGTGGATGAGGCTACAAGGGCCTACAGGTGCAGGATCAGACAGTCTGCAATCATCGGTTGCTGGTGACCAGCTGGAGCCACCAGTGAGCTGTTGTTGCACAAGATTGCATTGTGTTGGTTCAAGACAGACGACACTGTCACCCACAGGGGTAGGCAACGCTTTAGGTGCAACACTCAAGTTCCTCTCTCGAATGAACAAGGTATTGCCTCCAATGCTTGTTATCGGGATATACCTTTGCTGGATAAGATCCGTGAGCTTGAAAACCACAAAAGTGAAGCTTCTTGAAATCTTTGTAGCCAACCACCAGGATTTCTGAATCACATTCTACGAGACCCATAGGAACATCAAGGTAGCCATCTGGGATTGTGGCAATCAACTTTGGCAGCGGTAGCTCAGAACCGGAGCTGCCCACCCCATCATCATGCGCAGGTGGATCAATCTGGAAAACCAGGACATCGCCATATGATTCATATTCGCCAGTAAGTTCCGATATGCCAGAATACTTGACTTCGCAAGCCGTGTACAGTTTGCCTTGGAATGCCAATGGTGGAGAAGCTGCGCATGGGTACGCCCAGGTTGACAGAGTCCACTGCTGGTCCATGGCCGTAGCAAACGCTACTTGGTTCACCTCATGAAGAGCAAGCATGGCGGTGACGACGACCCCGCCGGCGCCGCTGAAGGAAACAGAAGCACAGATTGACTCCGCGAGCCTTTCGATCCTGTCTGGCGCCGGTACGCGATCCAGCCGTACGTCTTCTACCTGCGGGAGGACGGTGGCCAGCGGTGGGAGATCCACGATGTCGCCAGTGAAAGGGTGGAGGAGGCGGATGGCTGTGTCCTGATCCCGTAGCAGGACGAGGAGGCCGTCGACTGAATCGACGACGCGGTGGTCGGCGAAGAGGGGATGTGGGCGCGGACAAACGTCCCCGTGTCGAGGTTGAGGAAGCGGATGTACCCGCGCAGGTGAGGGTGGCCGGGGTGAAGGCCGTGGCCCTCGGGAAGCATCATCCAGCGGCGCGGGTGGAAGCGCGGGTCGACGACGCCGCGGCCGCGAGGGCAGGCGGTGGCGGACCGCCAGCTGCCGCAGACGGCTCGGGAAGCGGACGTAGTCCAGCAGGTCGCCGGCGAGCACCCGTGACGAGACGAGGCGGATCATATCCGAAGGCAGTGAGGACCAACGCTCGGGTACGGCGGGGTCGCCGTTGGGCCACGGTGCCGCCGGAGGTGGCATGTTGAAGACGTGAACCCAGCCCTCTCACTTGCTGATTCGATCGATTGGCAACGGCGCGACGCGGCGCGGCGCAGCTGGTTGTGCCGGTCACGCCCCGCACCTCGAGGACGCGCGGCGATGGTAGGCGAGGGGAGTGAAGAGGCGGCGGCGGCGGCGTGATTTTACGGCGGCCGTGTCGACTCGGGAGTCGGTTGGTGGGACGGCGAACGCGGAACGCTTCCTTCGGGGTGGCGAATCGTGTTGGCTTCGTCGCAGCGAACGGAGTCGTGCGGGGAGAGCGAAACGCACGGAAGAGTAGACTGCGTCGTCCTGCCGTCACCGTTTGCTCACTCGTGTGTGAATGGGCCAAATTGCATCTGAATATTTATTTTGGGCCGTGTCAAAAGAAGCCCATTTAATTTAGGCCCTAAAAGTCTCTGCCCAGGTTGCATCATGGCTGCCAGGCCAGGTCTGGTAACTTTTTAGTAGGTTTACACCTGTTTTTCCCATTTCCATCGATCTCAATAAAGACTCACTCCGTGATCTCAATAAAGACTCCCTCCGTCCCGTTTTATGGTCGGTCTCGCAGTTGGTTGAATCATCTACGTTCACACCTCATTGAATGCAGCTTACAGTTAATATGGAACAAAGAGAGTATAAATTGTACATGATGTTTTCCAAAATTGTTTTAGCAATCATGACGTTTATATGAGCGGTATATGACCGCATGTCCACATGCTACCATTATCCCGTAGAGAGCTGTAAAACAGTATTACTATAGTGGTCATGGGATGAAGGATGCTTATTAATCTCACCAGATTTTTGTCCGCATTCCTCTTCAAGATTGCTAAAACTTTAAGGCCTCTGATTTGGTTTGATTTGATGTACTATTTTCTTATGAAGTGACATCAATTTGATGAAACTGTATCAAATCATGTGACTTGTCAGACATCCATTTAATGGTACGTTTCTAGCTAGTGATGGATGGTTAATCTCAAGTACAAATGTGTTCATATTATGGAGACAATTATTTAATTCATTCAAAACTTACATTTCTAGAGCTCTATTGTCCCTCCTCGCTTGTGTAATCTTCACCTTCCCAAAGATGCTCGTGACACATAGGAACTAATCTCTCGAGTTGCCTTTAAAACATCTTGATGGTCAATACTTACACATGTTATCTTAGGTAATCTCATAACTAAGCATGATCAATTAATTAACCATTCTTGTCGCACTATTTCAATCATTTACTTGCATTGCCCTACGCCAAGTATGGAAGAATGTCCTTTACCTCTCTACGCCAAACTAAGGATTATACTATCAAAGCAAAAGAAATTCCAAGAACTTCACAACAAATCCGTTAAGAAAGTTTCAGAAAATTAAAATCCATTGAGAATTGAGAAATCAAAGCAAACAAAAGATTTCTAATCAAATTCACAATACACACGTTGTTTTAATCAACTTCATATCGAATGTGCCGGCCTCGTGCCATTCATTCATTCCCGTGCACCACGACGGCACTAGAGCACGCGAAAGGCAAAGCCACCGGATGGATCCAATCCAGCCTACAAAACGACCAGAAGCATCCGAGCCGTTGGCTTTGCCGTTTTTAATCCTCTTTTGGAACACTCTAGAACCCCAGCGGATTGGATTTAAACCCGGGTCTGGATCGCGTCGCCTCTCATCATTTTCCCCTCGTGCTGTGCTCTCTCGAACCTTCCAAAGCCCTCCCACGGAAACCCTAGCCGCGCGCGCGCGGATCTCGGCTTGCCCCCTCCTCCACGCCAGGCACGCATGGACGAGGACTTCGAGATGCCCCCCACCGGCGCCGACGAGATGATGGGCGACGACGAGTTGGGCGACTTCGGCGGCGACGAGGGCCCCGTGCTCAAGGTGGGCGAGGAGAAGGAGGTCGGCAAGCAGGGGCTCAAGAAGAAGCTGCTGAAAGAGGGCGAGGGATGGGAGACGCCCGAGGTCGGCGACGAGGTTGAAGGTACGGCGTACGCTCTCCTCTCATCCTGCCTGTCTGCCCCCGGTTTTCTCCACCTGCTGCTGCACTTCTATTTCTGTTGGTGTGAATTGTGATACGGTCAGTGAGCGTGTTGGTGTGAATTGTGATACGGTCAGTGAGCATTCGCTCAGTTCTGGCTGGCTGGGAGTTAGCTCATGGGAACGGAATTCGGATTCTGTTGGGTTTTGTGTCAATTTATTGTTCCTTGATGATTACTGGATGACCTTTGAAGTCATCTTATTGTCGAACATTTTTAAACTATAGTGAACGCATCCTTACTTACCCATGATGATATTTCAGTGCATTACACGGGCACACTCCTCGATGGGACAAAGTTCGACTCGAGCCGTGATCGTGGAGATCCCTTCAAGTTCAAGCTTGGACAAGGTAAATTTCCTCCTCCACCTGAGGTTAATTTCTTCTCTGTCCCATGTTTGGATTTTTGGATATAGATGTGGATGTAGCATTAACAATGTGATGGTAAAACAGTTCAAAGTTACCAATCGAGAACTAGTTCTAATCACTTCGTCAGTTTTGTTCCATTACTTAAATACTCCTATCATGGATATTACCAAGAATCAGGACATTTGAACTACTGTATCTGTGAAATTGATGTAAAGTTAATGTTGAAGCTCTTGAGTGCTTGGTTATGGCTTCACTTACTTTAAACAAAATACCTTGTGGCTGGGTCTGTGATTGTTTTTGTTTAACGCGCAGTAATGCATAGTCCCTGTAGATATATATAACCACAAGTGATAAGTACCTTGATGTAAGGTGCTATGATGTTTGAAAAAAACCATGTTAATGACTTGGTAAATTCTATCATTTGTTCTCTCTCTTTTCTGTTTGCTGACATTGCCAAGTTGGAAAGTAAATGAACAGCTATTTTGTTAATGTCCAGGCCAAGTGATAAAGGGCTGGGATCAAGGCATCAAGACCATGAAGAAAGGAGAAAATGCTGTTTTTACCATTCCTCCAGAGCTGGCTTATGGGGCATCTGGTTCGCCTCCAACTATCCCACCCAATGCAACCCTGCAGTTTGATGTTGAGCTGCTTTCATGGACCAGTGTCAAAGATATTTGCAAAGATGGTGGCATATTCAAGAAGATTCTTAAAGAGGGAGAGAAATGGGAGAACCCAAAGGATCCTGATGAAGTACTTGGTAAATTTTGATTACACTTCTCAGTTCTCACAGACCTATGTTTTTGTCTTTGTTCGTATAGCTTAGTCTCCTTATTCCTGCAGTGAAATATGAGGCCCGTCTCGAAGGAGATGGTACTGTTGTATCCAAGTCTGAGGGGGTTGAGTTTACTGTACAAGACGGTAACCCTCTTTACTTCTGGTCTATCTTCACATGGCCTGATGAAGATGTTTATGTCTAGCTATGGATTATTTTCTAACTAGTGTATTGCCAGGATACTTTTGTCCTGCCCTTGCGAAAGCTGTCAAAACCATGAAAAAGGGAGAGAAGGTGCTCCTCACAGTAAAGCCACAATGTGAGTTTTTGTTTTCAAGTGCCGTTATTTCTTCTGTAAGTTTCATGTTTCATTCCTCTGAATTATGGCATTGTGTGATTTTCATAACTTCAAATGCAGATGGATTTGGTGAGAAGGGTAGACCAGAAGCTGGAGAGGAAGGTGAAGTGCCACCAAATGCCACTCTGCTCATTGACCTTGAGTTGGTATCATGGAAGACTGTTACAGAAATTGGTGATGATAAGAAAATCCTTAAGAAGGTTCTCAAGGAGGGAGAAGGTTATGAGCGTCCCTAATGAGGGTGCTGTTGTTGAAGGTATGCCCAAGTGGTCAAGTACTGAATTCTAATGATGCTAGTAGCTATTGTTTCTCTACTCCTTTCAGTTGATTACTTTATCTTGCACTCATTAGATTATGTTTACCTTTGGCAGTCAAAATTACCGGAAAGCTTCAGGATGGCACAGTGTTTACGAAGAAGGGGCATGACGAAGAGCCATTTAAATTCAAGACCGATGAAGGTAAGAACAGCCTTTTTACCTTTCATGTGTGGGACTCTTGGCCTTTCAGTTATATAATAACAATAATTCAGGAAATTGACTTGACCCTGTTATTCATTTAGATTAACATGTTCCTTGTGTATATTATAATATGTTTGCAGAGGAAGTTATTGATGGTCTTGATCGTGCTGTATTGAACATGAAGAAGGGCGAGATTGCTCTAGTTACGATTCCTCCTGAATATGCATTTGGTTCAACTGAGTCAAAGCAGGATCTTGCTGCTGTTCCACCTAACAGCACAGTGCTCTATGAAGTTGAGCTTGTTTCATTCGTGAAGGTGGGGATATGACTGATATTCTTCTGTGTCTGTTCCAAATAATTAACCTGTGTGCAATTGCAAAATTGATCAATATTAATAATTAAATATAATAATCTTGTCACACAGGACAAGGAGTCATGGGACTTGAACAATGAAGAGAAGATTGAGGCTGCTGGTAAGAAGAAAGAGGAAGGGAATGCATTGTTCAAATTGGGCAAATATGCTAGAGCTTCCAAGCGATATGAGAAGGTACTTAATCTTTCTTTCTGTTCTGTAGTAACCCATACCACGAAGATGCAATCTTTTGAGTCTTGCAGGGTTGCTCCTACTTTTCGTGACTTTTGTTTCAATCCCAGGCTGCCAAGTACATCGAGTACGACACTTCGTTCGGTGAAGATGAGAAGAAGCAATCCAAGCAACTGAAGATCAGCTGCAACTTAAACAATGCTGCCTGCAAACTGAAGTTGAAGGACTACAAGGAAGCTGTCAAGCTTTGCACCAAGGTACAATCTATTCCTGCAGTATGTTTAGTGGTGTGAATTGTGAGGCAGTAAAGCAGGCTGACTTTGTGATTCCTTTTCAGGTTCTGGAGCTAGACAGCCAAAATGTCAAGGCTCTCTACAGGAGGGTGCAAGCGTACATTCAACTTGCTGACCTAGAGCTAGCAGAGGCCGATATCAAGAAGGCACTTGAAATCGATCCTAACAACAGGTACAGTCTAGGAAATGGATTCTGTAGGTGTTTTGTTGCCACCACAGTACTCTTTAACTATCACGCTGATCATTGTTCAACGAATCCCAGGGATGTGAAGTTGGAATACAAGACCCTGAAGGAGAAGATCAAGGAGTTCAACAAGAAGGACGCCAAATTCTACAGCAACATGTTTGCTAAGATGACGAAGTAACTGGCACTGGCCAAAGACAGCGTGAGTGTGTTGTCCTTTTCACTGTGACATCCACTACATTCTGCTTCAGATGTACCTTACCATAGATAGATTTTGTGTCTATAACTGATTGATTTTGTCGCTAATAGCAGATGTCCTTTTGGGTGGAGGATGTAGTGAAGCAGAGGATTACGAAGCATGCTGTTTTCTGCTGCCATGGACTTCGCCTGTTGCTTAACGTTTCGCTTTTGGCATACTTCGTAGTCAATTAGTGCGCACGGGTACTTATATGTGGTACTGAGGAACAATTTACTTCCGAGGATTATTATTGGATGTGGATCTTTCTGTTTTCTGGTTCTTGTTAGGACCATTGATTCTGTCTTTTAAGAATCCTATATGCATTAGAAAGTGATCAAGGCCTAAGAGAATAGAAACATTACATGTACAAGCCACATGTGATTCGATGAAGCAGACGAATTTGTTGCATGGAAAGCATTCACACTGTTTTTTGGTAAACGTTTGCGGAAACGCAGTCTAAAGACCACCGAAGTTGCACAACGTTTGCAGATCAATGGAAGGGCACATTTCTGGACGCATCTAGTTAATTTACACCAAAAGAGCGTTTCTTGATGCATCTAAGTTAATTTACACCAACAAATATAATATAACATACAAACGGCAAACCGAGTTCACAATCGAAGTAGCAAGATGCCAGGGTCCAATCATGTCCTGGAACGAAGGTCCTGATACGACTATTCACTCTTAATCATCAGCAGTTGGATGCTCAGCAATTAGATGCCCCTAGCTGATGCTGGCAAATGGATTACTGTACCGACGAGCAGCAAATAAACGGTACCCACTGCTGTTTCCTTCCCTTGGGTTTCTTCTCGACGGGCAACCTGGCCGGAGAGTTCCAGTCCTGCTGCCCTGGACCGTCTTTGGGCGAACCTGGCTTCACTGGCGACACATTGTCTTTGGATACCCGGCGCCTGAACGACAGTACCCGGTCCTTGGTGCTTGCCTTCTTCTCCTTCTCTTTGTCTTTGGTTTCCACGTTCTTGTCTGCCAGGAGGACCTTCAAAGAGACATGGTTCTTGTCTGAGTCGGTAACCATTTCCTTGTCGGCTATCTCTTCGTTCTGGTCTGCTCCCTTCAGGTCATATGTGCTTTCTATAGTGCTGATCTCCTTTGAGGCAGTATCTTCCACTGTCTCCCTTTTTTCTTCGATGACATTTGTGTTCTGTGAAACTTTAGCAGTTTCATCTGTAGTGTTGGTGTTTTCATTCTGCTTGCTGTTTTCTGCATCCTCTTTGCCTTGTGTTGTGGCGTTTTCAACGGATCTAGGATCTGCTATAGTTTCTTCACTCTGCTTCTTGTCTTCAGCATCACCTATGCTGGTAGTATTTTCTTTCTGTTTGCTGCTTTCTGACTCCTCTGTTCCTTGTGTCATTGTGTTTTCAACGGTTCTAGGATCTGCTGTAGTTTCTTCATCAAGTTTCGAGTCTTCAGGATTGCCTATGCTGGTAGTGTTTTCATTCTGCTTGCTGCTTTCCGCATCCTCTGTGCCTTGTGTTGTGGTCTTTTCAACAGGTCTCGGATCTGCTGTAGTTTCTTCATTCAGCTTCTTGTCTTCAGCATCGCCTATGCTGCCCATGGTACCAATGCTGGAAGTAGTGTCAACAGCAGGCTTCCCGTTCTTCTCTTCATCAATGTCGTCACTGCTGTGTGCCACACTGATCTCGTGCAAAATAGGGTCTGCACTTGTGTTTTCATCCTTCCTCTCTTCAGGACTGTCAGTAGATGTAAGCAAACTGAACTTTTCTAAGGGGAGTCCTGATGTAGTCTCTTCATACATCTTTTCTTTGAACGGGCCCTCATTCTCTTCTTACGTTATGCATCTTTTCTTCATTAATGCTGCTGTCTGCGATGTTAAGAGAGATAGTGCCTGAAGTAATTTCCTCATTAGGCATTTTGCCTTCAACAAAATCATCAGTTATGGTTCCTGCGTTACTCTCAACAGCAATAGCACTATTTTCTCCAGTAGCTTCTATGCTGTGTGCCCCATCTATCTCATAGTTTGTTTTTACATCAGTCTCATCCTGGTGCTCAACCATGTCTCTGTTACTAGTAACATTGATCGCTTCAGAAGCCAGATTCGCAATCGAATTCTTCAATCTGCTCCTTTTCTTCAGTACTACTCATACTCTGTACAGCATAACAAGCAGTGTCTGCAACAATTTCTTCATGAGGAGTGGGATCTACAATGACCTCTTTGTTCTGCTGCTTTTCTTCGAAGTTATCCTTGATAACCATCTCTTTTACCTCATATGAAGCAAGGTCTGTAGTGCTTTTTCATTCTGACTCTTCTCGTCAACATCATTTGTACCACCGACCATGTTGATTTCATGTGCTGTAGCGGAAGGACTCAAATCCACTAGATCAACTTGAGATGGTACAACAGCACCACTTGTCACATTTTCCAGCATGCTGTCATCCATTATTTTGCCAGATGAACAAACATCCTCTGTAAGGTTAGTTGTGGCATCAACAGCAGGTTCAAATGTACTTGATATTGTTCGATGCTTTCATCTGCAGAATGTGCATCAAATTTCAGTTCCCAAACAGTTACTATACAACTCTTACAGTTACTAAAAGGTGTTGGTCAAAATGTTTGCATGCCAATGGCATCTCTGTTGACTAGACTAACTTGTTGTCAGTACTTATTAAATATTGCATTGTTTATCAAATTGCACTAGAAGTAGGGAGCCATAATTGCACGTTAGGTAGAACATCAGATGATACTTATGATAAAAGAAATGTTAACTAATCATGCGTTACAACTGAGCCCTTTCACAATTGGCCAGACACAAATACTTTCAAAAGCAAGTGTAACAAAGACATTACTTGATAGGTCAACTAACCAAAATTGAAGTACACTTCTCAATGAAACATTTTCTGCTTCTTACCAAACTTTTTCAAAAGATCAACAAAGCTTTAACTCAACATTATATTATAAATAAAAATTCAACATTAATGCAGCACACAAGAACATCCACAAACTCTAACCTGTTGTAGGATCGTGCTGTTCTTCAACATTGTCTGCCCCTTCGGAGATTGCCGGATGTTCAGCAATTCCAGAGGTAGAGTCAGGTTGCTGCTGAGCTTTGATATCGTCTGAGTGGCAACTACCTTTACCAAGTTGAAGCACATCACCATCTGTACCAACAAATTTCTCAGCAGAAGATTCAATGGGCTCAATGTTAGGAACTTTCTCAAATGAGTCAGTTAACTCATGCTTGCTTTGCTGATTTGATTCGGTTTCATCGCCCATGATTTCGTCGTTGCTACTCACAGTAGGATTCTTGTCACCTGAATCTCCCCCCACTACAGTGCTACTGTGCCCCTCAACGATCTCAGTCTGTAGAATATCTTGACATGACAGACCAGGCTCGTCACCTTGCACAGATTTTCTCTCACTAGATTTACTTTCACCTATGGTATTGATCACACCATCTTCCACAGTCACAACAACCCCTTCCTGCTGTCTGACTACATCACTCATCAATTCAGAAGTTCCACCTCCAACTGCATCTGATTCCAGAGGCACAACACTCGAGTTCTGCATTTCATTTTCAGAGATTTCAGCACTGAGTTTTGCATGGTCTTCAGGCTCTGGTGAAACAACAGAAGTGAGAACGTCCTGGAGCTGTTCAGAACCAACTACTGGATCAGATGGATCCCGGGCATCCTCAATAGGTGATCCTTTCTCAGAGTACTGTGTAGTCACTGTAGTCAGAGTAATATCATCCGTCCTGCTGGCCTCAGAAATGATTTCAGAAGGATTATTAATGCTACTGATGAGGCAATCTTCAGCAGATTTATCTCCAATGACCTGATGCCCATCACCATGACCTGAAGGATCTACAGAAGACAATCACAGGTAATCATGCATCCAGACATATGCCGATATATGACTAGTAAATTGCATCCTAAAACCCATTAGCAATGACCAAAACATGCATTGAAGAGAGTGTACATATATGTAGGCGCACTGAACATATTTAAATAGCACCGGACTCTATGCCAGTTAAGCTACTCTATGTAGCAGCGCAGCATGGGGACAAGTTGGCGAGATGGTGTCCTGGTATCAAATGGCAACATGTGGCCAGCCTCACTAATTTATTGAACAGGGCTATTATACCAAACTTGATGATGTGTATGTGAACAGTTTGGAAGTTACATGGACAGCAAGGCATCCCTGAACCATTACTGTATTAATTAACACAAGGATTTGTATTACAATACACTACCCCCATATATGACAACAAAGTACCCACGTTATTACGCTAACCAAAAGGATAAGGACACGATTATTATTCCAGACTCAACACCAGTCATCAGTACAATTCCACTGAACCAGAAAGTTCTTGTCTACTACAAAAGAGGAAATTGGTGGAAAAAAAAAAAAAAAAAAAAAGTAAAACGAAATGCAATAACTTTCCACCAACCAAATCTTAACCCTAGACGCATTTCCTTCCCACTTCAGAAACGAACAAAAAGAAACGAAGAACAGAAGGATTCATCAGAGAAGGGAAACGAGACTGGATTCAGAACAGACCTGCACCTGCACCTGCACCACTGTCCCCTCCGCCTCCCTCCACCGCGTCATCCCCAGTCTCGTTGTCGTGCGCAGATCCAGGCGACCCGCTGCCGCATTCCGCCGCGCCCGCTCCGTTCCCATCGGCGGCTCCCGCGCCTGCTCCGCCGTCCTCACCTGGGAGAGCATGCGTCAGGACAAGGGCCCCAGTTTGGACACAGACACGGTCACACACACTCACACACACCACCTCGGAAGAATCCACCGGACAGAAAGTACCTAGAAGCAGCACCTCGCTGCCGTCGTGCTCCCCACCGGCGGCGGACGTCGGCTTGCCGCAGTGCTTCCGGTGGGCGCGCCGCTGCTTGGCGCTCGGGTGCCCGTTCGGGTACTGGTACCCGCACGCGTGGCACACAACGCCTTCCCCTCCCGCTCCTGCGCGAGAAACCACCACGCCGTCACATCTCACAAACACGAAGACTGGAAGAAGAAGAAAAAAACTCCGGCGCGCACAGACACACACACAAAAGCAAATACTACATCTGCACAATGCAGGCGGCAGCGAGTTGGGGGAACGGATTTACCGGGCGTGCTTCCGCCGCCTCCGCTCTTGTGGGCACTCTCCATGACGACGGAACACCCCCGCAAACTCAAAGCGACGCTCGGCGGCAACGGCGAGGGAGAAGGGAGGGTTGGTTGGTTGGTTGCCCGCTGGCTCGCTCGCTTTGCGCAGTGGGAGAGTGGGAGTGTTTGTGGAGAAGAAGACGGAGGGGAGCGCCCTCACGCCGAGGATAATGACAACGGCGCATACCATAATTGCGGCGTGGGACCCACGGTACTCATGGCCCACACGTCATCGACACGTTCGTTACGGTGGGAGCGTCGAGCACAGGGGGCGGGTCGAGTCGCGAGTAGGGTTTTTATACCGGTCGGTTTCCCGCGGAAACCGCGGTTCACCGGATTTTACGGCCCGCCCGCATCCCGGCCGCCGGTAAAAAAGATTTGAAATTCAAAATCTAAAAATTGAAAAAAATCGTGGAAAAAATAAATCAGTAAAATAGTTTGCGATTTATAGAAGCCAACGGTGCAACATTTTTCAAATTTGAGTTCGTTTGGTATAAAAAAATTTGAATTGAAGTTTGAAAAGCGCAAAAAAAAGCGGGCCGGCCCGTCAAGGCCCAAAACCGGCGGTATAAATTAAACCGGGCGGTATAAATTAAATACCGCCGATAAACCGGATTTTTACCGATGAATCGGAAAATTTGAATTCATTTGAATTCAAAACCAAACCGGCCGTGCCGGCCGGTTTACCGAATAACCGTCCGGAAATCGAAACCGGACCCGGGCGGTTTGGTTCAACCGGCCGGTAAAAAAAACCACGGTCGCGGCCGGTGGGCAAAGGCAACGGACAAGGGTCTCGCCCTCATTGGATCGGATCTCTCTCTCTCTCTCTCTCGTGTGCGGTTCACGGGACGGGGAGCGGCGTATCTCTGGGCCGTCGATGGCGCCGTCGGACGCCCGTAGTGGAAGGAACGAACGGCGCGGGGCCCAGGTGGCCCAGCAAGGCGAGACGAGGAGGAGGAAGAGAGGATCCTTTGGATCCTTTGCTCCGCCGAGTCGGTAACCTGCTTGACAGCTTTTTTGGGCTACGAGTTCACCCTTTTCACCTTTTTTTTTTTTTTTTTTTTTCGTTCTCGACGTTGCGACGGCAATGCAGCAGCGGTGTTTTGCAGTGGCAACGGCAAGCTGCCAAAGCGCCAGCCAACCAACAACCAGCACCAGTAGCGTTGGGGACACCGGCAACATGCTCGCCGGAACGTGGCGGCATGTGCCGGTTGGGGACACCGGCAAGGACGACCACGGCGAGGGGTACTAGCATAGGACTATGGAGCCGTGAATGGTCCCGGCCGGGCGGCCGGCTTGTTCCGTGCGTGAACGGTGACACGACTTTGAATATTTTCGAAAAGAAACACACAGACAAACCTCCGTTTGGACAAGGAAGGCAATCATGTTGCGTTGCGTGGTAAATAATGGGTCTGCGAGTTGTATATTTTGACCATTCAAACACCGCTTCAAAATTTGCTTCAGCTACGCCAAAAAAATGCTATGAAGGGTTTTTAAATTTATCTTGCTCTTCTTCCTCTTCTCTACTCTCGCAATAAATATTTGGGTGTGGGGCTTCATAGGCCCATTGTCCACGTGGGATAGTAGGGCCCTCTATAGCCTCTCAAGTCATCGTCTTTCTGATCGGTGTTCTTGCTGTTAACTTTTACCATTTTCTTCTCTCTTTTTTTTTGCGAAAGAATTTTTACCATTTTCGTTTCACATTTGCTCTAGTCTTGTTAAGGATTACTATTTTACATATTCCACTTTGTACGGTGCTTTCTAGATCGATACAATAAATAGTATTTCGTAATGTAATTATGTACAGGTATATTTAAAATCATAAATATTGGTTCTATACACGTATATGTAATAATGATATGTCAAGATATATTATATGTGTATTCAGGAAAAGATATATTACATGTATGTCAAGATAGATGTGTTTGGAACGTAGAAAACATATGTTTCGAATTTACCCCGTGGCTCACCAATAACCAAATACCTTCCCTGCGGCTCACTTCGCCATGTTGCTGGCACATCGGACGTCAGTCAAGCCTCCAAGGGGCATTGATGGCATGTAGGACGGAAGCAAGATTATGGAAGAACCGACTGCCAAAGAAAGATGGAGCAGTAGTTGAAAATTGGTGTACTTTTTTTGGTTAAGTTCAATGTAAACGACCTTGCCATGTAATACTCATGTAACCAAAACACTCAGGCTTTGAGAGCCAAAAAGCATGGGGGGTTGGCGGCGGCGGCGGGGAAGAGGACCGCAAAACATAGAAAAGTCATAGAAATGGGTGTTTGGAATGTAAGAAATATATTGTTAAAATAAACAAAAACAAGTTTATTTACTCATTCACTGTTTACTTGGTTGTCCTTATTTTCACCTTATCTTCCTACTTAATGATGATGTCATTGGGGAAGCTATGGGTGCCGTACCCATGCCCGTAGATTCCTCATTCCTAATTCCCTGTGAGGGCACTCCCCAATGTATATGAATAAGCCCATGGATAATTAGGAACGATGGTGAAGAGAGAGGCGCGTTGGGACAGGAGGTGTTGAGCCGCATGAAGAACTCCCAGACACAGTTCCTTCTCAAAAAAAAAAAAAAAAAACTCCCAGACACAGATAAACTATTAAGGGAAAGCCCATTATTAAGGGAAAGGAGAAGAAACGATCGACCTACAAGTAGGAGCATGCACGAGTCCCAGCATGCGGAAGGCGAGCGTGAGCTCGCGTGGCGAGCCATGTGACGCCGTCATGATTAAACAGGTAATATCCACGGATAACCTACTCATATACATAAGCAACTGGACCCTCCCCAAATAATATGGATGTGGATTTAGGTACGGGTATTGGGTACACATTGGCATCGTTATTCCTACTATTGTTATCCATTCGCTCCTCATCCTCTCTTGTTCTCGTGTTAGTCCATCATGGCACACCCTCTCTCTCCTTCCGGTGGATGTTTTGGTTCCTACATTTTGTGAAGCAACGCTGCACTTTTCAGAGAAACGGTAAGTTTGGTTCCTTATCCGAACTACGAGTGACATTTCAAAACGTTTGACTCACATTTCTCTAAAATTCCTTTGAGAATACTTCAGGCCTCTCCAATGCCCCCACGTTGTATATATGTTTGGTCAAGTCAAATAGGCTCCGACAGAAAAAGCTACCGAGTTGATATTTTCGCAAGCCATTGGTATAGCTTGCAGAAAACCGCCCCAATGACACAACTTAGAAGCACCTGCCAAAGAGTGTTGCGGGTAAAAGCGGAGTTCTTAAAGCACAGTTTCAACTGACAAAGCTAACAATTCTTTTTTTTTTTCCAGTGGTCACCGGGGATTAACTATCCCCGTCTGAATTTTCATTCCCCAGATGCCAGGCAAGCCAGGAGGTGGAAGGTCATGACGCCAATCCAAAGTTGACGACGAATGAAAGCAAAAGCATCTGGACTATGTGAAGAGTGAGAAATACCTGACCATCGGAACGGAATTTGGCTAGTATAGATAGACTACGAGTGATTACCATGATTCCCATATTATGTGCCGACGTGTCAACGTACCTTTCCTCAAGCTAACATTCGTATACGCCCGAGTTGCTAGTGACTTCAGTCCAAACAATCCCTAAACTACATCATGCGATGTCTTTTCAAAGTTCTAGTTTCTATCATTGTTATTATATCACTTCTTAAGTACAATATTTAGCAACCTACTCAAAATTTTTATCGGGTATATTGTAGGAAACTGTAGCACACACATCCGTTCCAAATTGTGATGTGGAGTACTATGGTATCTACATTCCACACAACCTACAAGTTTTGGTATATTGTAGGAAACTGTAGCACACACACACGGTTATGAATTTTTATCGGGTCAACACACAGGGATGGGTGGGTGGTCAATTGATCATCAGATTTGAACACATTGCAACCCAATCATTTCCATAACATGAAAAAATGGCAGGTTCTGTTTTTCTGTACGGATGGTTCTGAAAAGCCCAGAGTGAGGGAGGCTAGTTGGTCTGCCAGATGCCCAGATCCAGGCCTATTTCCGTTGCAGCAGGATTCCGTAATTCAGGCTGCCAGATGGTCAGACAACGTAACAAACTCGCCGATTCGACGGCGCTAGCTGTGCTCCCGATCTCTCCACCCGTCCGCCCGCCGCCTCGTATATATGCATGCACCACATCACGCTGTATATGGTTACGCCAAGCGGCGGATCGTGGGTTCACCGCCGGTGATGAACTAGGGGAGCGAAGTCGCCGCCGGTGAACTCGGGGAACAAAACACGCTGTTTGCTTGCTTTTTTGATAGGAGAAATACGCTGCCTCTCGATCGGTCAGTCCGTGAGTGTAACACTGACTCCAATTACAATGATGCTTTCCTTGCTAACTTCCTACAAAGAATCGATAGAAGATGGTAAAAATCCTAAGGGCTTGGGCATCCATGGCGATGGCCTCCCTCACTACACACTAACTAATCCCATGTCGACGGCGATGTCCTTCCTGCCCTTCTCGTCATCGTCGTCTAGTTCAGAGAGCTGGCGAACTTGCATGATCCATGGCCTGCAAAACACACATAACAATGGCGACGACGACAGATCAATGCGACTGAAATCAAATGCAAAAGGAAGCTCCAAATCGACGCTGGCACAGTGCAGGACCGGCGTCTACTACTCACTTGGATCCTTGGTGGTGGTCACCGCGAGCCCATTGAAGAAGCAGGTGCCGCCGGCGTTCCTGAACTGCTGCCAGTATGCGTTGAACGCGTAGCTCGCGTGCGCGTCCAGCGTGTCCGGCTCGTGGCACGCGCCGCCGGGCTGGATGGCGGCGCACGTCCCGCTCCCCTGCTGGCACGCGTACTCCACCGCGGCCGCCACAGCCGTCTCGTTCGCCGCCTTCTTGCCGACTCCGCCGCCAGCAAGCACGCACCACGCCGGCGTGCTGTCCGTGTTGTCCGCGAGCGGCAGTGGCGGGTACGACGACCGTCGGCCGGTGAGGTCCACCTCGTACACCCTGCTCCCGTTCGGGTAGTACAGCCCCAGTGGCGCTCGCTGCCGGCCCCGGGCTTTTGGTCCTCGTTGTAGAGCGAGAAGAGGAACACCGGCACCTTGGCCCCCGGCCGCGCCGGCGTGCCGGGGTTCTTGGACATCCGCGCCGCCAGGTTCCGGTTGTACGTGGCGGCGTTGCGCACGTTGGCGCCGACCTCGCCCGCGTCGCCGCCGCTCGGCCACCCGGTCTCCGAGATCGCCAGCTTCACGTCCCCGTACCCGAGCCTGCCCATGGCAGCGACCACCGCGTCGAGCATCTGGTCGAGCAGGTTGGTGTAGGTGAGCCCGTTGCCCGGGTCCACGTAGTGCGAGCTCGCCGTCGCCGTCGCCACGCCCTGGAACAGCGCGTAGTCGAGGGAGATGGCGTCGCGGTTGCCCGCCCACGCGAAGTACGGGTACGCGTCGACGAAGTAGTAGGAGCGTGTGGCGTTCAGGAACCGGAGCAGTGGCCGGACCACGTCCTCGGCGATGTCGTCGCGGAACGCTCCGGCGGACGGCGGGTACGACGTCGACAGCGCGTCCATGGCGAGCGTCGTCCCGAGCTTCACCCTGCGGAGTCCGCTCCGCCCCCGGTGGCGGCGGAGGGCGCGGTGCAGGTTCGCCATCGCCGGCACGACGGCGCGCCACGTGGACCCCGCGATGGCGGGGTTGGAGAGCACCTCGTTGCCGACGAGCAGGTGCGCCACACGCGTCGCCGGGACGTGCGGCGCGAGGTTCGCGGCCACCCAGTCCTCCGCGGCGGCGCGGGGAGGAGGCCAGCGACGGGATCGCCGAGTTCGGCACCATGATCGACACCGGCATCCCCGTCCCGGCCAGCGCGCGCAGGATGTCCGCATTGGCGTCGTAGATCTTCACGGCGCCCGCGCCCGCCGCGCGGAGGAGCTGCACGGAGCGCGACGCCGGCGGGAGGTCGTCGGCCACCGTGCCGTAGTTGATGCCGAGGCCGCGGCACCCGTTCGCGCCTGCATGCATATATGGACGAGGACGACGCGACGCAACGCAACACGGCACAGATCAAACAAAGACACTTGGCGGCGTACAACGGAGACCATTGGACACGAGAGACGTGATCTCACCGTGGCGATGGCAATCGACGTCGCTGGCTACGACGAGGGCACTGAAATGGGTGGCGGCGGCGAGCAGGAGGAAGACGGCGACGGCGTGGCGGGAGGAGGACGGCGCCATGGTGGCGGCCGCCGTTTCGTTGCTTGTATTTGTTTGTTAGTTTGTTATCCTGGATCAGATGGAATGGAAGGGGCCAGTGGCTGTGGCTGTTTGTTTATAAAGTTGAGGGTTTTTAGGAGTGTTTGGTTAACTCGAAACGCGAGTACAAAGAAAATGTAAATACAAGTTATTTTAGTCTATGTAAAAAATATCTCATTCTCTACTGTAGAAAAAACAAAACAATGAACTACCCAAACCTGAAAGTTTGTTATGAGACACTTGGGTGATATGTCTTTAGATCTAACATGATGCACACCAATCTAAATAATGCACTTGGGGCTACCGTGGTCACCATTACACGTTCCTTCCGAGTTCAGACGATCAAAGGAAGAATACAACTAATCTGAGGATCCAAGGGAGAATACAAGTAAGCCTGGTTGAAATATTGTCAGATTCACCACAATTCACATGTGTTGAGGTTAGTTGAGGTGGAAATTAGTTCAAATTTCACTCGATGAATCCGGTTACACCGAAACAAGGCTAGTTTTTGGTATATGCTCATTTTATTTAGAGATGTCATTTTGTGTCAGACCATCCATCTTTTATATTAGCTACTCCATTCATATCACAGTTAAATAATGTTTTAGACAATGTTTTGGTCGACATTGAAAATATAAATCATGAATAACTTTTAAGTCGTTGAGTTTGAAAATATGAAAATTATATCAATAGATGTCTTAAAAATATACATATATAACTTTTCAATAGATATTTTTATAGAATAAAAGAAATCAAAGTTGTGCTTTTTGAAGCCATATCGCTTTGTCCTAAACACAATTTGCACTTAAAGCCAGCGCGCAAGGGCAGCAGCTGCTGCTATGAAGTCACAACACAAACAGTAGAATTTAGAGCTAGCAGCGCTGTAAAGAAGCCAAACGAATAGAAGCAATTTGATGTCGGACACGCTGGTTTTTAAACCAGCTTGCAATATGGAATATGTGCATACACTGTACTTTCCCAAGCCCGTTACTCCAAACCTCAATATAAAATTCCAGAACCACATTTCAGAATAGAAATTTTTGTTACATAAAGGTTTTAGTAACATGTTTTCCTGTCCACATATGTTACCAGGAGATAACATAAGATAAGCCTGACATTGCCCATGACAGCTTCTCACATTCTGTTCTTCAGAACCACAACATACGAACACGATGTCTCATTGACACATGGTTATAACGGTAAACGGTTAACGGCCACATGTAAGTGAAACACTTGGTACCAAATCCTAAAATTCCCCGACAGAAATGGTCCCAGGTTCCAGGATAACATCTCCTATATATCCAGGATAATCAAACAATTTAATGAATCTTTAGTGTTAACTACACTAAATAGTACATCATCCCATGCGCTCTTTCAGCAGGAAAGAGACCCTAAGAGGCAACTTAGTAACACATATTAATACATAAGTTCTGCAAAATTGTCAGGATTGTAGTGAGGTTGCAAAAGTATTCCTTCTAAGTTCTATACACATCTTAACACCGTGCACAATCAAGAATTTTACTTCATTGATGAAATAAAGGCATCCGGTTAACAAGAATAGAGGATAAACACTATTACTACTACTACCGAAATGAGTATTTCATAAAACAAAATGAAAGATACATATGTAGCAAATTAAAAATTCAGAAACACCAAATATTGTATTCATTAAACTTCATGACATCTATGTTAGAGACTGCTTCTGCTACCCTTCAACTTCTAAACAAAAAGATGTCAGTTCTCCATGAGGTTGATATTCTAAGCTCTGATACTGGCATGTAAATAAAATTTAACAAAACTGAAAATGGCTACAAGCTGTAAAAACTTCTGCAGATACATACAGAATAACTCAGGGCAAACTACAGACATGGTGCATAAGGTGACCTGAACATTAAAATTTTGTTTGTGCAATGGTTAGCCCAACTAGCTTGGAACAAAAGGCTATGTTGTTGTTTGCATGGTTAGCCCCGAAGGTCTGCAAACTTTAAAAATTAAATCCAAATGTTCAAAACAGAACATGATCCAACCACTACATCTGCATAAACTATTGAAGTTTACACAAATGTAAGATAACTTATCCAGTACAGAAAGAGAAGCGTAAAGATATACAACACCAGACTCACCAGCTCACCTACCAATGAAAACTAGGACCACAATACTACCAAATTAAACAAATAACCTAATTCCTATTGCAGTGTCCTCCAGGGAATAATAACAATGAAAAAGCCAAACAATCTAATGGTTACTCAGTTTGCTACATCACGATATCTATTTAAGAAACGAATCAAATCATTAACATTTCAACTAAAATAGAGCCTATTCATTAAGCATATAAAATTAACAACCATTTCAGAACCCAATTAATTTTAAATTTTCAAACATTGCATCATGGATCCATTACTCATACTGCTGGAAATCTGCTTCGCTTCATAACCAGATTTCAGCACCTTAACACTTGGAAAAAAGTGTTTGGAAAAGACAATTGTGTATCTATCGATGCCAATAGCAATAAAAGAATACTTCTCAACCATTCCACATCACTAAGAAATGGTCCTAGCTCCAGGATAGCTTCTGTATTTCTAACACATGTAACCAAAGCAACCACATACCATAAAGAAAGTTAAGTGCAACCAAATAACACTCTCTTTTTTGAAGAAATACGACATGCCAGCTAGCACTTTACAAGTAAATACAACATGAATTAAAAGCAAGGTGCAGTAAACATTTCATGGTGAGCAAAAAAGGCCACAAACAATAAATTTTGCCTTGCCGCAGATCACTGGAGGTGGAGAGTAATGAAGATACACTCAAGAATTTAGTTTCTTGAATCTGTTCTTGATTGTAAATTGTAAGGCTTTGGATACGTAATATGACTATGAGTACTTCATAAAAATTTGACTTAGAATATATGCCATACAGAAAATTCACAGTTATCTCATTATCCAAAATGTGCTGGTTATGCCCTCCACCAGAGAAAACCTCCACATAATGCTTACTCCCACACAGATTTAACTAAAGCATTGAATTTCATGCCCTAAATTAGAGACTGTTATGGGTACAATACAATTTGCAAAGTGAAGGATACAAAGACTTCAGTCGGGTCAATATCCGAAGCTTGAGATAGACATGACAAACAAAACTAAACATGGCTACAAACTACTCCTACAAATGTCTGCAGACTGGCACATAGGCATAAAAGCAATAAATCAGGCCTAACTGCAGCTCTACAACCTACAAAGTGACAGACATAGCATGACTTTTTGTTTACCTAATTGTAACAAACTTATTCGGTGCCATGCTTAGCCCAAAATGTCTTCAAGTCAATAGGATTAACAAGGTTGTACCCTTCACCAGCAAGCTTCTCAAGCACCTTTTTGAATGCACCTTGGCTCATCTTCCTTCCAGCAATACGAGCGCCCCGGCGCTTTGTGCTCATTGGCAGTGGATACGTTGAAATAGAAGTTGTGCAGCATGCGGACTGCCAGCCACCTGCACCCCACCGGTAGCATTGTTGGGGAGCTCCAGTGCACGAGCACACTGGTGTTGGTATGTTGGCAAGGTCCAACTCAATACCGTTAATCACCATCCCTATAGTCTTCTTAGGTCCCCTCCTTCGGGGCGTATGCCCATTAAGTGCCCCACCCTCTGGTGGGACAGCAGCCTTCTTAGGTTTCTTAGGCTTTGGTGACTTAGGCTGCCGACTCTGCTGCTGGCCCCGCTGCCTCTTTTTCACAGGTGGCACAGGCACGGTACTAACCACGGCGTGATCCTCAATCAGTGGAGGTGGCGCCGTCTTCCTTGCATGGAGGAGGCTCCTGAAGCTGCGGCTCAAGCTGTGGTTGCATCATCTGGAGAGTATGCTGCGCATCTGCTATCATCCCATAACCAGTAGGATGGTGGTGCACAATATGTCCAGCATGTGCAGGATGGCCGCCATGGCCCGGATGCCCAACATGCCCAGCTGGTACAACAGGGCGAGAATGGAAGACCTTCTGTTCAGGGGGATGTTGGTGGTGGTGCGACGGGTGCAGCCAAGCTTCATTGGCGCCGAGAAGTCCATGTGAATAGAGTGATGCTCGGTGGGCATGCCACCAGAGGCTCCTCCACCGCCAGCAGAGTCACGGTAATGCTGCTGCGACTGCTGCGCATGGAGCTGGTGCGGGGCATTGTGATGCCCATGCTGCTGCAAGAAGCCAGCTCTCGGGAGCAGTGGCTTCGTGTCCCGGTCAGGTGGCATGGAGGACATGAGCTGCAGGCCCAGGTTGCCCTTGACGGTGTCATAGAAGCCCCAATTCCGAATGCCCAGGCTGCCGTCGTCGTCGTCCATCTGCGACTATGGAAAAAAAGCAAATCCACCCTCCAGAGACGGCAATTTGGAGGAGAAAAACCGGACCTTGTCGCACTTCTGATCAGCCCATCTCTGCAATCGCCTCGTCCCCCAATCGGCAGTCCCTACAAAACCATTCCGTCAATCAGATTCCAAACAGGGGGCGGATCCAGGTTCCGCCAGAAGCAGACCCAAAATGCAAAATTCCAGGGCACTGTAACCAAACCCTAGAGTCCGGATCCAGTATGTAACCAAACCCTAGATTCCGGATCCAGTAAAGGGACGTGGGTGTACACATTTACGCCCAATAATTTTTTGCAAAAACTTCGAAGTTTGTATAGCTTTAGGTTAGGGTTTCGGTGCTCAGCTTCGCACAGCTTAAGGGAAGGGAGGATAAGGGGTGGGAGTACCTGGTGGGTGCTCGTCGCCGGCGAATGGACCAACGAAATCCTCAGCACCTGGCCTAGGGCGCCGGCGGCCCTGTAGTCGTCTGGGACGGAGAGGGGAGCGAGAGAGGGAGAGAGGGACAGAACGAGGGAAGAGGGACAGAACGGAGAAGGGAATGCAGGATATGCATCGACGGTGGGAAAAAAAAAAACGGTAATGCTTGTGCTGGTACGTCCTTTTCCGATCGGACAAGTGTTGCTGGGCCGGGCCCAACAACCGCCGCTGCCCAACGCGTGCCGCGCGGCTCTGTCGCATGCCACCGCTCGTTATCCATTTACGCACACCGCTTTTTCTAAAAAAAAATTTGCGCACACTACACCGCACCGCTCGCCGTCGCTCCTTCCTCTCCGCTCCACCGCTCGCCGCTAGTCCGTGCGCTGCTTCTTCTGCTGCTAGTTTTTGCCGGCGCTCCTACCTGCCGCTGCTCCATAGCTAGTCTCGCTGCTCCTGCCTGACTGTTGCTGCTCCTACCTGCCGCTACTTCCACCTCCCAAAGCTCGACGGCGGCATCCATGGTGGCCTTCCCGTGGTAGATCCATGGGAGCACCGGCCTGCTCGCGGTGGTTCCGCCTCCCCTGTGGTGGATCCATGGGAGCACCGACCTCCTCGTGGTGGATATGCCTTCCCCGCGGTGGATCCATTGGAGCATCGGCTTCCTCGTGGTGGATCCATGGAGCACGACGCAGATCCAGCAGCGACGGCGATCCATCATCCCATCTGCACCCCTGACGGCGCCCATCCCCCATTTGCCTCCCCTGTTTTCCCCTCATCGCGCGGCTACTTTGGATTTCGTGGTGTTTGCAACAGTTATTTTGAGGATGTTGCAACATGTATTTCTCCCATGTTGCAGCTGTTATTTTTAGATGTTGCAACATGTGTTCTTTATTTGTTTGAAACAATTGAGTTTTTAGAGATGTTGCAAACACATTTTTTCCGATGTTACATTTGTAAATTTGTTATGTTGCAACATATGTTTTGCTAGATGTTGCAATATTCGATTTCAAGATGTTGCAACATACTTTTGTTTCATGTTGCAACTGTTAATTTTGATATGTTGCAACATGTTTTCATAGATGTTGCAACAATGATTTTGAAGATGTTTCACCGTCTACCTCCCCTGGCCAGTTTGGATGTTGCAGGTGGGGAACGGATCCTTCGGGGGGGGGGGGAGTGGATTCGTCGGGCTAGGGGGCATGATGCAGCGGCGTATATCAGTGCAGGCCTTGTTTTTCGGATGCAGGACCGAGATGCGCGGCGGCGCGTATCCTTCGTGGGAGGGGGGACGGATCCTTCGTGCGGGGATGCGCGGCGGGAGGTTGCGGAGGCGGTCGGTGGGCTGCGCAGGGGAAGTGGGCCTAGGGCGGGCGTCCGATGGGACTCGTCCCCATCGGACGTCCGAGCGCGAGCACTGCCCAAAAAAAAAACACGGGCTTCCTGTGGGCCGTTTTTGGCAGCTTCTTTGAGAATTTTTCTGTTTTTTTTTTTTTTTTCTTTCTCTTCCTTTTAATTATTTTTTTATTGTTGTTGAATTCATACCTATTATCTTTATTGAACACTATCAGTGGCTAGAGAATATATTAAATTATAAATAAGTAATGGAACTTTTTATATTTTATTAAGATTGAATATTTTTCTATTGAAGTTAGAAGCCATTTTCACATAAACGTATAACAATTTCACAAACCAAGAAGCTATAACAACATTTTTCTAAAGTAAGAATAATTTTCTCTTTGTGACAATTTTCAAAGTTTTTCTTTCCGCTATACATGGAGCAATAGTTCCCATAAACTAGAAACATTTACATCATCAATAAAAAATGGTATGAACTCATTAAAAATTCCATGCTCTAACAAGAACTACAGAAGATTACTGACACTTCAATATCTCATGAAAATTTTAATCTTCCAAGCATTCTCTTTTCATTCTATAATTTACTAAGGATTTTTATGCTATAATAGGGTTAAAGAGTAGGTTGCAAAATACTTTTGTGTGTTAGAATAGTCACACTTTGTCAACTTTAAAAAATCTAGCTAAGCCAATGTTTGTCATCTGCAAGGCATAAAGACAGTAGAGGCACATAGTGGCATTAAGTCTATTGAAAAACTCTAATCGGAAACAAAGGTATACAAGTTGAGAAAATAAACATCGTTACGAGGCAAGAGCAAAAGAAGGCTTGACACGACAGGATAAGAATAGAAATAGTGTGACCATAAAAAAGTATTGTACATATAACAATATTGCATAAATAATAAATCAGGAATTTCTACTTGTTATCATGTAAATAATTGGACATTAGGTTATAGTTTCGAGGAGAAGAAGAACATGTTGCGTAAGGAGAAGTGGCAAAACAGGGGTTCATCTAAGTGAGGTCCTTTTTTTTGAAAATGGGGTTCATCTAAAAGTGTTATTTATATCTAAACATGTCTTTTTTATTGGCATATATCTAAACATGTCTTGCACTGGTCCACTCTGAACTATCGGTGATCTAGCCTAGGTGGATCAATTGAGCGCCGTCCAGAGAGACTATTGCACGGGCCTGCTATGCATGCGGTGATTTTTTTTTTTTTTTGAATTTTCACCGGTTGGGTGGCGCCCCCACCTGAATTATATAAGTGCCCAAAATGGTGATAACCTCGTTTTTTGGAAAACGAGACCAAACCCCCCGCTGTCGTCCCAATTAATTTTGGAAAACCGACTAAAAACCGCATAAACCGCCTGCTTGGTTGAGGCTAGGATGTGGCTAATCCACAAAGGAAACAACAACAACAAAGCGCCCAAAGACTGGGCGAAGGTGGCATAACCACGTAAAAGAGATACTAGCGAGAGGAGAGACTACACCAAGACACGAGGAGCTCATCGACGATGCCTCCAGGGAGGTGAATGACGCCGCCAACGTGTAATCATCGTCACCAAGCCAAGCCGGGGGCTTTCGCCCGAGCCCGTGTCGAGGAGAAGCAGCTACAATGGTTCCTCAGTGGCGCCCCAACAAGTAAAATTCGTCATTGGCTCAGATGATTATCGTGTACAATATATAACATTCATAAGTAGTAATCATTTTTGTATGTTTCGCTGTCCAATTATCATGGACACTGTTTAGTGGTTATGTTAATTATGAGGAATGGGAGCTGTGCTACTTCTTTTATTGGATTGGCTGACAAGTTTGGTCCAAGTTTTTCCTGATCTTCAATGGGTCTGGATTCCCCAACCACACGAGAATTTCAAGCCGTGGGTTCCACCAGCACAAACGAGGAAAAGAATAAAGCCCCGGCGGAGACCCAGTCGTGGTTTGACTGGTTTCTAGCCGCTGATGATCAAGTTGATCAAGTTGGAGGCAAAGTAGCTATAAAGAACAGGCAGATGCGGCTAAGCACGTGGAGCACAAAAAGTATAATGTTGTTTCCATTGACGATGAGAATGATGGTGAGGACGATGACGGCAAATTGCTCAATGAGGCTGATTCAGACTATGACACTAATGGTTTCCTACTTTAGATTTATTATGCAGTTCATGTAATTGCTATTTATTATAGGTCAACAATGCAGGCTTCCAACATATAAATTAAGATTGTGCTACCTATGTGCATGTTGGTACCAAGCAATGAGCACAACATATGCAGTAAGTCAAACAGTTGCAAGCCTCTAGAGCAGGGACGCATGATACTGGATCCAAATCCATCAGTAATGTATAGTCATTAGCATCACGTATGGATCTAAACAACTGTTTGGAACAATATAACAAACTAAATTGGGTACAACGTAAAGTAGTAACTATATATGATTTCCCTTGTTTCACGCCATTTCACCTGAACACATTATGTAAGAGAGCAATGCGCATACTACACATCAAAATATCTTGGCAAAGGTTGCCTAGATTGCAGTCTAATTCAAATGTGCAGAACCTCTCAACTTTTCCCCATTTCCTAGAGAGACAAGAATGGTACAACAACTTGAGCATTGCTTATTAGAATGATGATTGGATACAGCAGAGACAAGAAAATCGCCAACCATACACCAAAAGTGCTGAGTTTGGGCACAGATAATGTTTGCTCTCAGTTCAACAAATAGTGTGCCTAGAAATCCCACCAACAAATAGATTACTTCAGTGGAACAACCTGATATACAGGCATACAACCCAGTAAGTTGTAAAGTAGTCAGGCAATCTCCTGGACCTTCAGAGCCAACTCACCGTGTATATTACTGTGAGTGCCATCACAAAGGAACAACGTAGGGCATAGCGATTACATCGGCAGTATCAATTAGCTGTACATCAGACCAAACTTGGCGAGATTCTGCAACCTCAAGTGTCACTGTTTTCTGCCTAACATGATCCACGAAACAACCAGTCCTGATCAATGTACTCTGAGAAGTCCTGTGTTGAAGGTATGCAGTGCAGTTGGCTCAGATACTTGGTATCAGGGTGAGGTTGCTTCAGATAACCGTTGTTACTCACATAACCAGGTGAAGAAACTGAAGTAATTTGCTCCTCTGAATAACTAGAGCCAGTGATGCCATTGTTGTAGCTATGCTGGCACGCATGCTGACCTGTATCAAAAGCATTGAACCCAATTAGATCCGTACAAAAGAACGATATGTGATCCACTGAGGATGCTGTGATATTTTCTCGTTCACACAAGATTGGAAACAGATATCACTGGCAGCTTATTTGTTCTCATACTGTGTTCTGTCAACATAGTCCAAATGAGACTCAAAACAAGTAGAATTTAAATGCTAATGCTTTAGTGTATTTAGCATGCTTGTGCTATTATGAAGTAATGCCCATAGAAAAAAGGAGGCAGAAAAGGCCATTGACTACTTTATATAAAAGGCACTCACCAGAAAACATAAAGAAAAGAGAGAAAAGGAACTTACCACGTGGAGAGTTATTAGGGTCAAAGTCTTCTATTTTCCTGATATGATCAGAAACAAATTTTTGCTCATTAAGACAGCCCAAATGCAACAGATTATCGACCTTGCCCTTGCTTGCACCAAGTGCACCAAGATCTTTGTGTTTCTGTTCATTGACAGTGCCATTTCTCTCCACTTTTTTCTCTTCATTTTTGCATTCAGTCTTTCTTTTCTTTACAATACTATCTCTATCTTTGCCTTCAAGACCTTTATGATAGTTAGCTTTGGCCTTCCTTCAACTGCTCCATCTTTATTTCGTGCAAATTGCCGATCCATCTTGCAACGGAAATTGTTAGCACTTTGATTTTCCTCCCCCATACCTCTTGTGCTACTGCTGTCATTTTTCACGTTTGCAGAATGGACAGAACTATTAGGATCTTGTCCTCTTTCTTCCTTTCTCTGAAAAGTATTTGGGTTAGATATGACTCTGCCAGTTGCAGCATGTACACCTTCAGAGCGTCTTTGTGTATCAGAATTATCATGGCATACACCAACTCCATTACAATTGTACCTTCTTCTGGAATGCATTTCAGCTGATCTATCTTGAAGTCTCTTCCCATTCTTTATTTCAGTTTTAGAATCGACACCCCTACCCATCCCTTTTTTATTGGCATGAGCAATACTAACACTCTTCTGCACTATCCCATAATTGTCTTCTGTTGCTTGTCCAGATTTCTTAACCATTCTGCCAAGCAATTTCCTTTCCTTCTCTTTAGAACCTGTACAACCAATGCTGTCAGTGCTCCAAGGAAGCAACTCAGTATTGTGATATTTGTGGTCTGTATGATCTCCTTGATCAAAAATTCGGGTAACCAACTCATCAGCAGGTATAATGTCTTTGACTGATTCATGCTGCCAATTTTCTTCAGGTTTTTCTGTCTCAAAGTTTGGTTTCTGTCTTTATATATGTCCTTGTTCTTTTTCCGCTCCCCGCACTTCGCTCTTTTGTGTTTCCTTTTGTGCTTATCTTTCCTATGATCTCTACCCTTTTCCTTCGTTTCTCCTTTTTCCCTGCCCTTTGCCTTTCTGTGCTTCTTATCCTTGTGCTTTTCCTGAAATAAACGGCACATATTCAATACCAATGAATTCACTATACAGAATTAATATTTTACACATTCAATACTGACCATTGTTCCTAGCCCTTGGTACTTGCTAAGAAAATACTTTTAAGTACCTCATTGCATTTTCAGAGATGATCATCACAATATTGCAGTTATGGTTCCTCATCAGGACATATATGTTTACTTCAGAATTTATGGTTGAGACATGCTGAAATAATTTGAATCAGGATTTAAGATCCAAGGCAAAATATGTTCAGGCATATCAAATTGAAAACTTATTTCATGTCATTTACTCCAAGAAAAATATTACACACCAACACCACGCTCTTGTACTTCCAGGTTAACCCAACCACAGTAGCAAGGTGCAGCCAGTAATAGTAGAATGAACAAGTCATAGTAGCCTATGAAATGTTCAGAAATTTAGAAGGCAATCGTAAGGGGTAGCGTCCCACTCAGGTAATGATTTAGTACACAGCAAAATAATGTGAAAAAAATACTGCTGAAGTTCAGATCAAGTCCTAATGTAGAATGGTGGTTTTTATACAGTATGCGACCAAGTACTAACAAAAACATAACACATAGGGTACACAACCAAGTACTAAAAAAATATAACATCTAGGGATGTCAACATGTGGTTGATGAGGACATAGTTGAGGCCTGAGCTATATAAATATCTTAAGTGAAAGAACGCTGTTTATCATAGTTATAGCATAGGATGCACAATTTATCTATACAAAAATGTGAAAGAAATATGGGTTCGAAATAAAGCTATGTGTAAATTGTGAAATTCTTTATAGTTTCAGTTATGAACTTCAGTCCCTCAAGGAAATGTTACAAAGTCCATAATGACCCTTTTGACCCTTAAGCAATACACATATCAGGTAAACATGTTGTTTTCCTCAGACATAGAAAAAAAAAAAAAAAAAAAAACAATCCATATTTCCCAGCTTTTTATGGATCTATATTTTCAAAGAGGCAAAAGAAGTAGAGTCTCTAAGAAGCTGATTAAGAAATATATACTAGGATAAGGGGCCAAGAGGCGTGGTCCTTCCCTGCTGCTCTTTTTTTCCTCGAAAACACATTGGTAGCTCTCTGTTGTTTTGTGACATCTAACACTCTCAAAACTAGTTGCCATGATATAGCCTTTCTTATGTTTGCCATGATTTCCCTCTTGGATATTTAATGTGCCAAATAGCATTTGGTAGAAATAAGTACATTTTGGTGGTTCAATAGGATCACTGTGCTCATATTCATGTTCACTGTGTAGCTTAACTACGTACTACTATCATTCACCACCCTTCCGATTTAAAGGGCGAAGGATGACATCAATATGGCAAGTACCACAGCTTCTGAACAATCCAGAGAGATCCAATCTCTCATGATTCATGAACCATCAAATTAAAGTCTATTTTAGCAAACCAATAAGGGACACAGAGTATGAACCTTTCTCAGAAAATCCTTGTGGCGCTCCTCATTCCTGGGCCTTGATTCATACCCTGGCGGCGGAAACGGGAAACACCTCGACATCGTGCCACACCCAGTAAATGAACAATGAGTCTGAAGAATCCCCAGCACGGCAGTTCAACCAGACAATCTCCAGACACGCACACCGGATTCCTCTCGTCCACCATATCCCGATTGGTAGCGCCTTGGCGAAGCCGGTGCAGAGAGCGCACCACCACCACCACCACACCACTGTTTTTTTTTTTTGTAGCTACCACAGTGGCCAAACACTGGAATCAAACTCCTTATTTGCTCCACTGCAAAGCAACGTGTAATCAATCAATCAAAACGATCCAGCTGCCCAATCGGCTCCAGCTCTCTCGCTGGTCCGGAATCCAGGTGCTGTATACTAGCACTCAGGAAGTCAGGAGCAGTAAGTGCAGTCCTCTCTCGCTGACTCACTCCCCGCCGCCGATCCCCACCCAGAGCCACAGCAGGTGGAACGACAGTTCGAGCCACCCCGCGCCCCAACAGCAAGCAGCAGCAGCCTCGTCGTATGCTCCGGCTCCAGCTCCGGAGACGCAGCGCATCCACGCACAGCCCAGACCGAACCGCTTGCAGCCGTACACCGCAGCCCGCAGAAGCTTCCAGAAAGGAAGTAGAAGACCTGTAGAGCTAGCCGGGGGCCTTCTGCGGCAGCTTCCCTTCCCGATCTCGGACCAAACCGACGCCTAGCCGCTCCGATTCGGTGAGGAGCGGGACCCCAAAGTCCGGGATGCTCCGTCCGTCCAAAGACAGGAACAGGAACAGCAACAGCAACAGCAACAGGAACAGGTTTCCGCGCGAGCAGATCGGTCAACGGCGTGATGATCCTAGCATCCACGCCGCCGCGGGCGCTCAGGCTCAGCCCGCCGGCCGCTTGGTGGGGGTAGTTCGTGAGGACTCGAGGCTGGCTGGCTGGCTTTGCTGATGGCTCTGGTCTGTGGACTCTCCGATTGCTTGTTTTCCCCGGGAGTCCCGCACCGGTGACGGTGACCCCCGCAAAGGCGGCGCGGCGTGGCGGCGTGCGCATGCGAAACGTTTGGGCCTCCGCCCACGTCTCCGCCGAGGCCCATTCCGGTGAAATGTGTCGTTCGTCTGTTGACTTGTTTCATCCGGCTGCGGCGGACCTTTTTCCTCCTCTACTCCGTTTGCGTTTGCCAGATGGGCCTCAACTGAAACTGAGGCCTGTTTTGGGTTGTCCGAGATGACTCGTTCTCCGTGGGCCGTCCGGTTCCTTCAGGAAGCCGCAATACGGCCCACATACACCGCCGCGTTGACGCTGTTGGTCAACTCCATGATGATCCATCGATCCAGGCTCGCACGACGCGATCTTCCCTTCTCAGCGCAGCAGAATGTTCGTTTTTTTTTCTCAAAAACAAAAAAGCCACAATTGCCATACGCGCCGTGATGGCCCCATGCTTTCCACCAACAAGTTGACCTTCTCTCCGGCACAATTGGTTCTCGATTTCCTTCCCAATCCCAGGAGGCAGGGGAGACAGGCAGGGTCAATCGATAATAGATGCAGAGAAGGGCACAAAGAGAGGCCGTCGATTGCCCTGACGAGCTTCAGTGGAATGCAGCATGTCGTTCGGCAGCGCAAAGCAGAGCAACGAAGAAACCTCGGTGACGACACATGCATGGTTGCATTTGTCAGGAAAAAGTTCTTGTGAGATCGGGTTGTCTGATCAGTGATCCGAGATCTGCTGCTGATGGAAAGCCAAAGTTTCAGCTGGTTCGTCCAGTGATCCATGCATGTCAGGCTTCAGCCTCAAGGACCAAGGGACGAGACAGATTAAAAAGATGCATGGTGGCAGGTACAAGTGTGCTGCAATGCAATAGTAACACACACAACGGCTCCAAATTAAAAATCTAGCCTTTTTGCAAGTAACTACCGAAACAAATGCAGTTGTTGGTTTGTCTTTGGTGTTCTGGAGTTGGTGCCATGTCTTCATAAGTTTTCAATTCCCATGGAATGAGGAAAGAAAAAGGGATCAATGTAGTCTGTACTTCATGTTCAGTTATTGAGCCATTATGGGCATGATTTAGTCCTGGATGGATGTGCAGGAACCATATGGTGAAGTCAGTCGCCTGTCCTGGGAAACAGCTTCCTATGTCAATTCAGAAGTTATAAGCAACAGTACCCACCCCAGTACCATCCAAATTGAATTCACTAACCAATTCTTTGGTTTATGGGCCAGGGTTGGTTCCAGGTTTATGGCCACTGTTCACTGTTTACAATATAATCACATAAATGTCAGCAGAAACAAGCACACATGGATGGGGTGAGCAATTAGCAGCCACCCTGGATGCAATTAGCAGGACAAGACAAGCTGCGAAACTCAGATACATACAGTTGTTTCATCCATGGCTCTTCTGTCGGTGAAAAGTTAAAAAGACAGGCATCTCTGGCTGCGACTCGACTACTCCAAGTGGTGAGGCACTGGGGGACCAAAGTAGTTAGATGAGGTCACCACCAGCTTAACCTGATGCTGATAGCCTGATACAGGTCAATCGCTGCTTAATCCTCCAGCTCGCCGTGTCCACGGGACCAGAGTCGTCTGTTCTGATGCAGCAGTAGCGACAACAAAACCCAGCCAGGCCTAGTTGTACAGTACCGGGCCATGCCAATGGGCACTGTAGACTTTTGTGACTTGGTGTGGTTGTATTGTACGTAGTAGCTCAAGTGGTACGAGTAGACTGTAGTCATTTACCTACAAGGACTGATTAGTTGGAAAGTTGCACTGTAATGCTGCATTAATCGCTTGACCTTTCGATCTTGACATTAAACAGGCATGGACATCTTCGGTTGTTTGCTTCTCATCAAGGGTAGGGTAGTCGGCCTGAAGTGGAGTCCAGTGCCAGTTGCCAGCATCAATCCCGGAAGATGCCGAGTCCAGCATCGGATTCAAAATGTCTTTCCTTGTGCTGAAAAAAGATGACCACATATTCAGACTGCCAGTGCTAAAAAAGTATTCAAAGGCCTCATTGCTGAGTACTGTATGTACGTATGCAGGCAAGCTCTTCAATGCATTGCTGTTCACACTCGGGCTTGGATGGTGTGAAGGCAGGGGCTGAGTGAGCGGAGAGGAATCGTCGTCACGGCATGACATGAATGATGGTTGGATCTAGCGCCACATGGACAACGGTGCCAATGGCCATGGGAATGCATTGAGCTCCGTCGGAATCCAAGGCGAATGTGCTGTACCACTACCACAGCGATTCATGCAGATAAAAACAGTTCTGTCAGTGTAGGAACACGCTGCACCAACTGCCGCTGAAAATGCTGCATCACCAGTAACAGTAGCCTCTCGTGATACTCGGTTCACAGTTCACACACTGCCATTAGCCCATTCTAATGGTCTTTCTTGCAATTGCAAGGACTGGCCAATTGCTGAAATTTGCTGCTAGGATGGACGATCACACTGGATGAAATAGCCTGGGAAACAGCAGCTGCAAGAGGCCAAGGAACCAAGCCACCCAGGACTGTACCACTGTACAAACCGGCGTCCTTTTTCTCCCCCGTCGAGTGCACCACTCCAAAAGGAGCTGTACCAAGAGGCCCAAACAAATTCATTTCCCCTGTCCGTTACCACCAGCCACGCTGCATTGCAACAAAATTCAGAACCGATTGCTCAATCGCTCCACATGCAGTAAGATACCCTGGTGCAGAGAACCGCAACAAAGAGGCAAATGCAGCGCCCAAATTTGCACAGGTTTATATAAATTGTATGTGAGGAATGCATCATGTCCACCGCCGAAACATAAACAATGCCATTCTGGCAGCCTGCAACAGTGCAGCTTCTTGGATTTATATCAAGCACAGCATCTTTGAGTTCATGGCATGACGAGATTTATAGGTCACAGACTCACAGTGAACAAGAATGAGATACTAGTATAGTAGTATCTGACCAAAAAATAGTAATAATTTGAGCAGAATGATCTGAACAGTAAGGAAGCCAGAGACCTCATCTTTGTTCAGACATGGCTCCCTTTGCTTTGCTCTGTTGTCTATCTATACCACACCCTGATACCTTTTCTACCTTTTCTTTCTTTTCTTAAGCAGTTAATTAAGCTTAGTTTATCCATGGATCCTTTTCCATGCCACTAAGCACTGCTATGGTAGCATCATGAAGAAGCAAATGCAGCAAGGCTTAAACAATAAGCACCTTGCAAAGTTACAGGACACTGCTAGCTAGCTAGCCTCCAAGGACAATTGAATGCACACTTGGTGGTGGACGGCCGGGGAACACGGCGGCGGCGGTGGCGGCGCGGCTCCTCACGACGCTGCGGACATGGGCACGGATTTCCTCTTGGCGGTCTTGCCGGCGAGGACATTGTTTCCCCTGACGTCGACCTTGTAGTACCGCACGAACCAGTCGACGAAATGGCTGAGGCCGGCCTCGAGCGAGGTGGTGGGGCGGTAGCCGAAGTCGCGCGCGGCGTGGCTGACGTTGGCGTGCGTGAACGGCACGTCGCCGTTGCTCGGCATCGTGACGACGCGCTTGTGCGCCTTCTTGCCGAGGAGCTTCTCGAGGATGGCGACCATCCGGGTGACGGGCACCGGCGAGGTGTTGCCGAGGTTGTACACGCGGAGCGGCGCGGGGGCCCCGCTTCTTGCCGGACTTGGAGCCCGTGCTCTTGCCGGCAGTGTCGAGCGCGCCGAGGCAGCCCCTGACGACGTCGTCAATGTAGGTGAAGTCGCGGCGCGCGTCGGCGCCGTCGGCGGTGCGGAACAGCGTGATGGGCTCGCCGGCGACGATGCTGCGGGCGAAGGAGAAGTAGGCCATGTCGGGACGTCCCCACGGCCCGTAGACGGTGAAGAACCGGAGTCCGGTGATGGAGAGGCCGTAGATGTGGTTGTACGCGTGCGCGATGGCCTCCCCGGCCTTCTTGGTGGCCGCGTACAGCGACGCGGGTCGGTCGGTGCGGTGGTCCTCGGAGAAGGGCGCCTCGGTGTTGAGCCCGTACACCGACGACGACGACGCCCACACGACCGCCGGCTGCGGGTCGGCGTGCCTGGCCGCGGCCTCGAAGAGCGCGACGAGGCCCGCGACGTTGGACGCCACGTACGCCTGCGGCGCCCGCATCGCGTGTCGGACCCCGGCCTGCGCGGCGAGGTGCAGCACGTGCGTGAAGTGAACCGCGGAGAGGAGCCGCTCCAGCAGCGCGGCGTCGTTGATGTCGGCGTCGAGGACCACCACGCCGCGGGACGCCAGAAGCCGCTGCCGCGCGCGCTTCAGGGACGGGTCGTAGTAGGCGTTGAAGTTGTCGAGGCCCAGCACGCCGTCGCCGCGCGCGGAGAGCGCCAGCGAGCAGTGCGCGCCCACGAAGCCCGCGGCGCCCGTGACGAGCACGGACAGCGCCCCGTCCCGCCGCGGCGTCGCGCTGCGCCGCACCTCCCGCTCCCACGCCGCGCCACCGCCTCGCCCGTACGACGACGACGCACCGGCGGAGCCCAGCAGGCTCCGGTGCGAATGCCGCGACCGTGGCGAGGAAGTGGAGGAGGAGGAGGAGGAGGCGGGCGCGGCGGAGAGGCTGAAGGAGTGGGAGAGCAGGGACGGGTAGTGCACGGCGAAGAGGACGACGAGCGCGAGCGTGGCGAGCACGGTGGCGCGGAAGAGCAGGTGCGACGACGCCGATACGAGCTGCTTGGCGCCCGACGCGCGCCGGAGTAGCACCGCGTGACGCTCCAGCCTGACGCCCTTGGCGGCCGCGTCCACCACGCCGGCCGGCATCCCCTCCTCCTCCTCCTCTGCTGCTGCTGCTGCGGTGGGATGGAGTGGAGTGGAGGGGGTGAGGTAGTGGTGGTGCTTGGGCGATGTGGAGTGGGGAGTGAGAGTGATGACAGCGAGGGGAGTGGGTGAGAGATATAGACCGAGGTGGCCGGGGCGCGGGGCCGCGGATTCGGTTGCCTGCGGGCCGGCGACGGTGGTTTAGCTCCCGAAACAGTAAACGGATGTGCTTTTTAGCTCGAGATCGAGAGGATCACCGGGTTGGGGTTGGGGATGCCGAAGCCAGGATGCCATGTCGCGCTCGTGCTCACAGAACAGTGCATGCGTCAGCAGCAGGCTGACTGCCTCACTGTCCGTGTGTCAGGATTCACCGCGTGATGAAGGGGTCGGTGGAGGCTGTGCGCGGGAATGAGTGAGCTCTTGTCCGCTTTCGCCAGGTAGCTGCCGGCCAATCACATCCGTCCAACTATCCAACTCAGAGGAGGAGTACGGAGTATACTGATTTTTTTTTTCTATTTTCTTTTAAAAAATAAAATGTCTGCCCCCTGGCCCCATTCGGCGGCGCCACTACGGGAGAGAAGTCGGCGCTGGTCATTGTTTGCTGCTCCTTTGAAGCTGTGAAAAATCGATTGCTCATTCCATTTTTTTTATCGTGCTTTTCCCTTGTTCGTGCCGGCTTCACCTTCAACACATCGGCTTCTCCTACAAAATCCGGTTTCACCGGTTTCTCTACCTTTAGGGGTCGTTTAAAAGGTGGGATTCGTGAAGGAATTTTACAGGAATGAGATTCCAGCGTTTTGGTGACGTCACATGTTGTTTGGATTGAAGCAATGAAACGTACCGCTTCACACAAGGGGAGAAACCAAAACATCCACTCAAACTCAATGTTTTCGCAGATGAGGAACGTGTCTGCGCCAGGGAGAAAATGGTGCAAAGCTCAAACAAGAAGAAGATGATTTGACCTATCGGCACCTTAGCATGCTCTCTGGCTGCTAGGCAATGTTGAGATAACACACAAACGGACAAACGGGTGAACTGAACTAGATTTTTATTTGATATTGGTGTTTCTTGAATTCATTACTGTTCCTGCATACCAAACATTGTTTTCTACCACATTACAATGTTTTTTGATTCCTCTGTTTTCCTACTTTTTACTCCTACTCTATTCCCGTGTTTCTTACCCGTTCCTATGTTTTATATTCCTTTGTTCGAAACATGATTTTACAGTGTATTTTCTGGAAAATAATTGAATAGGAGTTCTTTGCTTCCACAATCTAGGATTGATCTAGAATTGGGCCCTTAGATCACTCCTGTTTCCACTAAAAGGAACTCATCAAATACTATATAATAGTCTTGGATCATCGTGTGGTCCCATCAAAGTTGGTATTACACTACGGAGTGTAACATGCAAGCATAACATGGGGCATTGATATATACTAGGTGACCAAGGATTCAATTTCAGGGCCCTACTGTTTGTTTTCTCAGTCCTTGACCCTTTCCTCTTTCCTAACATGGCCGCTGTACTTCTGTACTGTTGAGTACCGAGCTGAGCGACAGCTTGTAAAGCTGTGGGAACGGAGCGAGCTGATGCTTGCTTGTGTACGTACAGCAACTGCGGAGAGTTTGATACATACCACTAGGAGGTTATCCATTGATGAATCTCCGATGCTTTCCTGATCTAGTCACCCTTTTGAGTTTTGAGGGAAGTAGTGTAACAGAGTCCCCCCATATTTGGCCAACGAGATAAGAGGAAAAGTGTGCTCTGTATCATCGCATTAGTTGGGCGTTTTTAGACGGCCGAGGACGTTAATTAACTGGTCCAACAATTCTGTCTTATGTTGTGTTGTGTAGTAATTTTGATGACGTGCAGTGGAGAAAAGAGAGGAGTAGATCATTGTACTCATTGGCTACAGTTTGAGAATGTTCTTGCACCATTGCAGTGTGAGTTGTTGTAGTTACACAGCTTACAATGTTCCTTTGTTCTATATATGCACAAATTATTGCAGTGTGAGTATGAATTAAAGAACAATCTTAGTACTACTAGTTGCATTGGAGGCCACGAATGAAGGCTCCATGGTAATCCCAGAACAGACGCCAGAAAAAAAAAAATCCAAATGTTCTCATGGAAATCAGCATATCTTAAATATTATTTTACTTTATATTATATTAAAAACAAGGGTATGGCAATGTGTTCATGGTATAAATATAATCATCCTAGGTGCTCCTCACAGTTTGACGGCAAGGGTCAGCACACGACCATCAGACCATGTACGCGGCGGCTACGCATAGGAGCGGAGAGGCGACGTGCCATGCCGGGCGCCGGGCGGCACGTGCGCTCCTGGGAGGCCGCCGGGTTGACGAGGCGCTAGCCGCCAGGGCCCGGATCGCACGCAATGACGTGTGGGTCCACGCAGCGGAGGAAATGGCGCCGCTTCGGGTTAGCGCCAAAACAGAGGACGGACGGACGGCGCGGCGCCTCCTTTGACTGCGTGCCGATGCAACTGCTACCAAACTGCATCTGTTGACGTTGGTTTCAGGCCAAAAATGAAGCCTGCTCATTCAAATTATTAAAGGAAATGGCTGGCTGGCTGCCTGAGATCGAGGAAACTGAGAGCAGGAGTATACTGTACTTCTTCCCTTGGGCTTTGAGAATGCTCGATGGACGATCGAGTTCGATTGCAAGGTGAACAGACATGGCTCAGCTCACCCTTTGAGTTGGACGGGTGGCGGCAGCTGGCCTGCCTGCCAGTGCCGGTGGATTGGATCGACAAGCGTGGGCCGGCCGGCGGTGGGTCGTCGGCGGTGCCTGATGCCCTGATGAATGCTCTCAGTCACACGTCCACAGTAGCCACAGGGCACAGGCAGAGGTCAGCAATTAGCAGCGTGGATCGGATTAAAGAGCCTCACATGCACGACGCATGCCCATCGGGGGCACTGCTTCCGTGCTCCGCTCTGCTCTGCGTCAGCCGCAGGCAAAAGCGCGTCCGTCCAGCTAGTCTCCGACTCTTCGAAGGGAAATCTGCGCAACTGGTACGGAGTAGCACAGTATGAATGTTCATACGAGTATGACTAAATATTTGGCCGATCGAATTGCTTGTAACAGGTAAAATATATATCCGCAGATAATGTTTTGCGATAGTAAATTTTTATCCATCGATAAGGCTGCCGCTAGAAACATAGTACTATTTGTGTTTTAGTATTAAAGCACTAACGTGCGAAGTGATAGACCCATGCCGTACATAAAAATTGTACTAAAACTCACACAATATCCTCGCACAGGATTATTACCAGCACTAAGTGGGATTTGAAGCAGTTTCGGCTTCATCTACATCAGCACTTTAACATCACTTTTTTTTCCTCTCCACTTGAATAAATGGACATATAAGTTGGTAAAACCAGTTTTCTTAGGGCAAACGGCCAATGAAGGAATTCTGAAGTGGTAGTGGTTACAAGACAAATAAAGTGATCCACATAGATGAGAAATATTGGTATCTACTATTTATACAATGTAACAAATTATTCTTTGTGGACTTGCGTATAAACTTTTTCTTTTCATCATACCACACCTTTATTTCCTATCCCTCTTCTTTTTTTCAACATGGACCACCTCCTCTCTCCTAAAGCAGCATGTAGCTTCCGTGAAGCCGCCACTATGACAGAATAGAAAGACCTCTTTTTTTATCCGATCCTACACACACTTGAGGCGCTACAAAAAAAAAAACATGCAACGGGAAGCCCTTACCGGTTTTGGCTTCTATTGGCACTGTAGCAAGAAAGATAAAAGCTATTCGATATGCCAATGCTAAAGAGAACCTTATTTCTCGCCGGTTCTTTTTCCCTTTTCCAAAACAGCATGTCGCTCTGATGATGCGCACCATGCCCGGTTCAGGGCAGGCCCAACGCACGTTGGTTTGGATGGTGGTTCAGGGAAAAAGATCGATGCACGTAAGCTGAGGTATCTATCTATGAAAATGTTTTGCAACGCGGGCTTACAGAAACAGCAGCTAAAAGCTGCCCTACAGACCTGCTAAAGCTGATGAAAACAGACCCCGTGGCATAGCACTCTCTCCAACCCGGTTCTTGATGATGGCTTGGTACCTTTTGTCAGTGGAGCTCTCGTATCTTCTGCAAGCTCCTCTGCTGTTCTGCAAGCCACTACTGCTGCTGAGCTGACACTTGCATTCCGATGTGGAGGTCTGAAGCTAATGTCCAGGCTGGCGCGTTGGGGACGGCCTCAGTGGAAAGATTTTACTCCCCTGGTAAGTTTAGTCGGAGGGTAAAGGTATCTAGCGACGCGCGCGGCAGGTGGTCAGCAGAGAATCAGGTGTGACGCGCTTTATCATGGCAGAAAGTGAAACTGCACGGGATGTTTGTCGCGCTGCTGCCCAGTGACAGTGAGATCAACCGGCCTAATAAACTACTAATCCTGTTTATAGTACCACTAGTTAAATCAACTAATGCTCCCTGGGGGATTGCCTAGGCAGGGGACACAATCGAAGGCTACTGAATCTCAGTACTCTAATGGATCAGGTGGGCCGGGCTGGATTGTAGGTGGGCTTACAGCGGAGTGCCTGAGACCCGGCAACGGATCTGGGCTGCATGAACCTGAATTGTTAGTTCTCTAGTCAGTGACTCAGTGTCAGTTTCAGTAGTCAACTCTACCGTCAGTGCTAGTCCTATCTCATTTGCCATTTGCGACCGTCGATCGGCGTCCGGAACATTGCTCACACACCTGCCTACTGCAGGCGCTTGGCACATTATTGTTTTTTTCGAAAGAAATGTGCATGGCCCGTATGAACTGAATTCCCTTTGTTAGTTTCTACTGACGACGCACCGGCATGATAGCGCACACACACATACAAAATCTGGAAACTGACACTCTTGTGCGCGGGAATGAGTGAGCTCTTGTCCGCGACATGTTACACTCGATCCTAGTGTAATACCGACTTTCAACTTTATTTGCATGTTACAAATATATAGTAGGACTGAGACAACACGATGATCGAAGACCATTATATAGTATTTGATGAGTTCCTTTTAGTGGAAACAGGAGTGATCTAAGGGCCCAATTCTAGACCAATCCAAGATTGTGGAAGCAAAGAACCCTTATTCGATTTTTTTTTCTAGAAAATACACTGTAAAGGTAGAGAAACCGATGAAACCGGATTTTGTACTAGAAGCCGATGTGTTGAAGGCGAAGCCGGCATGAACAAGGGTCAAGGGCAGAAGCACGGTAAAAAATGGAATGTGCAATCGTTTTTTCACAGCTTCAAAGGAGCAGCAAACAATGACCAGCGCCGTAGTGGCGCCGCCGAATGGAGCCCGGAGGCAGACATTGTATTTTTAGAAAATATAACATGGGGCATTGATAGGTGACCAAGGATTCAATTTCAGGGCCCTACTATTTGTTTTTCTCTGTCCTTGACCTTTTCCTCTTTACTAACATGGGCGCTCTACTACTGTACTGCTGAGTACTGAGCCGAGCGACAGCTTGTAAAGCTGTGGAACGGAACGAGCTGATGCTATTGCTGGTTAGGTACGTACGTACGTACACGCGTACAGCAGCTGCGGAGACTTTGATACATATCACTAGGAGGTTTTCCATTGATGAATCTCCGATGCTTTCCTGATCTAGTCACCCTTTGAGGAAAGTAGAGTAACGGAGTCCCCATACTTTGCCAACAAGACAAGAAGAAAAGTGTATCATCGCATTAGTTCAGCGTTTTTAGACGGCCGAGGACGTTAATTGGTCCAACAGATCGTCTTTTGTAGTGTTGTGTAGTAATTTTTATGACGTGCAGTGGAGAAAAAAAAAGAGGAGTAAAGTGAAAGATCATTGTACTCATAGGCTACAATTAAGAATGTTCTTGCACCTGAATTATTTTCTATCTCGAATGCGCAAAAAGGTTTGCGCATCTTTTATATTAAGATGAGAAATTAACGCTGAAACTTACAACGACACGTCACGAATGACGCACTAGGGAGAATAGAGTTATATTTACAATCAGTTACGCCCCCCGAGAAGGAGATCATCAAACGCTATTATTATTCGCCGCCAGTTATACATACTGGTCGCCACCGCCAATCGACGCAGCGGTGGGTGGCTCGCTCTTACTCGCTAGTATGAGTTGTTGTAGTTATACAACTCACAATGTTCCTTTATCGATGAAGGACCGAAACGGCGACCGGAGGGGGGTGAATGGGAGCCTCAATTAAATTCTTTCGAATTAGATGACTTGTAGCTCTCCACGACCCCTCGGAGCAAAAAGCACACACCACACGGTATGATCACGACCTTGGATGCAAGGTGGATGAGCTAGAGTTTGCTCTAGACTCACAAATGGATCAACCTGAAACCGAACGAAACAAACACGCAAGAGACGGGAAGAAAACAACCTCTGCAGAGTGACCGGACTCACTGACCGGACTCACTGGCGAGTCCGGTCCAGCGTCCGGTCGAGCGGCCCGGTCGGACGCCTCGGCGGACCTCTCGCGGACGCCCGACCGGACCGACCGATCGCCTCGTCGTCGCGTCCGGGCGGGCGTCCGGTCACCCCGACGCGGACAGCACCGGAGCGTCCCGTCAATCCCCGGCGTGCGTCCGGCCGTCGCGTCCGGTCACTCCGACGCAGCAAAGCACCACCCGCCGGGCGGCGACTCACCCCAAAATCGATCCAAACTCACTCAAATCGAAACCTCGGGTCACAAGAATTGAGCCATAGCATCTAGGCATGTGGGTGACCATTTCCCCCTTGGAAATTTCGAGATTGATGGAGTGAATCGAGAGAAATCGCGGATCACACGAAGAACACACCCAAAAAAGGTCACCTTGATCCAAAACTCTCGCCCGATCTACGTGCTCGTGAAGAATTAGCTCAAACCCTTCGGTGGAAATGATCCTCTCACGTCCTAGCACGAATCAACGCAAGAAAAAGCGAGATCAAACGGTGCCAAAACGAAGAAATCGCGAAGAGAAAAGAGGGGAGAGGATGAACTCGGGAAGAACAAGTGAAGAACTCAAAATCACAGCTCAAGAACAACAAAGAACACCGATCAATCGATCCAAACGTCACCCCGTGACGGGCTAATCACAGCTAGCCCTTGCTCGCAAATCTTGGTACAAATCGGTGGACCTCTCACACCTCGATCCTCAGAACCCTAGCTAGAAAATATGAAAATGAGAGGCAAGGGAGAATGAAGGGGTATGCCTGCGCTAAATAGCCCCTATTCCCTCTGCCTAAACTACCCCTAGGATACATGAGTCGATTTTTGTAACCCTAAGGCTATTTCCGTCGACGACTCGGGTAATCTTCGATCCGACGGCCACCGCGCCTTCCTCACCCGGTAGCCTTGCCTCCGCGCAATCTCCCCGATGCCGCCACGTGCCGTCCTTCCGGTCCGGCTCGGAACACTTCGGGTTTTGAGGCGCAAACCCGCTGAAACCAGCGCTGTGGTTTTGAGGCACAAACCACCAAACCCGCCCGTGGTTTTGAGGCCCAAACCACGAAACCAGCGCCGATGGTTTTGAGGGCAAACCACCAAACCTCCTCGACACGTGTCACCGCCGTCTTGACCACCCGAAGTCGCCAAGTCATCCGGAGCTCCCGCTGCTGCTTTTACGCCGCCGTCTTGACTCGATCGACACGGTCCTGCCACGTCCTCTTGCATCCGTCGATGTCCCGGATGTCGACCACCACGGCTAGCCGCCCGGCACCGGTCCCTCGGTCCAAGCCTCACGTCCGTCCTTCACCTCCACGGTCCGTCGGCCCGCACGTCCTCCTTGGCACCTTCACCTCTCCGTCCGACTACCATCTCCGAGCTCCACACCCGCACAACACGAACCAAGAGATGCGTCTTGACACACTCCACGTGTCTTGCCGGTGAACCATAGCCGAAGCGAAAAAAGATAAAAGAAAAATAGAGAAAGAATGTTGAGTGTTGACAATCACTACATCAAAACTAAACACATTTGAGACAAATCAACCATGTGTTCGCAATCTCCCCCTTGATGAGTGCATTGTCAACATTCAACACAAAGACGAATAAGATAGAAGAAAGCACATCCGGGCAAGCTAAGACAACAACCTAACTGGATAGCAAACATGGAGCAAAAACTTGGTTCCCAAAGACATGGGCAAAAGGCTCGACACAACCAAGCTAAACAGCTAGTCCTCAAGAAGAGGTAGAAACAGGCTCAACACCACTAGCACGGCTCCAAACCAATCTCTACCAATTTCTTTCACACACAAAGCTAGACCCTCAAGACAGAGGCAAAGGCTCAACACATCTAGCTCAAAGTGGTAAAGAGATACTCCCCACAGAGTTACTCCCCTTGACCAGTCAGCGATCCTTTGAAGATACCAATTCACAATTCACTGTCTTTGTATCTTTCTCCCCCTTGTTGGCACATGCACTAATCAAGCGATGAAAATGCATGCAAAGTGCAATGAGTGAGCTCCAAGTTTATAGTCATCCAAATGAGAAGATGCTCTAGGTAGTGTCATGGTAACAAAATCAAGTGCTTAACACGATGCTCAAACTGATCAAAAAGATATGAGATATGACTTGAAAGCATTTTTGATTCAGTTTTAAGCATTTCGAAAAAAGGTGTCCACCACAAAGAATGGCACATAGCATAAGTAAGCTGGAAATCTACCAAGTGCTACACATGTATATCAAGAGGACTACCCCAAGCAAAGTTTATCCATCATGCCAAAGAAAGAACCAACACTTGCCAACAACATTTTAAGATTATCAGAGATTTAGCGGATACAAGCATTGGTCCAAAGACATGAGTGCGAGTGGTTATCCACAACCGTCTGCCTTACTAATCAACCATGTCAAGCCTATGCATGTGAGCAATCGAAGCTTAAGACAATGGTGCAGGTCAAACACTACCAAGCTCGGGTTCAACTCAAGTGCAATGAGAAGCAGTCCCAAGACTTGGATGTGGGACGGTATGGACCCATCTCAATCTTTTCCATACACTTAACTTTCAGATTTCAGATTTTAGCATATGAAAGCATGTGGTCATCTAAGCAAGTGTATAACTTCGATGAATGAGACATAGTCACCTTAGCATACATGATAAGCACAAAGGATCTCAACAACTTAAACATGCTAGGAACTATCTCAATGGTGAACATTTTGCAAGATTCATCGTTGTTAAGCAAGTTCACATGAAAAAAACTTTGCTCATAACATATACCAATTGAACGAAGAGCACAAGCTATAAGCACCAACAAGTAATTGTTACACTAAAATGAGCATAGTCTCATTGTGATCAATATAACCAAGAAGCTCAAGATGCAAAAATGTACATGATGAATGCAATATGATACAAGATGATGCACAAAGTAAAGCAACCTAGCACTACAATCGTACATCAACCCGCAGGCTACCCCTCAAAAGGGATAGCACACGCCCAACTCTCCTCGAAGGCGGGCAAAACGGACTTGATCTAATGGCTTGGTGAAAATGTCCGCAATCTGTTGTTCTCGTGTACACATCTTTGAACATCTATATCCCCTTCTCCCGGTGATCTCTCGAAAAGTGGTACCTCACCTCTATGTGTTTGGTGCGGGAATGCGGGGGTGGGTTCTTGGCTACACTCACGGCTCCCATGCTATCACACAACAAGGGTACACGTGAAAAGCTCAAACCAAAGTCTCTCAAAGTGGCAACCATCCACAACAAATTGGGAACAACAAGCGGCGGCAGCAACATACTCTGCTTCATCCCGGTCGGTAGCGACACCCGGCGCTACGAGGCGACCAAGACACAAGAGAAGTACCAAGAAACCGACAAGTACCGAAGTGGACTTTCTATGCATACGATCACCCGCATAATCAATCGAGAATAGCCAACCCGGGGAGAGAGTGGAAGAAGCCGAAAATACCATAGGCCAAAGTCGGGGTAAAACCGCAAGTACACGAGATCCTCTTCACCGCCGATAGTGAGAGATCTTGCGGCGAAGATCAAACCGTCTTGCAGAGGCACACAAAGAAATCGATGTCGGGCGCGTCGCCCGTCGTATCAAAGAATGGCCATCATGCTTCAGACTCCCTTTGGTCCACAAACTTCTCCATCCTTGTCTTCGTCCGGGGCCGTCGCCGTCGACATGGGCGTCGAAAAAGGCTTGGCCTCACCCATGCGAAAACTTGCGGATCATGTCCTTCGTGTACTTGCCCGGTGTACGAAGATCCCATCCTTGGTTTGCTTGATTTGAAGTCCAAGGAAGTAGGTCAACTCGCCCATCATGCTCATCTCGAACTCCCCTGCTCATAATCTTTGCAAAACTTCGATACCATAGCATGTGAAGAGCCACCAAAGATGATATCATCCACATATATCCGGACTAGGAGTATGTCATTGCCCTTCCTAAGCGAAAACAAGGTCTTGTCTACAGCCCCATCACAAAACCCTTAGCTAATAGGAAAGCTTTCAGTCGCTCATACCGGGCTCTAGGGGCTTGTTTCGGGCCGTACAAGGCCTTGTACAACTTGTACACATAGTGCAGGTGCTTAGGATGCTCAAACCCCTGGGGTTGCCTCACATACACCTCCTCCTCTATGAACCCATTCAGAAAGCACTCTTGACATCCATCCGGAAGAGTTTGAAACCCTTCGAGGCCGCGAAAGCAAGCAAGATCCTAATGGCTTCTATGCGGGCTACGGGGAGCAAAGGTTTCCTCATAGTCTACTCCCTCTTTCGACAAAACCCCGGGCAACTAATCGGCTTTGTTTCTCACAACCACCCCATCCTCACTCTGTTTGTTCTTAAACACCCACTTGGTTCCTATGAGATGACACCGGTGGAGGTGGCACTAAGATCCGAGACTTGGTTTCTCTCAAAGTTTTGCAACTCTTCATGCATGGCATTGACCCAATCCGAATCGGATAAAGGCGTGTCAACATCTTTGGGCTCAATAGTGGAAACGAATGCGAAATGAGCAAAATGACACATGGCATAAGATTTGGAACGAGTTACCCTTTGATCAAGCCCTCCAATCATGGTCTCACGGGGGTGACGACGACGGCGAATGTCTTGGAGGCGTGCGCGTAGATGTCGCCTCCCCCCTCGACCCCGGATCGGGGAACCTCCTCAAGTGCGGCCGTCTTGCCTTGAGGAGGCCGCTCCACGGGACCCCGGAAGTAGTGGTAGAAAGGTCTGGTCCGTGGCGGTCGTCGTCGTCGCGGTCGGCCCGGGCAAGCGGTGGAGTCGCCGGGGATCACCCGACCAACGTCTTCTGCTCCTCCTCCACAAAGATGCTCTGCTCCATCTCATCCTTTCCTCGCACACTCAAACACGAAAGAGGAACAAGGCGCGATCTCATCGAAAGTAACCTCACATGTCTCTACAACGCGGTTAGTCTCAAGATTTAGAACTCTCGTAAGCATGTGAGTGCAAAGCATATCCAAGGAAAATGCCATCGGTGATCGAGACTCAAACTTGTCGAGATTACCTTGCTTGAGAATGAAACACACCGCATCCAAACACACGGAAGTGACTCACCTTGGGCAATCTCCCAAACCGCAGCTCATATGATGTCTTCTTGGTAAAAGCACGAAGGAAAATGCGGTTGGAAACATGGCACGCCGTGTTGATTGCCTCGACCCAATACTTCCTCGAGTCTTGTGTTCATCGAGCATGGTCCTTGCCATCTCCACAAGCGTCCGGTTCTTCCGCTCAACAATCCCGCTACAGCTGCGGAACATAAGGGCTAGAAAAACGGTGCTCGACACCCAAGTTAGCACAAAGAGACTTCGAATCAGAGTTCTTGAATTACGTGCCATTGTCACTGCGAATCGCTCGAATGGCTGTCTCTCTCGTAACTCGGTTCTCGGTCTCAAAATCAGATCACGAGCAAAACCAAAAGCCTCATCTTTGCCCTCCATGAAAAAAGACCCAAGAGTATCTCGAAAAATCGTCAACGATCACTAGACAATACCACTTCCCACGACCGACCTCACCCGAGATGGACCAAGCGTGTCCATGTGAAGGATCTCTCGGGTCTCGAGGTCATAATCTGAGAATCGGGTGGTGGGAAGCGGTCTACCATCTTCCCGTGGCGGACGGGTGGCAAACCAAATCCTTCTCAAATTTGAGTTTAGGCAATCCTCGGATCGAGATCCATTGAACTCAACCTCGCAAGGAGGTCGAAGCTCAAGTGACCTAGTCTCCTATGCCACTTCCACAAATCGGAGGAGGACCCGGCCAACAAGCAACAAGATGTGCCAAAGCCTCGAGAAAAATCAGCACGAAAGACTTGCCCAAATGGCACAATCCGGCAAATGAGATCATCGCGAGAGTCCAAAACTTCGAGAACACCCAACCTTAAAGCGTACCTCATACCCATCGCCATGAGCCGAGAGACGAAGCGGGTTGAAGTGAAGGTTGGAGACGGCGCCACATCCTTGAGTACAAAGTGGTCATTGATCCTGATTGACCCTCGAGATAGAATCTTCCCTCTGTTCTTGTCCCGAAAGTGATGTACTCTTTTCGTCTTCATGGGGGTGAGGCCGGAGAACCACTTTGAGTTACCGGGTCATGTGTCGAGAAACGGCCGAGAGTCAATGAGCCACATGTCCTCCGGCCTTCCGGCTGTATCAACGATAGAACATGGGATGAGCATATGGCACAACACGGGGTTAGTAAACTTGGAAGAGTACCGGTGTTGACCATCTTGCCCCAAATATGCATTAGGCAAAACAACCATCCCACGCCCCATCTTACCAAACCCCCTTACCACGCACAACAAAGCGTGGTGCACTCCTCTTATCAACCTCAAAGCTCCCAAAGCGAGGATCTACATCCACTCGCGAGCACGACCACCAAACGGTCTCACAAACCGTGGTCCAAACCTCTCGAGGCCTCCTACCTTCAAGCCTAGCAAACTGCCTCGAAACCGGCGCACACCCCTCTCATACATGCCAAGTGGTGGGTGATACATGTCACGGTTCTCAAACTCCACTCGGCGCCTAGCATCCCTCTTCCTCCTAAAGCAAAACTCAACCAAGTGACCATCTCTCGACAATACTCACAAAGGATACCTCACCTCTCTCTTGGGTGGTGGTTGGTTCACTCTCTTGGGTGGATGGTTCACTCTTGTTGTGGTCTTGGCCTTAGGAAGGGTTTCCTCGGGGATCCCGGGCGGAGTGTCAAGTGGGTTCTTGAGGTGGTTCGGTTTGGGAAGCCACACTTGTTTGGGAGGTGGAGTCTTAGTTGGCTCTTGGAGAATGCCATCTTGCACAATAGGCTTGGTAGGCTCGGGTGGAGTGATCTTGGTCAATTTGGGAGTGTTGGTTGGTTTCTCACTCGAGCTCAAACCCTTTGCCTTGACCAACCTTGCCATAAATGACTTCTCCTTCCCACCTATAGCAAAGCCTAAACCCGATGTGTCGGTCCCCCTCTTGAACCCGACTCATCATCATGCCAAAACTGCGGCTCTCCACAAGACACCCAACTCAAGACGGAGCGAAGATACTTGATCTCCTCTTCGACTCTCCCCTTGTCATGCCTACAAGACATGAGCTCCAACTCCAAAGCTTCACACTTAGCACATCCCGGCATGGTGCTATCTGAGTTGGCCTTCTCAAGCACGACAAGCTTGGCGGTCTTCTCTGCCAACTCGGATCGCAAGTCGGGGCGGGGACTTGCACGCACTCAACAAAGATCGGCCTAGACTTCAAATCAACGTGCTCATCTAGCAAAGCCGAATACTTAGGCGCAAAGACATGATGCTAGACATATGCACGGCACAAGCATCACACTCCGTCTCATCGAGACATCGGCGGGCTTCCTAAGCAACTCTATCTCCGTCCACGGCCATCTCCCACTTCTCCTTGTACTCCTTTCTCTCCCTAGCGGCACGCTTAAGCAACTTCTCTTGACACACAAGCGCGTCGCCCAAAGATTCAACCTCATCGGAGAGAGATTCGGTGTAGGAGGTACCTCGGAGGGAGAGGAGTCGTTGCCGTGTGGCTTGGCGGCTTGTCGGTCACCGCTCCATCTAGGGCCATAGTGCGAAGCCCCCGAGCTTGGAGTCGGTGAAGAAGCAAAGTCCATTTAGCTTGTCCTCGACCTTGCGCCGGACTCCTCATCGCTTGAGGAAGATTGCCCGTCCGAAGAGTCGTTGTCGAGGTGTTGAGGGAGAGCAAGGAAGGCATGCTTGTGCTCCTTGGCACGCTTGAGGTACTTCTTCTTGATCGCCTCCTTGTCGAAGCCCTTCTTGGACTTGTGCTTGCGGGAGGTGTACTCGCGCTTGTCCTTTGCGCTTGTCGGTCGTACTTGTTGGAGTAGTACTTCGCGCCTGAGTACTTGTCCTTGTTCTTCTTGGGGCATGCGGCGACGAAGTGGTCGGATCTCCGCACTCGAAGCATCCGCCCTTGGATGGGCCGCCACGCCGACGGTTCAAGCGGTTGTTGTGGAACCGCGAGAATCGGTGATGACTAGTGCAAGCTCATCATCCCCAAGGCTCTCCATCCGCTCCTCTGTCATAGACACCAAGGAAGACAAGGCAAAGCAAATGCGTGATGGGTTAGCGAAGAAGCTGGAACCACCCTTACCCGAGGCGAGAGCAACATTCGGCGCGGATGGGTTCTTCGGCTTCGCTGGATCGAGCCTCGATCTCGGAAGACTTGAGCTTCTTTGTAGAGAGCTCGTCGGGTGTGAGGGTGTCGTAGTTGGCGAGACTCCATGATCGCGGACACCTTTACATCCCACACCTTCCGATCCGGGCGTACAAGAGCCGCATCGCCTTCTCGTGCTCGTCCAACCTCTCCGAAAGGCTTGTTCGCCGCGAAGCTTGTTGCGGATCGTGCGAAACCTAGCAAAGAGAGAATCGATGGTCTCGCCATCAAGCCGGGATGAGGTTATTGTACTCTCTCTTGTAGGTTTCGTAGAGGCGGGCCTTGACTTGTGGGGTTCCCTCATGGTAGCTCTCGAGAGTCTTCCACACCTCTCTAGCGGTCTCACAAGTGGCTACCCTCTCAAACTTCGCTCTCCTTGAGGCTCGAGAACAAGACACTCCTCGCTCGGTTGTTGGCATTGTGTTGGGCTATTTGATCCTCACCCACTCGGCGGCAAGCACTTGGTAGTTCTCATCCTCAACGATCTCCCACACTCTCAATCTATCCCCATGAGATGCGCTTGCATCTTAATCTTCCAATAGGGATAGTTGGTGCCATCGAACTCAGGAGGCTTGCCACCAAAGTGACCAAACCTCTCCATGTCGCCTTCTCAGGATCAAGAACCGGTTAAGGTGGATTTGATCCTTAACCTGCTCGATACCAATTGAAGGACCAAACGGCGACGGAGGGGGGTGAATGGGAGCCTCAATTAAATTCTTTCGAATTAGATGACTTGTAGCTCTCCACGACCCCTCGGAGCAAAAAAGCACACACCACACGGTATGATCACGACCTTGGATGCAAGGTGGATGAGCTAGAGTTTGCTCTAGACTCACAAATGATCAACCTGAAACCGAACGAAACAAACACGCAAGAGACGGAAGAAAACGCCTCTGCGAGTGACCGGACTCACCGACCGGACTCAATGGGCGAAGTCCGGTCCAGCGTCCGGTCGAGCGTCCGGTCGGATCGCCTCGCGGACCTCTCGCCAGACGCGGCCGACCGACCGACCGGCCGCTTGGTCGTCGCGTCCGGTCGGAGCGTCCGGTCACCCGACGCGCGGGACAAAGACCGGAGCGTCCGGTCAATCTGGGCGTCGCGTCCGGCCGTGCGCGTCGTCACTCCGGCGCCGCTGAAGCAGCACCCGCCGGCGGCGACTCACCCCAAAATCGATCCAAACTCACTCAAATCGAAACCTCGGGTCACAAGAATTGAGCCATAGCATCTAGGCATGTGGGTGACCATTTCCCCCTTGGAAATTTCGAGATTGATGGAGTGAATCGAGAGAAATCGCGGATCACACGAAGAACACACCCAAAAGGTCACCTTGATCCAAAACTTCGCCCGATCTACGTGCTCGTGAGGAATTAGCTCAAACCCTTCGGTGGAAATGATCCTCTCACGTCCCTAGCACGAATCAACGCAAGAAAAAAAACGAGATCAAACGGTGCCAAAACGAAGAAATCGCGAAGAGAAAAAGAGGGGAGAGGATGAACTCGGGAAGAACAAGTGAAGAACTCAAAATCACAGCTCAAGAACAACAAAGAACACCGATCAATCGATCCAAACGTCACCCTCGCGACGAGCTAATCACAGCTAGCCCTTGCTCGCAAATCTTGGTACAAATCGGTGGACCTCTCACACCTCGATCAGTAACCCTAGCTAGAAAATATGAAAATGAGAGGCAAGGGAGAATGAAGGGGGTATGCCTCTGCTAAATAGCCCCTATTCCCTCTGCCTAAACTACCCCCCAGGATACATGAGTCGATTTTGTAACCCTAAGGCTATTTCCGTCGACTGCGGGTAATCTTCGATCCGGCGGCCACCGCGCCTTCCTCACCGGTAGCCTTGCCTCCACGCAATCTCCCCGATGCCGCCCGCGTGCCGTCCTTCCGTCGCGGGAACACCGGTTTTGAGGCGCAAACCCGCGAAAACCAGCGCTGTGGTTTTGAGGCACAAACCACCAAACCGCCCGTGGTTTTGAGGCCCAAACCACGAAACCAGCGCCCGATGGTTTTGAGGGCAAACCACCAAACCTCCTCGACCGTGTCACCGCCGTCTTGACCACCCGAAGTCGCCAAGTCATCCGAGCTCCCCTTCTGCACGCCTGCGCTTCGCCGTCTTGACTCGATCGACACGGTCCCGCCACGTCCTCTTGCATCCGTCGATGTCCCGGATGTCGACCACCACGGCTAGCCGCCCGGCACCCGGTCCCTCGGTCCAAGCCTCACGTCCGTCCTTCACCTCCACGGTCCGTCGGCCGCACGTCCTCCTTGGCACCTTCACCTCTCCGTCGGCTACCATCTCCGAGCTCCACACCACACAACACGAACCAAGAGATCGTCTTGACACACTCCGCGTGTGCTTGGTGAACCATAGCCGAAGCGAAAAAGATAAAAGAAAAATAGAGAAAAGAATGTTGAGTGTTGACAATCACTACATCAAAACTAAACACATTTGAGACAAATCAACCATGTGTTCGCAATCGATCCTATGCACAAATTATGAATTAAAGAACAATCTCAATACCACTAGTTTCATTGGAGGCCACGAATGAAGGCTCCATGGTAATCCCCACAAGAGGCGCTAGAAAAAAAAAAAAAATCCAAATTTTCTCATGGAAATCAGCAACCTTTAGTATTTAATTTGATAGACTTATTTGACATCTTAAATATTATTATCTTATTGAAAATCATCAATAAAGTTGAAATGACATAATAATTTGGGATGAGAGGAGTATATGGTAACCTGTAAATTTATCATGGTCACGATGTAGCAATAGATGATAGAGAATACAAAATAAGAACAAATGGGTCATGGTCTCATGGAGTTAGCATGAGACAACTTATAAAGGATGGTAATTAGCGTAAGAAGTGTTAAGATGTCTAAACAATACTACTCTAGTGGTAACTACTCCGTAATACAGTAGGAATTGTGCGTGGGAGTGCGTAGAATGGTCTATAATAAAACAACGGCATTGTGTTGTGTGTTGGGTTTGCCCTGACAATGAACGTTCATCATCCGCCAAGGTAATCTCATCCTAACAGTTTGACGGCAAAGGTCAGGTCAGCACACGACCTAGCTAGTACGCGGCGCTACATAGCGCAGAGGCGACGCGGGGCACCGGGCGGCACGTGCGCTCTGGTCGAGCAGGGCAGGGCGGGCCGCCGCCACCGTACTAGCAGCACCATGGGTACTACTGCCGCGCATGCCATGCACGGCGCGCGGCCGTGTCGCGCTCATGCTGCTGTCCTTGTCGACCCGGCGCCTCGCCCGTCGTCCCCGTCGTCGGAGCCTGCCGCGTCGGCCAGCCGTACAGCAGCGGCGGCGGACCCTGCGCGCTGGCCGTGACGCCGCTCGGCTACCCCTGCGAAGAGCATCAGGTCCGCCGTCCCGCCTCCTGCTTCGACCCGTCCTGGCTGATGGCATGCCATGACCGTGCATGGTGCACCGTCGTGAATTGGATTCTCCCAACGCGCGTTTGCATTGATATGTCTCCATACAAGGACCCCATGAATCTCGCAAGAAAAGATAAAGATAGAAAGCTTTCGCACAGTGTCTCAATCGTTTCATTGCGGCGTGCCGGTGCATGTTGCATTGCTTTTTCCCTAGCGAGCTCGCTTCACACTGCTTCCTGCCTAGTGCCTACCTCGATCCTCTTTGTTTGTTTTAGCGACAGCATCGGCACTGACAAGCCTGTTGACAATGAAGCAAGGGAGGACGTGGTTGGGCCGTCCCGGCCCAAGAGGCAGCCCAAGCCCAGCTCAAAGTGTCTGGTCCTGAGTGGATTCGTTCCATCCTAGATATGTCTGAGGAGTAGAACGAGAGAAGGGGAGAAAAAATTTTGTAAACTCAGTTACATTTGAATTCAGCATTAATCATTCATCGTTACTTCTTCGCTACTTCTTCTTCTTCCTCAAGTTTTCTTCTACCTGCTCTACTTTCCCCACCTACCCCAAGGCTGCTGCTAACAGTTTGCACCGCTTTTCGCTAGCTGCTACTCCATACTATACAACCAAACACAAATATATATGTATGTATGTACACAGTACACTATACTCTCAAGTTTGTTTTATTACAAACAACGCATCGCTCTGCAGGCATGCATCTGTTGTTACTGTTCCATTGGCACTCATCACACGAGCTGTTTGCTACTCCTCTTCAGATCTACTGGAACTGGTCCTTTGATGACTTGGTGGTCAACGACCTGCCGTCCATGGTTGACTTCGTCAACACACAGATCTCGTAGGATGTAAAGATGTCTAAAGAATACTACGAATGGTATATAATAAAACAATGACAACGTGTTTGCCTTGAGAACGAACGCCGTTCATCCCAAAACAAGATAATCAGATCCTAGGTGCTCCCTCACAGTTTTTTGACGGCAAAGGTTATAGTAGCGCAGAGGCGACGTGCGCTGCGATGCCAGCTAGGCGACGCACGGCACGCTCCACGGAGGCCTCGTTGATGCCAGCCGCCAAAGACCCGGATCGCACGCAATGACAAGTGGGTCCACGTGCGCGGTGGAGGATCCTTGATCCAAATCAATTCCGAGCGTCTCGTTGGCCAGCCCTTAGGGAGTCAAGGCTGTTCGTCCCACTCGCGCCGCTGCTATGCGGGCGGGCGGGGCGGACTCCCTCCGTCCCCTAAACCCTTGATCCGTGCTGCGGCCATGAAGGCCGGCGGAGCGGCCAAGGTGGTGGGCGGCGCGGCCCGGCCCGGCGCCCGGCGTCCTCGATGGGTGGCGGCGTGGCCTCGGGCGCTGGAGTCGCGACCTCGGTCGTGGGCGGAGCGGCCTCGGTGCGGGCGGCGTGGCCGGCAAGCGCCCCGGCGGCGGCGGCCGGCGCCTGAAGTAGGAACCCAGCGCGAAACAGGGGCCGAGCTACAAGGTGGTTTTCGGTGGTCCATAGACCACTGTGCACCACACATACAAAAGCAAAAAAATAGGGATAATTGTTTATTTGGCCCTGAAATTTTTTATTTTATTTATGTGGCCCTTTTTTCTCAAAGTTGTCTATTTAGCCTCAAAATGAAAGTTTCTTGCTTATTTGGCCTTAAGTTAGAATTACGGGTTAACGGTGTGAAGTGGTAGATGAAAAGTCTGTTTACCCCCGGCTAGAAAAAAAACAGATGCGAGTTGGATGCGGCGGCGGCTTCCTGTACCGTGCTCCCCTCCCCACCGGTGCACCTCGGGACAACTCTCCACATCTCATCGATGGCATAGTACCACGCCCGGCCCGGCGGACCTCCCCCCAGGTGCACCTCGGGACAACTCTCCACATCTCACCGATGGCATAGTACCACGCCCGGCGTCCGCGGACCCTACGTGCGCGGCATCCTCTCCACATCTCACCGGCATCCTCGCCGGCGGCGTGTCCAATGCCTAGAGATTCGGGCGTCGGTCTCCTCGTGGGCCGCTGCTCTGCCCGCATCGTCCGACCCTTCCCTCCCCCCATGGATTAGATCGCGACTTCGCCGTAGCTGCTGCCGGTCACTAGAGACCCACCGTCGTTACAAGTCGGTCGAGATCCGGTGTTGCATGCTTGCCGCACCGACACTGGCGAGTCTATATATGTATACTCGATTCAAATTCAAATAGTATGTGTATATACTTCCATCGAAGAGTATGCATTGTTGACGTTTCTTAACGTCGCAGAAGAATCCGCAAGTGTACAGAATTGCCGTTGTAGCTTTCACCCGGAAATATTCAGGGTATCGTATTTTGTAGTGTTGTGTAGTAATTTTTGATGACGTGCAGTGGAGAAAAAAAAAAAGAGGAGTAAAGTGAAAGATCATTGTACTCATAGGCTACAATTAAGAATGTTCTTGCACCTGAGTTATTTTCTCGAATACGCGAAAGGTTTGCGCATCTTTTATATTAAGATGAGAAACGTTGAAACTTACAACGACGCGTCACGAATGACGCACTAGGGAGAATAGAGTAATATTTACAATCAGTTACGCCCTCCAGAGAAGGAGATCATCAAACACTATTATTCGCTAGTTATACATACTGGGTCGCCACCGTCAATCAGACGCGGTGGGTGGCTCGCTCTTACTCGCTAGTATGAGTTGCTGTAGTTATACAACTCACAATGTTCCTTTATCGATCCTATGCACAAATTATGAATTAAAGAACATTCTTAATACCACTAGTTTCATTGGAGGCCACGAATGAAGGCTCCATGGTAATCCCCACAAGAGGCGCTAGAAAAAGAAAAAAAAAAAATCCAAAATTTCTCATGGAAATCAGCAACCTTTAGTATTTAATTTGATAGACTTATTTGACATCTTAAATATTATCTTATTGAAAATCATCAATAAAGTTGAAATGACATAATAATTTGACCTGTAAATTTATCATGGTCACGATGTAGCAAGAGATGATAGAGAATACAAAATAATCAATATAGAACAAATGGGTCATGGAGTTAGCATGAGACAACTTATAAAGGCTGGTAATTAGCGTAAGAAGTGTTAAGATGTCTAAACAATACTCCTAGTGGTAACTACTCCATAATACAGTAGGAATTGTGCGTGGGAGTGCGTAGAATGGTCTATAATAAAACAATGGCATATTGTGTTGTGTGTTCGGTTTTGCCCTGACAATGAACGTTCATCATCCGCCAAGGTAATCTCATCCTAACAGTTTGACGGCAAAGGTCAGGTCAGCACACGACCTAGTACGCGGCGCTACATAGCGCAGAGGCGACGCGGGGCACCGGGCGGCACGTGCGCTCTGGTCGAGCAGGGCAGGGCGGGCCGCCACCGTACTAGCATGCACGGCGCGCGGCCGTGTCGCGCTCATGCTGCTGTCCTTGTCGTCGACCGTGCATGGTGCGCCATCGTGAATTGGATTCTCCCAACGCGCGTTTGCATTGCATGCATCATATGTCTCCATACATGTATCTCGCAAGAAAAATAAAAGATAGAAAGCTTTCGCACAGTGTCTCAATCGTTTCATTGCATTGCCTTTTTTCCCTGCGAGCTGGCTTCACACTGCTTCCTGCCTAGTGCCTACCTCATTCCTCTTTGTTTGCACCGCTTTTCGCTAGCTGCTACTCCATACTATATACAGCCAAACACAAATATATATGTACGTATATATGTATGTATGTACACAGTACACTATACTCGCAAAAAGCCGAAAGGAACAAGGAACTCCTGCGCGCCAGTACTTGCTGGGAAACAACCAATATATATACACCGATACAATCGGGCTGTCAGTCGGATCACAGTCAGTGCCCAGATCGAGACAGATGCCGATTGTCTCCGTGCTGAGTGCTACGGTCTTTCGTACGCTATAGATATACATACAGAACGTGTGTGCTATGTATCTATCAGACAGAAGCTGTGGTGGCTGCCTGCAGGACGCCATGTCATGGCTAGCTGCTGTCCTCGCCGGAGGAGTCGCTGCCGCTCATCCTCGACGACCGCGGCTTAGACGTCTGGATCGATCGCCAACAACAGGGGCACGCGCTGGAGCCGGCGCCACGTCTCGCTCGCCCCCTCTAGCCGAGTAACAACAACAAACAACGCATCGCTCTGCAGGCATGCATATGTTGTTACTGTTCCATTGGCACTCATCACACTAGCTGCTTGCCACTCCTCTTCAGATCTACTGGAACTGGTCCTTTGATGACTTGATGGTTAACGACTTGCCGTCAATGATTGACTTCGTCAACACACAGATCTCGTAGGATGTTAGGGCAAGTACATTGGTGTTGTCTCATAACTAGTCTCATATAGTGCCACGTAATTTAAGACAACTTAATAGACTACATGTACAATGGTTGGCTTTCTAAGTTGTCTCATAGCAACTAGCATTTCCTTAATTTATGGAGAGAGTAAAAATAGGATTGTGAGGTGCATGGCGACAACAACTCATACAATGGTAAAACAGGTTGTCTCATAGTCCTAAATTTTTAGCTCATGAGACATGTTTCGCGCAAGCAACTACCTCATTCTCTCTCGGCTTTCTCTTTCCTCCACATCATCAAAAATTATACGTGGCGATGCATGAGGCGGCGTATGAGACCGCTCACATGTAGCAATGTACCTGCCCTTAAGATGTCTAAAAGAATACTACGAATGGTCTATAATAAAACAATGACAACGTGTTTGCCCGAGAAGCGAGCGCCGTTCATCCCCAAAAACAAGGTAATCGGATCCTAGGTGCTCCCTCACGGTTTTTGGCGGCAAAGGTTATAGCGGCGCAAGGCGATGTCTTATTTGCGATGCCGGCTAAGCGGCGCGGCACGCTCCACGGAGCCTCATCGATGCTAGCCGCTAGGGACCGGATCGCCGCGTAATGACAAGTGGGTCTCACGGCGCGCGGTAGAGGACCCTTGATCCAAATCAATTCCGGCGTCTCGTTGGCGGCCCTCGGAGTCGAGGCTCTTCCCCCACTCGCGCCCGGTATGCGGGCGGGCGGGCGGACTCCCTCCGTCCCTAAACCCTTGATCAAGGCCCACGGCCATGAAGGTCGGCGGAGCGGCCAAGGTGGTGGCGGCGCGGCCCGGCCGGCGCCCGCGGCGTCCTCGATGGGTGGCGGCGCGGCCTCGGGCGGTCGTCGTGGCCTCGATCCGCGGGCGGGTAAGCCTCGGTGCGAGGCGGTGCGCCCTCGGAGGCGGGCGGCGTGGCCCGGCAAAGCGCCCGTCTTTGCCAGCGCGCCGCCTTGCGGCCGGCCGGCGGCGCGAAAACCGCGCGGCGAGCGTAGGCGAGCTACTGGTTTCTCGGTGGTCCATAGACCACTTTGCACCACGCATACAAAGCAAAAAAAAAAATTAGGGATAATTGTTTATTTGGCCCTAATTTTTTTTATTTTGTTTATCGGCCCTTTTTTTCTCGGAGTTGTCTATTTAGCCTCAAAATGAAAGTTTCTTATTTGGCCTTAAGTTAGAATTCGGGTTAACGGTGTGAAGTGGTAGATGAAAAGTCTATTTTACCCCCGCTAGAAAAAAAAGATGTAGTTGGATGCGGCGGCGGCTTCCTCTACCGTGCTCCCCTCCCCACCGGTGCATCTCAGGGACAACTCTCCACATCTCATCGATGGCATAGTACCACGCCTAGTGGTCAGCGACCTCCTCCCCCCGGTGCACCTCGGGACAACTCTCCACATCTCACCGATTGCATAGTACCACGCCCGGCGGCCGACGGACCTGCGTCGCGCGGCATCCTCTCCACATCTCACCGATGGCATAGTACCACGCCCGGCGTCGGCGGACCCTACGTGCACGGCATCCTCGCCCGGCGGCATGTCCAATGCCTAGAGACGGGCGTCGGTCTCCTCGTGGGCGGCTGCTCTGCATCGTCCAGCCCTTCCCCTCCTCCGGTGGATTAGATCGCGACTTCGCACGCTGGCTTTTTGGTCACTAGAGACCCACCGTCATTACAAGTCGGTCGAGATCTAGTGTTGCATCTTTGTCGCACCCGACACTGGCGAGTCTATATATGTATACTCCGATTCAAATTCAAATAGTATGTGTATATACTTCCATCGAAGAGTATGCATATATACACTCCAGTTTAAAAAGTATGCATATATACACTCTAGTTTTTTTTTTTGAAAAGGGAATATATTAATATTCCAGCCTCTGTATTGACCAATGCATATAGCTATTCATTATTACAAACAAGAGTATTGTGATTCTCACAAACTAAAACACAATGTTTTGACCAAAGTAAAATAAGAGAGAACTTCCTGGACTTGCTACTAAAGAGCAATTCTATTATTAAATCTCGGTGTATCGTACAAACACCTCCATTGCAGTTGCCTCAATATTGCTACATCCCATCTTTATTATTTGGCGATCCTCCTCCTTACGAAATAGGGACCATGTCACGGTCCATGGAGTCCCCACGAAGATAGCACAGTAAATAAGATGGTGTTGTAGCATTGTCAAAAATTATATTATTCGAGTTAACCAAATCGCCCAACCAATTGCACTTGCACCTACAAGAATCTTGGTTTTCGGTTTCCTATTTATCCCATCTAACCAGCACGTAAACAAATTGTGAATGCTAGTTGGAGGTAATAAATTGAAGGAAACCTGCACAATTCTCCATATGAACTTAGCAAAATGACAGGTCAAAAAATAGATGTTGTATAGACTCCTCGGAAGAGCAAAAACAACACTTTCTATCTCCTTGCCACTGTCGCCTTACTAAGTTGTCCTTTGTCAAGATTACTCCCTTAAACAAGTACCATAAAAAAAACTTTGATTTTGAGAGGCAGATCCAGTTCCCAAATTAAAGTATTAAAAGATATAGCTTGTGTTGTAAGTAAAGCTCTGTACATTGATTTCATTATGAATATACACTCTAGTTTAAAAAAGTATGTGTATATACTTCCATCCTAAAGCATGGGTATATAGTCTTCTCAAATTAGTACGTATAATTAAAAAAGTATGAGTATATACACTTCACAATTTAGTACGTATGTGTGTTACTTCCATCCAAAAAGTATGAACGTATACTAATACACAAAAAAGGTATGTGTCGTACTCTAAAAAGTGTGCGTAGTGAAGTTTTTTCCTAGCCAGGGGACATTTTATCTACCACTTCACACCATTAACCCAAGAATTCTAACGGAAGGTCAAATAAGCAAGAAACTTTCGTATTGAGGCCAAATAGACAACTTCAAGAAAATAAAAGGGCGGATAAGCAAGATGAAGTTTTTTGGGCCAAAAAAGCAATTATCGAAAAATTAAATCGAAGTACATATGTATGATCGGCGTTCGCGGCCTTTGCGATATGTTGTGCAACTTTTTTTGTGCCCCTTCATATTTCTCCATGTGACCAGTTTCCCTAGTTGAGTTGTGCTTCAATTCAATATACTAAATGATAGCGGCGGTGGCGGCATGCGCCGGACGATAAAATAGCGGCACACATGAATCATCTGTAAACAATAGTTATGTCTCAAAATCTTCATCCAATTAACATGTTCGTTTAGTCATGTTTTCTTTCTCTCTCTTCAATCTCTCCCTATATAGCTAGGAAAAAAAATAAATTACTAATCAGAGTCGAACACATCAGCTATGCATAAGATTTTCATAGGCCTTAATCTATTATTAGAATGCACGGTCGTATTAAACTATTTAATAGCCTTTTGGATGATTGTATATCGACTTTTATTGAGTAGGCTAAGTAATGGCATATTATTCTGGTGTGATGGTTCAATTTTATGTTAAGAAAGATATACTCTATTAAGAAATAATTGATATGAGGGTGAATCTCGAAAGGAAAGGGAGAAGGAAAATAGTAGTACTCTAGAAGAAGAGTCTGGAGTATCCAATGAAAATATCTAGAAAGGAAAATCGAGGAGCCCGACTCCTATAAATCTGAGGCTAGTTCCCTGCTATAAAAGCATTTAGAGAAAAACAATAGAAAGAATAGACAATTCACATTTCTCCTACTTTCTACAACATGCTTCTAAATACAGTCATGTGTTTACATTTATCTCTTTAATTATGTTTTGTAATTCATATACTTGTATATCGTATATTAAATTTGTAGCGATTAACAAAATTTTAGACAATGGACCACTTGTATCTACAAATTCTAGCTACGTCATTGGGGTTTTAATTATGTTTTGTAATTCATATACTTGTATATTCAAGCTTTGCTCTTGTCCGTCCACCTGGACATCACGCAAAACAATCAACAGCAAATGGCTTTTGCTTTCTCAATAATATTGCAATTGGAGCCAAATATTTACAGCGAGTTCACGTGAGTTATTTATTTATGAGTAAATTTCACTAACAATTTTTGAACTTGTCATGCATTCTCTAACATGTCTAATATAAGATCATTTAATCTCTTATTAGGAAATAACTAAGGACTGCTTGTAAGGGAGGTTCCGGAACTATAAGGAAACTCCTAATAGAGATTAGTTGTGTTAGAAGTCCTCATATGAGGGGCATATAAATAGGGAGGATGTAATCTCTTTTGGGGCAAGCAATAGAAAAATATTTCCACTGCCTTGGATCTCCACCTTTGCCGCCCCCTCCCTTGCGCTCGCACCCGCCACCGCCACGCCGCTCGCCCCCGCCCTCTCCCCCTTCCTCCACCTCGCCCTCCTAACCACCACCACCACAACCACCGCCACCGCCTACTCTCCACCCTCCGTAGTCGAATCTCACCGCCCGACGTGTCGGGATCGCCGAGAATCCATCCCGGGGTTCTGACAGGTTCCTTACTTATTGCAAGATAACTTTTAATTCACACACCTTTTTAGTTAGGAACAATTGTGCAATTGCCCCCTATCCTAGAGTCTAATTGCTCGTTTGCCCTTTGTTTTTTAAACTTTGCTCGTTTGTCCTTGTTTATAGTCTTCCAATTGCTCGTTTGACCCTATTAGGGGCATTTGCGCAATTATTTTAATTGCTCGTTTGCCCCTATTAGGGGCATTTTCATAATTGGGAAACTAAAAACAGGGGCAAACGAATAAAGACTTAAAAACGAGGGGCAAACGAGCAATTAGACTCGAAATAGGCAGTTGCACAATTGACCCTTTTAGTTATCGTGTGTACATTCAGCTTGCTCCTTGGCTCAAATATAGAGCATCGACATAATTTTATATGGGTGCATTGGCTTCTTCAGCATAAACATTGTGCGTGTGTAATCTTTGCTTGCCCTCACCTTGACACCTTGTTTGTGTCAACTAATACTGGGGCAATTTCTTTGTAGGTACCAGTGCCAATATGTTATGTTTTGGCGCACCAATAAACTTTAGATGTGATTATTTACAGACTTCTATAAAGATTACTCTATTTTTTCTCCATACCACCCCTCATGAAAATAAACTCTCACCAGCTATCACTCAGTGTGTAATATTTAGACAAAGGACTCCCATGCTCGGTTTCAAACTTGCTCGTGTAATACTATACTTGCCAATGTATTATGAGTATGCTCTACCACGCTGGTTACAGATTGTGCCTTCCAATACTCTATATATAAAAAAAGCATAGTACTCCCAATTAACCAAAAATCCATTCATACTATATCGGAGTTAAGTTTCCTTGAATTCCTAGACGCACAGACGCACGGGCGCACGAATGCGCGCGCCCTATTACTAGTGTTTTGTGACTACCGTCTCTCCTCTAACGTATCAAAACTCAAGATGTTTTGCGATATTAAATTCTTATTACATGGATGTTAGTTGAGCGTTGCGAAATTTTTTTAAAAATATGAATACAAAATTTCATCTTGTTGATCTTCAGTCTGATATAAAATAGGGGTAAAAACACAGATTCTCATAATAAATAAATAGGGGTAAAAACACATATCCTCATAATAAAGCAAGGGTAAAAATGTATGGACAAGATTGTCCTTTTTTAACACCGTTATGGGTACTTAACAGATTGTAGGTAGAATTTTCCTTCGTTTTAAAAATGTGAGTAAAAATGCAAGTTAAAAAACAAGGCTAAAATCACCATTGCAACTAAAATCAAGGGTAGAAACGCCAATGCCCTAAGAAAAAACGACTCAACTAACAACTTCTTAGATGCTTACATAGGTAGCTAGGCAATCAGCAATGCTCCAGGGACCCTGTGAATTCACCATTATTAGCAATACTCCCTCTGTCCCTAAATAGATGTCATTCTCGCTTCACGAAAATCCACGTTTTCAAAGCTGCGGCAATTATTTTTTTCAAAATATATAAATATTTATGCTAAGTAATTAGTATCATCGGAAAGATCTTTAAGTCTAGTTTTTTAACAAATTTATTTAAAAATATAAATGTTGCACGTATTTTCTACAAACCTAGTCAAAGTTGAAAAGTTTGGCCAAAGACGCGCCCCCCATAGCGACATCTAATAAGGGACGGAGGGAGTATATTGTTGGAGGTTTCAATGCTTCGGTCTTTGAGATGATAAGCGCCACACTGCCTCTTGATAGACAAAGCGTGTCCCATGTAGATTGTATCTATCTTGAGGAGCGGAAACACGCGAGGGACACGACGAAAAGTGCTTGGAGATAGTCGATGAAGATGGCATGGCCACCAAGGTCTCTCGCCACCCTCATCTTTCCTGCCTTCAAGTCCACCCGATACACCATATACATCCTCTGGTCAACAAGGTTACCGTGATCGGGGATCCGGCCTACCATACTATGCACGAGGGTGAGATCCCCGCCATTATCCACCAGGCGCACAGAGTCCGTCATCACCCTATCCCGCTAGGCTAGCTTGGCTGCCACCACAAGGCGAGGCCCTCCGGCGGTCTCCATGTCCACCGTCATGATCTGCGCTAGTGGTGGTGGCACCGTAGAAGCGACCCGAAGAAAATATATTGTGGATCTAAGCATCTCGGGGCCGGTGTGGAGCAAAGACCCAGCCGGGTCGTCGTCGGGCTTGGCGATGGCGGTGTCCCACCATTTTGGTGGGGAAAGTAGAGGAAGACCGTGTTGTCGTTCACAAGGCCCGCAGACGAACAATCCCGGAGGTCGTAAGTGATCCTCGGAAGTTACGCCATCTGGCGCGTGAGCGGGTTCAGCAGGCGGAGAACAACAGTTGCCGCCTTGGTGGTGGTCTTGCAAGGAAAGAGGAGGAGGAGGAGGCCTTCTGCCATGGTGACTTGGAACACGCCGTGGTCTCGGAGCTCCGGGATGTCCACCTGGATGCACTGGCCGGTGGAGGTGTTGAGGAACTGGCGACGGCTTTGGGTGTGGGACGGTGATGGCGTGGAGTGCCTCATAGGGTCGTGTGCGGAGCATGATCCACTGCCGGGGAAGAAGCGGGGGTCGTCCCAGGGCGCCGCCACGCGCCGACGCGCGACGGGTCAGCGCAGCATCTCCTCCACGCGGGGCACACGGCCCGAAGTGGATATAGCCGGCCACGTCGTTGGCGAGGGACACGATCGGCGATCAAACCCGCTGGTCCCTCGTCAAGATTCGCCCAGTCCCTCCATCTGGAGCCGACGAGCGAGAGCTGCTTGTGCGGCTGCATCCCCTCGCTCGCCGCCGCCATAGCAGCGCCCGCGGCACGTGGATAGTCCTGCACAGGAACGGGGACGGGACGGTGAAACGAAAAGCGGTGCGGGGCTGCGGTCTGTCAAAGGAGGCGGCCCACAGATATATACGGTGCGGATCTGCGGCCCGTGCTGCGCGCTGCGCGTCGGCGTTCGAGTCCGACTCGACCCGCAGCGGAACGAACCCACTGCTGTCGCACATGATGGCGTTCTGAATTTACACCGCCGCCTCAGCCTTGATGGATAGGAATCTCCGCAAGTCTCGATCATGCAATTGCACATATCCAGGATCAACAAATTGTCTAGCTACCGCACAAGCTTAAAGATGCTTTCAACTGGTACGTACTGGTAGGCAATGGCTTCAAGACTTCCTCTTTCTGGACTCTGGAGTGCTTTCATAATCCTAAATAGTGACTACTGCCACGATTATGTAGAGTTCAGAAAACCATTTGAGCATACCAAGAACAAACCATAGGCCAACAACATACTTACTGTATACATATTGACTTCAGAGTTGAGAGTGAGTGCAATCCTGTCGTACACATACATACATACATACATACATGTACTGTAAATTCAATTCAATACTGAAGAACCAACACAACAATGCAATGCTTACTTCTACCATGACACCAACTCTAGTATGTCTCACTTCAAAAATTGAAGTGAAGCTACCACAAAAAAAGATCATGAAGATCGTTTCATGCCCCCACCAGAGATGGGAATGCAGTCCAGGTCGACCCTTCTTTCTTCAGATTTACATCCCCAGATAGAGGAACCAGCATTTGTATGTATCCATCCATCATCACCATTGATCTGATCAGCCATTCAATCTCTACTTGCACCATCCAAAGCACGAGAATTTCTGCAACCAAAGCCAGATGGGTAGCTCGAATAAGATGACAGAACAGAACCAGCAGCTAGTAATATCTGGAGCATCCGAGCATGGTTGCGCGCCGCACTCACCGATGAGACGTAGCCGTCGTCGTGGTGCTGCCCGGCGCCGCTGCCACGCACGCCGTCCTTGCCGTACGCCGCCGGCTTCCCCGCCTGGGTCGTCTGCTTCTCCTCCCTCACCTTGTTGAAGATGTGCGTGTAGCCGTCCGCCGACGCCGGGTTGGAGTCCCAGTCGCCGAACTTGGGCACCGCCGAGCCCTCGTCGGCTGCATTGCATCGCATCCATCGTTAAATCAATCATCAGCTCGTCCGGCATTGGCACGGCAGAGGCCGGCAGGCAGCCTGACTCACCGTCTCGTTGCCGCGCAAGCCGCCCTTGGCGCGGGACCGGTCGGCCACGAGGCCGTACCCGACGCTCTCGGTGCTGTACGGGTGCACGGGCGACTGCTCAACACTGTACCCGGCTGCGGCGGCCGCCCGCCGCCGCCTCTTCCGCCGTTGCGGTGGTGGTACGGCGACCCGGCGTAGGGGTTAGGCGACGACAGCTGCGGCGGCGCGTCGCTGGGCCGGCGCTCGTGCTGCCGCGCAGGCGTCGGCGCTTCGGAGCGGTTCGGCGACGGCGCGACCATGGAGAATGCCTCCGGGTTCTCGGCGGGGTCGTTGGGGTTGATCATCTTGCCGCCGACGCCCCTTGCCCTTGCGCGCGTTGTCGAAGTAGAGCGTGTACGGCACGTTGCCGTCGTTGTCCCAGTTGCCGAACTTGGGCACGTGCGCGTTCTTCTGCTGCTGCATCGATCGCCACAAAGCATCCCCAGAAAGACAAGAATCAGCCGCCATTTTTTTCGATCTCTTTCTTTCTTTCCAACAATTGCAAAAACATCACTTAGTATAAATATTTATATATTTTAATATATAGTTGCTAGCAATTCAAAAGAATCTATACTGTAGCTGTTTAGATCCTAAAATTTGGGTGCAAAATTCGTAGCTATCACATCGTATCTGTAGTAAGACGTTTCGTTTGTTAATGATAAATATTATACTACCATGGCGTAACTTCAGGCCAAAAAGGATGGAGCTACCAATGTATATCTAAAAGCTGTCACAATTAGTTTTTTAATTACCTAAATTTTATAGTGGCGGCAAAGTTTTTGGATCGTTAAATGTTTCATTGTGATGGGATGTGATAGAAATTTTGGGAACTTTTGATTTTTTAGTTGATGTGACTAAGAACTAAACACACCTACTAGTTTGGCCTCCACCTGGCTCCGCCACTGACTGTACTACAGAGTCGGCAGGAGGATCATGTTGTTGGTTCTTCACGGTACGTACGGTGGCCATCGCTCGCACCATAAATACACACCAACACACTGTCCTGAGCTATTGTAAGCGAAATCGACATATTGCCATATTCCGGTGGGAAAGAACTAAAAAAAAAAAAAAAAAGAAGCATATTTCCATGTGCGCGATGGGATGAAGACAAAAAAAAAATGGAAGTAACAGATTTGAGTGACCTAGGAATAGAGCAGGCTAAGATCAATTGTGCTTCACCAATTGACGGTCAAAAGAAAGAACACGATGATTGACGAAGAGATGGGTATGAAGATCCCAGGATTTTAACGAACTTATTAGACGCTTACATAGGCAGCTAGGCAATCAACAATGCTCCAAGGACGTGCGAATTCACCACTATTGTGCAGCACATTGTTGGAGGGTTCAATGCTTCTATCTACGAGATGATAAGTGCCACGCTCCCGTTGAGAAACAAACTGTCCCATGTAGATTGTATCTGTACTAAGAAATGGGAACACCCGAGGGGACACGAAGTCTTGCGGCGATAGTCCATGAAGATGGCATGGTCACCAAGGTTTCTCGTCACCTTCATCTTTCCCCGCCTTCAAGTCCACCCGATACACCATAAACATCCTCTTGTCAACAAGGTTACCGTGATCGGGATCCGGCGTACCATACTATGCACGAGGGTGAGATCCCCGCATTATCCACTAGGTGCCGCGAGTCCGTCATCACCCCTAACCTTTTGGCGGTGGGCGGCCACCACCGGGCGAGGCCGCCCGGCGTCCTCCATCTCCACCGTCATGATTGTGCCGTAGATGGCACCGTAGAAGCGACCAGCAAAAATATGTGTGGGCCTGAGCATCCCAGGGGCGGTGTTGAGCGGCACCAAATGTCGTCGCCGAGCTTGGCGATGGCCAATGTCCCACCATTTTGGTGGGGAAAGTAGAGGCGCCGTCTTTGTCGTTCACAAGACCAGCAGAGTAACATTGCCGGAGGTCATATGTGATCTCCGGAAGTTCCCCATCCGGACGTGTGAGCGGGTTCAGCGAGGCGGAGAACAACGGCCACCGCCTCGGTGGTGGTCTTGGAAGGCAAGAGGAGGAGGAGACCCTCTGCCGCGTGGTGACTTGAGCACGCCGTGGTCGCGGGAGCTCCGGGATGTCCACCGGATGCACCGCCGGTGGAGGTGTTGAGGAACCGGCGGCTCGGGTGTGGGCGGTGGCGGCGCGGAGCGCCTCGTGAGGGTTCCTGCGGAGCATGATCCACCGCCGGGGTAGAAACGATCGTCCCAGGACGCCGCGGGGTCGGGTCGGTGCATCATCTCCTCCACGCGGGGCACACTGCCGGAAGTTGATATAGCCCGCCACGTCGTTGGCGAGGACGCGCAGCGATCGGACCCGCCGGCCCTCGTCAAGATTCGCCCAGTCCCTCCATCTGAGCCAGCGAGGGCGGTGTGCAGGCGCTTTGCGCCCCCAGGATAAGGGGTGGGTACAAAGAACAGGGAAGTGCGAGGTGGCGGTGGCGCAGGAGCGGAGGCCCATGGCATTGTCTAGTCGCGGTCGCTGAGAGATGCCGGGGGGCTTGGCAGGCGGCGGCGGCAGCTCGCTTGCCCATGCGGCGTGCTCCTCCCCGTGGGGAAGACAAATGGACTGAATGGGCCAGGAAGGTGGTGACCTCCGCCCGTGTATATAGCCCAGATCAAGGATTTGGGGAAATAGAAAACAGGAAAACCAGCCTGGCTTTGATGATCGTCGTCCAGGTTAGGAGAGGGCTGGACCTGGACTTATATTAGACGTGGATTTTTGTCCGACCCTGTTACGGTCTCCCTGCTTGCCCCGGGCAGCTGCTAGCTGGGCCTTGTGTGGACAAAGGGCACAGACCGGAGATGTCCTTGCCCGTCTTTCGTTTTTATAATTTCTTTTTGGAAAAAAGTCTACTTTTCGGTCCTCGGCTTCGCGAAAGTCAGATTTTGGTCCCAACTCCAAAACCGGACAAAGCGGGTCCCCTCAACTTTTGAAACCGTGCAGATTTCGTCCCTCGGCGGTTTTTGGACGGTGGTTTCGCTACAGATAACTCCGGTTTTGCTACATGACCGTGGTTTCGTTTTTTTCTTTTTTTTTTTATTTATTTAAATTTGAATCTTTCAAAAATCATAGTAAATCACAGAAAAATTCATAAAATAGAAAATCAATTTTGTTGGACTCCACATGAGTAGAGCTACGCAATGAATATATAATATGGTATACTTTAATATAAAATTTTTTGCTATGAAGGTTTTGCCTTTTTCTTTTATTTATTTCAGCTCAATATTTAAAAATCATAATAAATTATAAAAAAATCATAAAATTGAAAAAAATAATTTTGCTAGACTCCACATGAGCATATTTACACAATAAAGATATATAGGTGTACTATTTAATTTATTGGCCGGGATCCATCGAGGTTTGACTCGCGTGCGTCTGGTCGGCCAAACAAACCTAGCTAACCTAACCCAGACTAAAGAGCCACAAGAATCACGTCTTGTGTTATTAAGCCGCCTCATGCGGAGTCCAATAAAATTGAATTTCTTATTTTATAATTTTTCTGTAATTTACTATGATTTTTTTTAAAGATTGAGTTGAAATAAAAAAAGGCAAAACCTTCTAGCAAAAACTTTGTACAAAAGTATATCATATTATATATTCATTGCGTAGCTTTCATGTGGAGTCCAACAAAATTGATTTTCTATTTTATGAATTTTCTATGATTTACTATGATTTTTGAAAGATTCAAAATGAAAAACGAAACCACGGTCACTGTAGCAAAACCGGAGTTACTGTAGCGAAAACCACCGTCCCAAAACCGCCGAGGGACGAAATCTGCACGGTTTCAAAAAAGTTGAGGGACCCGCTTTATCCGGTTTTTGAAGTTGGCGACCAAAATCTGACTTTTGGCAAAAGTTGAGGGACCAAAAGTAGACTTTTTCCTTTCTTTTTTTTTTTTGAAGAAATAGCAGGAGCACTGCTCTGTCATATAAGAAGGATCGCTAGGTGTGATTCGTGTGAAGAGAGATGGTCTCTTGGCCTCTTGGGTCTGGTGGACTCCGGAGTGCTTTCATAATCCTAAACAGTAACTACTGCCACGATTATGTAGTTCAGAAAACCAAGCATACCAAGAACAAACCATACACCAACAACATACTTATATATATATATTCACTTCAGAGTTCAGAGTGAGTGCAATCCTGTGGTACACATACATACATGTACTGTAATTTCAATTCAATGCTGAAGAACCAACACAACAATGCAATGCTTACTCTACCATGACACCAACTCTAGTATGTCTCACTTCAAAAATTGAAGTGAAAGCTACCACAAAAAAAAAAAGATCATGAGGATCGTTTCATGAACCCATCAGAGATGGGAATGCAGTCCAGGCCGACCCTTCTTTCTCCAGATTTACATCCCCAGATAGAGGAACCAGCATTTGTATGTATCCATCAATCATCACCATTGATCTGATCAGCCATTCCATCTCTACTTGCACCATCCAAAGCACGAGAATTTCTGCAACCAAAGCCGTCCAGATGGGTAGGTAGATAGCTCGAATGAGATGACAGAACAGAACCAGCAGCTAGTAATTGATATCTGGAGAATGGTTGCGCGCCGCACTACTCACCGATGAGACGTAGCCGTCGTCGTGGTGCTGCCCGGCGCCGCTGCCACGCACGCCGTCCTTGCCGTACGCCGCCGGCTTCCCCGCCTGGGTCGTCTGCTTCTCCTCCCTCACCTTGTTGAAGATGTGCGTGTAGCCGTCCGCCGACGCCGGGTTGGAGTCCCAGTCGCCGAACTTGGGCACCGCCGAGCCCCTCGTCGGCTGCATCGCATCGCATTATCAGTTCATCCGGCATTGGCAGGGCGGTGTGAAATTCACAAAGCAGATATAGCCTCACCGTCTCGTTGCCGCGCAAAGCCGCCCTTGGCGCGGGACCGTTCGACGGAGTTGGCCACGAGGCCGTACCCGACGCTCTCGGTGCTGTACGGGTGCACGGGCGACTGCTCAACACTGTACCCGGCTGCAGCGGCCCGCCCACCGCCGCCTCTTCCGCCGTTGCGGTGGTGGTACGGCGACCCGGCGTAGGGGTTAGGCGACGACAGCTGCGGCGGCGCGTCGCTGGGCCGGCGCTCGTGCTGCCGCGCAGGCGTCGGCGCTTCGGAGCGGTTCGGCGACGGCGCGACCATGGAGAAGGCCTCCGGGTTCTCGGCGGGGTCGTTGGGGTTGATCATCTTGCCGCCGACGCCCTTGCCCTTGCGCGCGTTGTCGAAGTAGAGCGTGTACGGCACGTTGCCGTCGTTGTCCCAGTTGCCGAACTTGGGCACGTGCGCGTTCTTCTGCTGCTGCATCGATCGCCACAAAGCATCCAGAAAGACTAAGAATCAGCCGCCATTTTTTCGATCTCTTTCTTAATTTCCAACAATTGCAGAAACATCACTTGTACAACAACAATTCTATTGGGTCTTGAAATTTGGATTCTTCTTTCAAAAAAAAACAGTGGCCAATGCTAAGAGTCAGTGCTATTGTTTCTTGTTTTCTGTTCTTCTAGAGCAGTCAAAATTGCAAGACCAGTTGCAATGACTTGTGGGCGTTGACTCAGCGCGTGGACTTTGTCAACTGAACAGATGCAGTAATAAACAATCAAACAGGGAAACTAATCACACATGCTTCTGCATGGCCACCTGTACAAATTAAGGACAAAAAAGGGACACGCTAGTGCAGTGGTTGGTTGGTACTTGAGGTTTGACAATCTGCAAAGCTTCTCAGGGCAGAGTGACAGCGAAGGTCTGCCTGGCTGACGCGTCTCATATCTGCCTGGGTCTCCCAAATGGAAGAGAAAAATTCAAGTTCAGATCGAGTATGTGCGCATCGATCGATCTTACGTGTGGACATCTATCTACTCTCTGCTTTTGAAAACATAATAATGCAAGGTTTTACCTGGCTTAGTGTCTTATAATTTCAGCTGTATGCATGACTGTATCAAACGGCGACTAGGTGAATCTGGGGTGCGTGCACGCCTTACACCATGAGGTTGTTTTGAATTATGGTGGGTGTAATTCTAATCTTCATTCATACGACTCTCTTTTTTTAAAAAAAAAAATGAAGTCGTATTCCAATCAGTTAACCTAGCAGCATCTCTAGCTTTGTGCATCTAGTATCATTTATGAGAGATGAAGACTATCAGGCCGGGCGACAGATTGTGACCGAAAGATATTTCGCAAGTTTCAGGGAGGGACTGACTCTTCACCAATCACCAGTTTGTGGATCTCTACACGCCAAGATATTCAACAGCTCACGCAAGAAATGGGCTCTAGTTGTAATTCTAACTCGGAACTCGGTTGCTCTTGATCGGATTGCTCCGAACCGAAGAAGGTTGGTTTGATTTAGCACAGGAAACAGTCCCAACTTTCGCTCTTAATGGCTAGATGTCTACTCGCAGCGATGCTCTTTTGTTCCTTCAGAAAATTCAGGTTCAGATATCGCATCCGGCCGGAAACCGTACGAAGACGAGCTGAACCCAATCCAAGAGAACCATGGAACACAACACCCAATTCTGGGCGGTGAAAGACCTGTTCTTTTTCGCGAAGTATAACAAGACGCAAACTAGATCGCGCTACAAAATCAAACTGAAAAACCATGGCTAGTACAAGTCACAACGCTATGAAAAAGCATCGAAGGTTGTTGCCATGGAAGGCGAGCGACGAAAAGGAGAGGAACTTACAGCCATGGCGGTGTTTCCAGAGCAGAGTTGAGACGAGAAGAGAGGGATCTCAGGCTCGATCAGGGGTGCCTTGTCGTCTGTGGCTCTCTCCAACGCGGCTTCCGGCCTGCAGGGAGAGAGGGGGGGATGGATGGATTTATGCGGCTGGCTGGCTGTCTGTTCGTTGCGACGACTGGAGGCCCCTGCCCTGCCGCTTGGCTTGGCTATTAGCTTTGCTGATCGATCGTCGAGGCCGGCCGGCAGGACTATAACGCCAAGAAAAGGACGGGGAGAGAGGCCGGTTGCGTTGCATTCTTATATGCAAGGCGCCATGAAGCCGGCCACTTTTCTGGTGCTAGTACTTTATTCTTATCAATCAATCACATGCATTCCCCTGTCAAAGAAAAAATATGTAAGTCTAAATATCAAATAAGCTAATTCTTTTTAAATTTAACTAGGTGTCAACATTATGTTTCTAAATAGTGTGACCACAAAATGTTATATTTTTTTAGAAATTGGATTTATTAATCCGGGCTCTATATCCAAAAGTGAATATACGCAACCCGAAGTTACATGAGTTCTTAGCACCCCAAGTTCGCCGCCATCCAGTGAGGGGAGGGGTGGCTGTGCGAGTTGGGGAGGGGGGGGGGCAGCGGTCGCCGAACTTGGCCGCCGGCTCACTTGTACCCGTGCCACGCCTCTTAGGACACCTGCCCGGGAGGAGAAGCCTGTGAGGCGAGCCCATGCGCCGCCACAACCGGCGTTGCCCGAGCTACATTGAGGGGCAAAGGGGAGGAGGAAGGGACGACCCGCACCAAAGGTGCCCGATCCAGTTGCCGGGAGGACCAAATCCGGGCGCCTCGACAATAGATCCTGGCGTCCCGGTCCAGCCGCCGTGGCGGCGGCCCTCCCCCCTCACCAAGCTCCACGCAGCTCGTGCGGAGGGAGGGGCTGAGATAGTGGCACCTGCTTTGTGTAAATGTCCTCGCCCACGCAACAAGGAAGCAAAAATGTTTTGTAATAATCTAATGAAACCATACATTTCCTTGTTTGGCAATTAATAGACGAGAATTACAAAATCGAGAGGGTAGCTTTCTTTCACCCTCGGAATCCATGTGGCTTGAACTTTTTTTTTTTTTGTGTGTGTGGGGTGGGAGGTACTCCAGAGGCTTGTCTTGTCATTTCTGACGTACTTCTACCAAACCTCCTATTTGTGCAAAAGAACAGAGGTTTTGTTAGTAATGATTAGGATAAGAGCGGATAGAACTAATTTACCCATGAAAAATAGCAACCACACACAATTTTGACCGAAGGAAACCTCAAAGCTTACTATTTCCACAAGAGAAGAACTATTGGAAAAACAGAAACCTTTTAAAAAGGGATGGAAGAATTGGGGGTACAAAACGAAAAAAAGGCCAAGTCAAACGGGACCGTTGACGATGACGATTGACGAGCTCAACGTTTGCCGCTCCACCAGTGCGGCAGTCCACCACAGGAGATGATAAACGAACACTTAAAACAAACGTTGTTGGCGTCCATCTTTGACCACTCCCGGCTGGCGCTGCAATTTGCAGCTGCAGTTGCACAGCAACAGCCAACAGCCAACAGCAACCCCCAATGAGGTCCAAGTTCGTTAGTAGCTGGATGCTTCCAGCTGCCCAAACAATCCTTTAATCTGTGATTTGTTATGCTCATTTGTCCTTTATACCATGATAGTATACTGGCATGATAATATTAGTAATATAAAATAAAGATACCAGAGTTGTTATTTGTTTAAAAATGTCATTTACTCCTTTTAGTTTTTTCTCCTCGTGGGTCACTCTCGAGTGTGTCTGGGACGCACGCGCTAACCTCAGCACCGCAAGCACCTGCTGACGACTGCCGTCGAGGCAGCTTCTTGTCGGGGCTCTTTCGGTTCTCCGGTCGTGTCGTCAGGTTATGCTCTCGCAGTCTGGCGCGCGACGCGGTGGACGGCAACACGACCCCGAGGTTTGGTGGGGAAACGCGGTCCGGGTCCGGGGGCCGGGTCGTGCGCGTCGTCCGTTTTCCTTGGGCTCTCCGCTGTCTCTCGGCGGAGCGCGGAGCGGTGTGGTGACTGGTGAGTGGGCACGCGGGCCGGGTCGTCCGTCCGGCGTCCAGCCGTCCAGGTCCAGGACCACTGTACACTACGCGGTTGGGACTTGGGAGCGCTGGCTGGTGCTCATGCTGACCTGGTTGCCGCGGCTCTCCTGCCGGCGGGGTCACTGAACGCCGCCCGTCGTCCGTGTGTGTTTGTCCGCGTCGGCGTACGTGTCGCCCTCCTCGAACGCGGCATGCAGCTTCGATCGGCTGCGCGCGCGTGCGAGGGTCGTCGGGAGGTTGAGAGCGTCAACACAAAAGAGGGAGGCGACGAGGAGACGAGCGCAAAGGAAGCCATGTCCGGCAGGCGGGAGCATCGGACGAGCGTCCGTCGTCTCGGTTCGTGTGTCGTACGCAATGGGAACGTGATGAGTAACGACGACCCGCAATAGGTGAAGGAGCTAGGCAGCTAGCCCAAATACGTCTCTCGACCTCAACGGGGCCGTACCACCATACCAAGTCCAGAAGACCACAGCTCGGTAACATTTTTTTAAAAATTAAACCCTCGATCCTAAATGGTAAGGCATTCCAAAAAAAAATTAGAGAGTCAAATTAAATATTTTAAATTTGATCAAATTTATATGATAAGATAATAACATAATATTATTATATTATTTACCTATTTGATGCCATAAAAATTTTTGTACCTTTCTCAATGATTTTGATTAAATTTAAAATAAGATTCTTGAAAATGACTTACAATTTGGAATGGAGAGAGTATTAGACCACAAAAACTTAATTAGGTACTAGTACATGCACCCTACATATATGATCACCTCCGGAAGGTTGAGCTGGAAGATTCTAATACAGTCTCTCTCTCTTCGACCAAAGTCAGTCTCTCTTGTTGAGTACTTTACTACCTATCTAAGAAAACAACGTAGTTAAATAAATCTAGAAAAAAAATGAGTCCACACATCAGGTCAAGAACTTGAACCGAAAATTCATCCTCAATTTCAAGAAGTCAACGTAAGGGGAAATAAGTATTTCGTTCATGAGCCATTTCAACCCAATCCTAAATCTTGCTAGTTCAGTTAATTCACATACTAGTGTCAGGTCATTTATATTTGCACATGGACAAAGCCGTCAAATTTCCAATGGATCACGTTCATGGCTAGCCATGGGCCGGCCTCACGTGTTCGAAACTTCCATCGTCGAGGCCCACTAGAAATCTAGGATTGGGCTGATTTTGCCCAAGCACAGGCCCCAAACCAGACCAAAATAACGTGCGTACCAAAGTTCAGAAACCCCCTCCAAGTTTCCCATATTACCGTTCCAGCTCTCTCCGCGACTCCACCGCTCCTCTGTCCTTCTGTCCTTCCTCACCTCCTTGTATTCCTCCTCCTTCCCTTCTCGCCGGCGAAACCCTACGCGCACGCGTTCCAAACCCTCGCCGCCGACGGCGGCGCCGGCACTGCGGTCGCGATGTACGCCGACAGGAACTCAGGTCGGAAGCGCTCTGTAATGGACCGCCTTGGGTCGGCCGGCGTCTCGCGCACGCGGTCTGACGGCGCAAAAGGTACGGCCCTCGAGCTCGCCCGGTTCAAAATCGTTGCCCGCTTCGCCATTCCCGTGCTTGTTGGTACTACATGGTCGTGAATTCTGGGATGGATCGGTAACCAGAGAGTGGTGGCTGCGGAAATGTTGTTTAGGGACTTTTTCGAATCGAGTGGTTCGTTGTGCTGGTGCTTTTAAGGGTTGCTTGCAAAAGTGTATAACCTTCGTCCTTCTCCAGCTGTGTTGTTTGTTTGTATACGGGATCCAGTCGGGTACTTAGTGTATGCAATGCTTGTGGTTGATTGTCTGAATCGGCAGATATAGATGCTTGTGGTACTGCTGCTGCTGCTACAAATGTTATCTTCAGTCATTGTTTGGAATTACATTGCATTCTTTGTTAATTCGTTTAGAACTAATGGGCAGACCAGCACAGCGTGTGGATGCATTTTTGCTCCAGTTTTTTATAGTACATGGGTTCACCCAGTTTCCACTCATACAAATGGAAAATACACTGGGTTTGCTTGAGGTGAAACCATGCTTGCTACTCGTGTTGTTGCTCATCACCTACCTATTGGCTTGCATTTTTTTTTAGGCGTATTTGGATCAGCTAAGGCTAATTGTTAGACAGAGCTAAGAAACAGCGCTAAAAAGTACTAGCCAACTAACTATTAGCCCGTGCATGTTTGGATCTCCAGCTAATAGGTGCATACATCCTAGCAAATGAACTACTAGCCCTTGTTATTATACAGTTGTGTTTGGCTAATTGACTAATAACTAGCCAAGAGCTTGGCTAAAAATTAGCCCACCCATTAGTCCTTCTGTTTGGATGGACTAGAGCTAATTTTTAGCTGCTGGTTGTTAGTCCATGGGATCCAAACAGGTTCTTATACACCAAGCACAACTTGTTGCAGCCTTAGCCATGCAATGCTTTTGAATGGCTGTTGTGTTTTCACTTTCTGGCAATTACAAATTGTTGATGTGATCAGTTGATTCAGATATCCCATGTAATTCAGAAGGAGAATAATCCTATTGTTTATATCATCTCTGCTGGGGTTTTTCAGGTCACGCCAGGATGATGGGACGCGGAGACGAGAGCTTTATAAGGATTCTAGAGGAACTCAAACTTCATGTAAGGGCCATTGTTCGAATAATTCTGGACATGCCTTGATTCCTGCTTTCCTTCTGATAATTTACCATTAGCTTGTTGCTTCTATTGTTTTTGTTTTAGCTGAACCTACTTCCAGAAATCTGCAATCAAACCAAAAATCTCAAGTGCAGCAAAGGATTGAGGTTGTGAAGAAACCACCAGTTTCGGATCTTCGTGAAAAGTTATCTGGTGTCTCGAGCCAGCGCCCTCAACTTAGTAGTACTGTTCAGGTTCCAAAACCTGTAAAAGAGGTTATTAAGAGCAACAAACCTGTTCAAAAGAGAGATACCCCTCCAACTGCTGCCCCTCCTGTCGTTAAGAAAGTCAGTGCACCTGCACCTGCACCTGAACCTGAACCAGCACCATCTGCACTACCAAAGCAATCCCAGTACAAGGTGAGTCTGGTGAGATGGTTGAGGATCTATGTTGTGTTTTCTTACAGGATTGTATCCTGATCAGTTATTGCAGTTGCACTGTTTGTTCTTTTGAATGGGAAAGATCATACCATCATCTTTTCTTATTTTCCATTTGCTGTGGCGCTGTCCTGTGAATATAATGGAATACATGACCATTTGATGTTTGTACAACCTGTGGTTCTGAATTCTTATCTAGTGCACGATTAATCTTCTAGCTCTTTAGCATGTTTGAATTCCAAATTGAAATTCTGATAGTGCATGATTGATCTTCTAGCTCTTTAGCTTATTTGATTTCCAAAGTTTCATTTTTCTAGTCCCTTACTTGCACTGCTGTGTCTAAATTCTTGCATGGAATTTGGTCTTCATAAACATTTATTTTAATGCTTTAATAATTTCTTTCTTTGATATGTGCAGGTTGATGCTCCGCTTGACAGTTTACTGAAGTCTCTTGATCTAGAGAAGTATTTGGTAAATTTCAAGCTGAAGAGGCACGTTTGATATATATGGCAATTTCATATTGTGGTTGTGGGTGTGACTGGTGACCCTAAATATTGTTACTGGATATTCATGTTTCAGGTTGATATGAAAGCACTAGTTTACATGAATGAAGAAGATATGAAGTCTTTAGGAATTCCAATGGTACTGCAAGGACTTTGCCTTTTCTTTCCCCAACTGGGTTAGCATGCTTATCCTCTGCTTAAATGAGAGACCTCTTTGGGTTGAAGCAATATGTATATATTTAAGGTGGTAAAATTTGATAATTTTATTAAATTCCCTCCTTATAGATTGACCATCCTAAAAGTGAAACTGTAGCAATTGAGTTACTAATTTATGAGTTATGAACAATGCGAATGACTTCTTTTTGTTTCCAAACTATTTTGAATGAGTTGCACCATTTTTTTTTTGGAAACGGACCAAGTAGGAGAGCTGCCAATTATATTAAAAAGATAGATAACTCAGACTGAGCAGTATAAGTATAACAGAGCAACAACAACCATAAATGGTGTACAACCGTTAACAATGAAAGCAACAAACAACATTATCTGCTTTCTACTTGTTGAATATATATTCAGTCGGACCAGTAACTTTGACTGGTAAGCGGTCCTGATTAGTTGGTGCTGTGTGTTTTCTCAATGGTTATCATAAATTTAAATCAGATGCTCTAGTGAGTTAAAACCTATTCCCTCCGGTTGCTTTGGGCTAAGTCAAACTTCTCTAACTTTGACCATGTTTCTTTGAAAATATATTATTATCTAGAAGTTCAAAATTACTGCACTATGATAACAGAGCTATTCCATGTTTTTTATATGCATCCCATATCGGTTTGTCCTTTTAATATGCATCCCATATTTCCATGTTCTCTCTCATTTTCAACTACTGAATGTACAGCTGAAAAATGGCAGCAATGTCCATTATGCTTTGGTTCCATCTCTGATTGTATCATTTTTTTATGAACTGGAGGGGCTTGAGCCCCTACAGCTCTGATTGCATCATTGTCCATCAGTCATTTGATTTCAATGTACTTCATTATATTGTGGATATTCATTCATTAGCTTCGTGTTTTTACAGGGTCCCAGGAAAAAGATACTATCAGCATTGGCTCACAGAAAGAGGAAGTCTTCGAAGTCATTGCCTACCAGTACCAGTTGATCCATCTTTAAGCTTGTGTGGTAGCTAGACAACTTGTTGATTCTGGATATGTGAAAATGCATCATTCGAGACTTGCAGAGTTTAACTCCACTGACGAGCAAGATTCCTATCCATCAATCAAGGCTGAGGCGGTGTATAAAATTGAGAACTCCGTGATGTTGGTAGCGCTTGAAGGCAACTAACTGGTCGTTGTACCGATTCTGTGTTTTCTGGAATATTTGTTGATCATTGGGTGTTAATTCATGATGATTCCTTGGGGATTTGTTTCCCCCTATGCTTTATCGGTTTGCTTCTCCTGCGACTGTTCTTCGAGGCCGCCGCTGGCGGTGGCTTTCTTCGCTGCCTGTTCGTCGTAAAGGCACCAGATACGCTACGCAGCTTCCTCGTGTCGTGTCCCGCTACTTCACAGCTGCGCTCGTCCGATCGGCAACCGGCAGTTGCTCGACGCGTACACGTATCTCGGCAACAGCGAGGAAGGCAGCGTGTGCCTCTCTCTGTCTCACGTGCCTGTGTGCATCGGGCACGTGCGACAGTGCAAGGGTTCGTTCAGCTGCGGCTCTAGTGGGACTCGAACGCCGACGCGGGCCGCGGATCCGCACCGTATATGTGTCTGTCACGTCTGTGGTCCCGCCTCCCTGCCGTCTTTCCTTTCACCGTTCCGTCCGTCCCCGTCTTTCCTTTCACACAACCCTCCCCGTGCCCAACCCTCTGCCGCTATGGCGGCGGCGACCGCCGCAGCGCGATGAGCGAGGGGATGCGTCGGCTCATGCAGCTCTCACTCGTCGGCTCCATATGGAGGGACTGGGCGAATCTTGACGGCGGGGCGGGGCGGGTCGGCCCGCTGAGCACGTCCCCTCGCCAATGGCGTGGCGGGCTATATCCACTTCCGGGCCGTGTGCCTGCGTGGGAGGAGATCTTTGCTTGGCCCGATCCCGCGCGCGGTGGCGTCTGGGCGATCCTCGCTTCTACCCTCGGCATTGGATCATGCTCGCGGTGCTAACCCCTACGAGGCTCTCTTTCTTTGCCGCTGCCCCCAGCCGATCGCCGCCCGGTTCCTTAACACCTTCACGGCCGGTGTATCCGGTGGACATCACGGACTCGTGACCACGGCGTGCTCCGATATCAACTGCGGCGAGAGGGCCTCCTCTTCCTCTTGCCTTGCAAGTGCAAGACCACCATCGAGGCGGTTGTTGTTGTCCGCTCTTTGAACCCGCTCACCGCGCCCGGATGCGAGAACTTCCGGGATCACATCGACCTCCGGGAATGTTACTCTGCGGGCCTTGTGAGCAACCGGCCGATCTTCCTCTACTTTCCCACAAAAATGGTGGGACACTGGCCATCGCCAAGCCCGGCGACGGCCATTTGGGTGCTGCTCAACAACTGGTCCTCGGCTTTCGGGCCCACCGTATATTTTGATGGCCGCTTCTATGGTGCCACCTCCGCGTAATCATGACGGTGGACATGGAGGGCGTAGGAGGGCCTCGCCGGGTGGTGGCGCCAAGCCGGCCAAGCGGGTTAGAGCAATGGACTCTCGGCACTGGTGGACAATGACGGGGATCTCACCCTCGTGCATAGTATGGTACACCGCCGGATGCCCGATGATGGTGGTAACCTTGTTCACAAGTGGATTTATATGGTGTATCGGGTGGACTTGAAGACAGGAAAGATGAGGGTGACGAGAAACCTTGGTGGCCATGCCATCTTCATGGACTATCGTTGCGCACTTTCGTATCCCCTCGGGTGTTCCCATTCCTCGATCTGAGATACAATCTATATGGGGCCTTGATTTGTCTGTCAACGGGCGGCGTGGTTCTTATCATCTCGAGAGATAGAAGCATTGAACCCTCCAACAATGTACTGCGTAATAATGGTGAATTCACACATCCCCTGGAGCATTGCTGATTGCCTAGCTACCTATGTAAGCGTCTAATAAGGTTCTAGTTGGGTCGTTTTTTTTCAACCAAGTTGGTTCGGGGTTGAGCTAGGCAAATTCGTTACTTTCCAAAGTTGGTCAGGTTGAGCAGTGTTCTAGTTGGGTTTTTTTTTTTGGGTCCGGTTACCAAAAAAACACGGCGGAACACTTGTACTTTTATTTTTCATCTAATAAAAACGTTGGCAAAGCTTTTTGCTAGTGAAGCTCAATCTTAGCCTTGTCTGTTCTCCACGTAGCCGTTACTTTTTTTATTTGTCTTATCTCATCCCAGGGTCCACATATAAATATATGTTTAGTTCTTTTCCTCCGGAAAGGGGGCCAATATGTCAACTTCGCTCACAAAAGATCAAGGCTAAGGCGGTGTATAAACTGAGAACTCCGTGATGTTGGTAGCGCTTGAAGGCAACTAAGCAATCTTTTTTTTTTTGAAAACTGGAGAGGCCAAAGCCCCTACAGGTGCTTTATTAATATATTAAACCATGAAAAGGAACAAAAAGTTCATATTACAAGAAAGCAAAGAGGGCTTCCCAATAGGGGAACTAAGGGACCTTAAAGGAAAAAAAAGAAGAAAAGGAGGCCAGCTAACCCATTTTTGTGGCTGGATGCTATAGAATTGACTGAATCCATGTTTGAAAATGATGACTAAGTCCCGGTTTTCTTTCGGCGCTTAGGAGAAGCATTTCCTTTCTAAAGGGGTCCCACGTAGAAATATATGCTTAGTTCTTTTCCTCCGGAAAGGGAGCCAATATGTCGATTTTCGCTCTCAAAATATCAAGGCTGAGACGGTGTATAAACCGAGAACTCCGTGATATTGGTAGCGCTTGAAAGCAACTAGCCAGTTGTTGTAACTATTCTGTGTTTTCTGAAATATTTCTTCATCATTGGGTGTTAACTCATGATGATTCCTTGGGGATTGTTTCCCCTTATGCTTTGCCAGTTTGCTTCTCTTGCGACTGTTCTTCGAGGCCGACGCTGGCGGTGGCTTTCTTCGCTGCCTGTTCGTTGCCACGCGATACGCTACGCAGCTTCCTCGTGTAGACGTGTCGTGTCCCACTACTTGACAGCTGCGCTCGAGAACCGGCAGTTGCTCGACGCGTACGCGTAGCTCGGCAACAGCGAGCAAGGCAGCGAGTCGGTTCGTCGCGGCGGACCGGTCGGCTGTCTCACGTGCCTGTGTGTATCGGGCACGTGCGACAGTGCGAGGGTTCGTCCCGCTGCGGACTCGAACGCCGACGCGCAGCACGGGCCGCGGATCCGCATCGTACATATCTGTGGGCCGCCGCCTCCTTTGACACCCGCACAGGCCTCAGCCCCGCACCGCCTTTCCTTTCACCGTTCCGTTCCGTTCCGTCTCGTCCCCGTTCCCGTGCAGCACTGACACAACCCTGCCGCGTGCCCAACCCCGTGCCGCTATGGCGGCGGCGGCGACCGGCGCAGGCGCGGTGAACGAGGGGATGCGTCGGCTGACGCAGCTCTCGCTCGTCTCCAAGGTCTGCTCGGGCTGGAGACCCACCTCGGCGTCGCGGACCGCGTCCTGGCCGAGTTCGTCGTCGACATCGGCCGCGCCTCCGCCTCCGCCTCCGCCTTCGCCGCCGCGCTCAGGGGACCACGGCGCCGAGCTGCCGGACTACCTCGTCCGCTCCCTCCACGCCGTCATCGCCGCCATCCCCGACACCGCCCCCGGTGTCCTCCCCTCCAGTGGTGCCCGCGTGGACAGGACGGCGGTGGAGGACGAGGACCAGGTGCGCCGGGGGAGGGTCACTCGGGTGGCCGACGCCGGGTGCTTCGTCCGCCTCGACGACGGCCGCGAGGGCCTCGTGCACGTCTCCCAGATGCCCGGCGGTCGCCGCACTGCAGGCGCCACCGTCACGCGCGGCCAGGAGGTGTTCGTCAAGGTCGTCTCGGTGGACGGATCCAAGCTGGGCCTGTCGATGCGAGACGTCGATCAGGATACCGGCAGGGATCTCCTGCCGACGCGGCGTCGGCACACTGGGGAGGAGGACGCGCCGAGGGCAAATCCGCCTGCTGATCGCGGCAGAGCCGCCGGGAGGAAGAAGGGGTTTCTGGGATTTTCGTACCCGATGAGGACGAGGACAAGGCTGGTCCTCCGCCACGCAGGCCAACTAGGCGGATGACCTCTCCGGAGAGGTGGGAGGTGAAGCAGCTGATTGCGTCTGGGGTGTTGGATGCCAAGGACTACCCGGTGTTGGATGAGGATGATGAGGGATGTTTTACCAGGACGAAGAAGTGGAGGAGCTTGAGATTGAACTCAATGAGGATCAGCCGGCGTTCTTGAAGGGAAAGGGGCGATCCTTGGCTGACTTGTCTCCAGTGAGGATTTCCAAGAATCCTGAGGGGTCGATGAGCCGTGCGGCATCGCTGCAGTCTGCACTTGTTAAGGAGAGGCGTGATATTCGTACCCAGGAGCAAAGAGGAATGGTTGATGCAATCCCCAAGGACCTTAATCGGTCATGGGAGGATCCTATGTCAACTGATGGGAGGTATCTGATGCAGGAGCTGAGGGGCACTGGACTGTCAGCGCAGAGTGTGCGGAATGGAAGATGACATATGGGAAGGCTGGAACATATGGGCAGAAGTCGAGGCTTTCGATCCAGGAGCAGAGACAAAGCCTTCCAATATTCAGGCTGAAAAAGGAGCTGATCGATGCTGTTAATGACAACCAAGTTTTGGTGGTTATCGGTGAGACTGGCTCAGGGAAAACAACCCAGGTTACGCAGTACCTCGCTGAGGCAGGGTATACTACAAAGGGAAAAATTGCGTGTACTCAACCTCGAAGGGTTGCTGCAGAGTCGATTGCAAAGCGAGTAGCAGAAGAGGTTGGCTGCCGAGTGGGTGAGGAAGTTGGTTATTCTATACGCTTTGATGACTGCACAGGACCTGAAACTGTCATCAAGTACATGACAGACGGCATGCTCCTACGAGAGATTTTGGTGGATGGAGACCTGTCTTCTTATTCAGTGGTCATGCTTGATGAGGCACATGAGAGAACCATCTTCACGGACATTCTCTTCAGCTTGCTAAAGCAGCTAATTAAGCGGAGAAGGGATCTCAAGTTAATAGTCACTTCAGCCACTCTAGATGCGGAGAAGTTCTCTGGTTATTTTTTGATTGCAATATTTTCACGATTCCTGGAAGAACGTTTCCAGTTGAGATACTACATGCAAAACAGCCAGAGAGTGACTACATGGATGCTGCACTGATCACGGTATTGCAGATCCATCTGACTGAACCCAAGGAGATATCCTATTGTTCCTGACTGGCCAGGAAGAGATTGATCATGCTTGCGAGCGTCTCCATGAGAGGGTGAAGGCATTTGGTGGGGACATACCAGAGCTGATAATTTGTCCTGTGTACAGTGCTCTTCCTACTGAAGTTCAGTCAAAGATATTCGAACCGGCTCCTCCTGGTAAGAGGAAAGTGGTTGTGGCCACCAACATAGCGGAAGCATCTATTACCATAGATGGGATTTACTATGTTGTTGACCCAGGCTTCGCAAAGCTAAATGTCTATAACCCAAAGCTAGGGCTAGATTCATTGGTTGTCACCCCAATCTCTCAGGCATCAGCTAAGCAAAGAGCAGGGCGTGCTGGACGTACGGGCCCAGGTAAATGTTATCGTCTATACACTGATAGTGCCTATCGCAATGAAATGCCACCAACAACGATTCCAGAAATTCAAAGGGCCAACTTGGGGTGGGCGGTTCTTAATATGAAGGCAATGGGCATAAATGACCTTTTGTCATTTGACTTCATGGACCCTCCAGCATCTCAAGCACTCATATCGGCCATGGAACAATTGTACAGTCTTGGTGCCTTAGATGAAGAGGGTCTTCTTACTAGGCTAGGGAGAAAGATGGCTGAATTTCCACAAGAACCACCTCTTTCTAAGATGCTCCTTGCTAGTGTAGACCTTGGATGTAGTGACGAAATACTGACAATCATTGCAATGATTCAAACTGGGAACATATATTCTATCGACCAACGGAGAAGCAAGCACAAGCAGATCGGAAGAGGTCGAACTTTTTCCAGCCAGAAGGTGATCATCTCACCCTACTCACTGTGTATGAGGCATGGAAGGCAAAGGGATTTTCAGGACCATGGTGTGTTGAGAATTTCATTCAGGTAAACTCACTAAGGAGGGCTCAGGACGTGCGGAAACAGCTTCTTGAGATTATGGACAAGTTCAAGCTCAACGTCATCTCTTCTGGGAACAATTCCACCAAGATAGGGAAAGCCCTTGCCGCTGGATTCTTTTTCCACGCTGCAAGGAAGGACCCCAATGGAGGGTACGGACCCTCGCTGATCATCAGCAGGTTTACATCCACCCGAGTAGCGCCCTCTTTTCACCAGCAGCCACAGTGGGTGATCTACAATGAAATTGTTATGACAACGAAAGAGTATATGAGGGAGGTCACGGTGGACCCAAGATGGCTAGTAGAGTTGGCACCAAGGTTCTACAGGTCGGTGGACCCAACGAAGATCAGTAAGAGAAAGCGCCAAGAAAGGATCGAGCCTCTATATGATAGATACAATGAACCCAACTCGTGGCGCCTGAGCAAGCGCCGATGGTGATTTTCATCATCTCTTGCAGATCTTTGATGTAATGTTATTGTAAGTGTATATATTGAGGTGTTCTGTTAATGCGTACGCTCTGATGATTGTAGCTCGGTGATACATGTATACTTTTCTGTTCTTGAAGTCGTAAGACTTATAAGGAGTTTTTTTTCCCTTTGAACCAGATGCCAAAGATGACGAGTTTATCACATTAATTTGCTTGTTTTCTGCTGCTGTTTTCTGCTGCTGCAAGCCTGCAACTGGTGGTTTAGATTGAAACTGATTCAATGTTTATTACAGTGCGGTTACACATTAAATCTGGGTATCCTCATATGTAGCAAAAAACTATCATATTTGAGAAGATACCCCTTATGACCTGATTAGTGATGATAGCTGAAAGGTAGACCAATGAGGTACTGATAGATCAGGTGCTGTCCTTGTATTAGCCTATTGCTGTTTGAGCTTAGCTTTGTAGGAACCTTCTGTTTTGATGTGTTCCAATCAGTGTTTTGTTTGGCAGGATTGTTGAGCTATTCTTCAAAAAATAAAATGCAAGTTTCATGATGGTGTCAGATTCTGGAGGTTATGGTTTTGTCTTGCATCTTCATTTTTTTAATTGCCAGGCTCCAACACCATTGTGTTTTATGCTCAGTTGGATCCTGCTGTTGATGGAGCTGTGAACTGATGCTTTATTTTCTGTCTTGTGTATGCATTGTCTGATTTTGTTCCTGACAGTGTCTGTATTTTGGATGGCTGGTTCCAGATTACATAAGCTCTTCTCAAAAAGTCTCACTCATCTTCTCAAATAGATTGCAGAAGCTCTGTGAGAAAAATACCATGCAGAGATGCAGAGTTGCTGCTTTAGCTGTTCATTTCTTTTCTGTTTCCCCCCTCTGTTCACTCTTTGCTGACTCCTGACCTGGCTTTTACACACAAATTCCTCCTGTAGTTCGTAGATTGCACTGAACAGAAGTTCAAATCATGTAGAGGTTTTCTGATGAATCTGCAATCTGAAATTTTAAAGTATTCATCTTGCTTAAGATGAATTTCTGCAAGACAGTGAAAGCAGCAGCGCATCAGAAAGGCTGCAAAATTCTCCATGGCCACTGCATCCGTGGGCTAGACATGATCCCGCTGGCAATGCTAAAGAAGACTACTCATCGATGCATGACTCAGGTGCTTTACCTTCGCGATAATTCTCATTGTCTAGTTCTCAGTTAAAAAACCAAAGTATCTATGGAGGTTCCCAGTTAAAAAAAGGAAATCTATCAATCTTGGAAACTTTTATGCGCCTCAATGCCTTTTAGGCTTATAGGCAGTTGACATTGCTTGCTGATCTATGAGAGTCTCCGCAGACACTGGGAAATACAATGAGACCACACTTCCGATATTATTGATATTCAGAAAGTACTGTGGGCGATGGAATTTGGCATTTGGTGGTTCATCAGACTTGCGGATAGCAGAAGTGACTGCTAATCTCTTAAACTGTTCGATTACTGATTGCTACATTTGGAGAATATATGGCTGTGTGGTGGTACACGCTGATGCTGCTTTGTGTGCTCAATATGCCCAAACGCCCTGCCATTTATCTCCATATGTTCTCATTGAGGGCTCTCGCCATGTGTTTGAAAGTTTCATTCTCAATCCTCGTAATCATTCCAACAAAATGATATGTGTGGTGAGATTCTGTATATGGGCACAGGACTAGAAAAATTCTGGACTCAGGAGGCATTCAACTTGACAGAAATACCAATTGCATTTTCCTCTGTTTGTATCTTGTATGACTCATGAACTGAGGAAATGCTGACTAGACAATTCAGTTGTACTGAATGTCATCATCTAATGCTTGAGGTACACCAAAACTTCAGTGTTACTCTTTACTACTCTCATTGATTTTCTTAGTGACTTAGTTTATATGATCTTGTAAGATGTAACCCAAACAAAGGAATCAGTCTATCTGTGAGTAGGCAGTTGATTGAAGAGGGAAACCCTAAGCATGAAGGAAGGTATAAGTTACTGCTAGAAGAAAGAAGTCACCCAAGTCTCCTGAAATCACCACAAGACCCATCTGGGAAAGACAAGAATGAAGTGCAGAAGAAGCAAAGACCTAAACCTCTACATCTAATTTTCGTACTCCCCTTTCGTTTGCAGTAATGCATTTCTCATTTCTCTACTTATAGAGGAAGAGGATCATACATCAGCTTGGCTCAAGGATTACGAAGTGAGGAAAAGAGATTTTAAAAGGTAAACTTCCTATTCATAATTTCATCAACTTGTTCTGCATCAGGATTTCAATGCAACCTGGAGATCTTGTCAATACTTTATCAAACTTGCTCAGTCTTGTGCTTTTCCATTGCTTGCACTTTCTGGTTCTTGTGCCGCTGATTTATAACCTGTAATTTCAGGTTAGCTTTTTCTAGTGTCCTATTCTTCCATGTATAATGATTAAGGCCAACATACTATTAATATTAACATACTCACAGGTCTAGATGCCTGACAGAACACAAATGTTAGTTCTAATGTAAATTGTAGAACATTATAGCTTTCATGTTAGACATAAAACACAATAGTTGCACACTCCAAAAACAGAGCTTAAATTATGTAATATCATGGGGAACATTTAGTGATTGATAAATTATTTCTGCTTACGCAACTATTTTGTCTTGTTAATTATTAGTTGCATATGTAACATCTGCTTGAACTGAGCCAATAGTTTCAGATGGCTATCTATTTCCCCCGTTATCCATATTCCCTCTAGTTTTGTCTTTCTAGCAATTGGGCTGAGCTTATTTTTGTTCATCTATCTTGTAGAGATGGCTGTCCCACAAGTTGACAAGAAAATGCTTGGTGAACTTGAAGCTATGGGATTCCCAACTGCTCGTTCAGTTAGGGCACTCCATTTTTCAGGTATGTATTTTCAAACAAACTTACTATGTACAGGTTTGCATCAATGTTTTTCTGTACCAAAGATAGGTCGATAATACACCAAATAGAAACTACGACATTAGGTCCCTTCTATGGTTGCAAAAGTTATGTTTGTGTATTTGTGCCCATCCAGCTATCCTTCCATGGTGTTTGTGTGTTTTTCACTATTCACTAATGGCATTGGCAGTTGATAGACATGCCATTTCATAAAAATGGAGATCATGCAAAGCTATTTGTTATAATATTCAGTATATTATATCTTTAGTACGTATAGTTCGGTGAATTGGAGAGGTAATAATATGTCTTGAATCTTGATCAGGTAATTCCAATCTTGAATCTGCTGTAAACTGGCTTCTGGAACATGAAAGTGACCCAGACATTGATCAGCTACCATTGGTAGGTTATTTCTGAACAGTGAATATTATTCATTAGCAGAAGTCCTTCCTCATGAGCATTATTCCGTGTTCTGAAATTATTCTCAATAGAGGGAACTGCAAGTTCACTTCATGCAATTTGACAGCAAGCTAGCCTGTACATATAAATAACCACGAATTATTTGGTCTGAGACTCTAGCTTGGAACCTTTTCAAATGTTGTTAATATGAGGCTGTGAAGCAGCTGACATCATAATACTTGACACTATATTTATATTTTTAGAACAGGTTGTATAGTCATGCGAACATTACTGCCACAATTTCACTACAGTTGAAACAATTTATTTTGATTGCTCCTTTTTGTATGGTCTAGGTTCCAAGAGAAATAAGCATCGAATGTGGTGACACATCAAATGAAGTAAGAAATGATGTTCAAGAAACGAGGTTTGTTTCTGTTCCTTAAAAGATTTCATAGGCGATTTGCTATGGAAACGTCATAGTACAATTTCAGTGGAAAAACTATCAAATCCAAAGTAAGAATGTTAAATATCTACCTCAATTGTGGAATCAGCAATCTACAGCATATTTTGTATGAATGACAGTGTCAGACTGAGTCTTTGCCGCCTCAAAGCCCACTTTCTAGCAGTAGATTTCTGATACTTCTGTGTCACTCACTAGGAAATGGAATTATGAAATGATTAGTGATCATGTTAGTTGTTAGAGGAGTCAAGGGTTACGATCTCAGCCCCAACCTCGTTCATAACATTAGTTCTTGTAAATGTGCTTGTATCAGTATGATATAGATATACCTTCTATGCATAATGTAAGTTTAATAGGAACAAGTCATTCAGTTAAATGCTTGTGTTCCTCAGTAGTCAGTATGCTTGTGATCATGTTAGTTTAATAGGAACAAGTCATTCAGTATTGGTCCACATTTCTTTTCCTTGCTATGGTATGCTGTTGCAGTGTAAAATGTATGGCATACTCGTCTTGCAGGGATACTGTGCAGGAGCAGAAACCTGAAGAACAGACTGAAACTGGAAGACAGAATGTATTTAGTTTCTTCTTTTTGATACATATCAAATATTTCCTTTAAAAGTACATACCATTTTCTTGAAGTAAAATTGTTTACTATATTGAGTTAAATGCACCGACAAATTTACCCAAAAGCTTAAGCTATGCAGAATGGGTGGAGTGTAATCATTCTTTCAACATTCAACGTGTTCGCTTACCAATATATTATGATTTAGTGCGTTGCTACCACTTGCTAGCATCTTTTTTTCCGCCTCATATGGACCGGAATTAGTGTTCCATTCTTTGTAACATTTTGTGTCACACCCAAACTTCTCTCTTAGGAGACATCCCAGTTGGAAGGAGAACCAAATGCAGATGAACAGGAGGAACAAGATAGAAAGAGGTGTTTACCTTGCTTTACAATATTAGTAGTAAGCTGCTAGCATTTTGTTTATCACACATTCACCCTAGTAACACATTTGTACTTCTCAGGATATTAGCACTATACAAGCAAAAACGAGACGAGGAAGGAAGAGCAAGAGGGCGAATACGAAATCAATTACAAGAGGATCAGGTATTGTGATTTTTTCACAATTCTAAGAACTAAAAATGTATCATAAGTACTACAGTAGAAAATGTGTGTTTTGCTGTCTTAATTGTATCCTGTGGCCATTATCTTGTCCACTGAATGTTCCTTACTGTTTCCATAGAGGGAGAGGATTCGAGCTGCTAAAGATCTTATGGAAGCAAAGCGAACTCTTGAGGAAAATCAAAGAAAGCGGTATGTTTCATTTGCACGTCTCACATGCGCTATCTCCAATTCCAAATTTGGTTCTTGAAGAAGTGATATTATTGTTTAATGTAGGATGATGGAAAGTCGGATAGCAGATCAAGAGGAGGAGAAAAGAGCAAGAGAGAGAATAGGACAGCGTATAGCAGATGATAAGGTCTGTTGCAGCATGCTGATAATTCTGCTTAATTATACACAAAAAATTATGTACTACTTACTGTAGTTAATTTTCTTTTTAGCAGCTCATAAGTCAGCCAATAAATCCTTTATTTTGACATTTTTATTATCTTGGATTGCTACATTGAAAAATCGTCACTATATGTTCATCACTCAGATGAAATATCACAACCTTTCTTTATACTTTTTGTGCACTGCATGGATTTTATTAAACCTAGTAGCTCTCATTGGCTATGATCTTTTTTGATGAGCCCCATTGGTTATGATCAAGCTTACCTTTAAATCATGAATTGTGTTCAAGGGCACTTGCTGTCACAAAAGTGACATTATTATTTTTTTTTTTTGCTTTAACAATATGCATCTCATTTGGCTATTTCCTTCAAAATTGTCCAGTGATGCCTCCTAGGCCTAACTCATATCCTTCTGTGCAGGCAGAAAGGAGGAGACGGCTTGGTTTGCCGCAGGAAAATCCTAGTGCTTCAGTTGCAGTCATAACACCTGCAAAGGTCGAAATGTCTTCTACCATACTTGTATACTTCATGAGTGAAACCTCCAGGCACAATTCCTCAAATACATTTTGACCGCAGGTAAAACCTGTTGAACGCGTCGTGACATCAGAACAACTGAGAGACTGCCTCGAACTCTGAAGAAGAATCACAAGGTAAAACGATCCCTTGCAGATGCTAATTTTGGCTCATCTTACTCTTAGTATTTCAACTGCCACAGAAGCATTGGCTCTGAATATGATGTTTTTGTGAACATATTTGGTCCAGATCAATGTTCCAGGCATGCTCAATATTTGCCTTTCTTAGCCGGTCTTTTTAATCTAGTTTTAATCTGGTGTAGGATTGTTGTCGTTGTGTTTCTCAATTGCTCGTAACTACGACTGGATAATGGATCAGATCTCTGTGTTACTTGAACGCCAGGAATCATTGAATGTGTTTCTCTGCCACCTTACCTGCAGGATGACCCTGCTGTAGTTACAAGAGCGTACCAAATATTGCTCAAGATTGTTGGCAACGTAGCGAAGAAACCAGAAGAGGAGAAGTTCAGGAGGATCCGGCTCAGCAACCCTGTTTTCAAGGTACAACCAAGGGCACCCACCTGTAGAATGCTGTGATCTCCATCCATCTCACCCCATAGGCAATTCACACACCATGCCCTCTGCCTGCAACAACAGGACAGAGTGGGCAACCTGCAAGGTGGCGTGGAATTCCTGGAGCTGTGCGGGTTCCAGAGGCTCAGCTCCATCGGCTACCTGGTGATGCCGAGGGACAAGATCGACATGGCGATCCTCAACGCCGCCGGGCTCGAGATCGCGTCGGCCATGGAGAACCCCTACTTCGGCCTTCTCTCCAAGTGAAACCGAACGGAACGGAACGGCCATCATCGCTGCGTGCACATACGAGTACATGCTACTGAAATGGATGTAGTATCACTGGAACGGACTTGAAACTGTAACATATCGGCCCGTCCCGGCTTTGCTTTGACTGGGGGTTGTCGGTGACCTTGTACAAAGTAACCCCCGGCGAAAATAGCCATCCATGGAGTGAAACCCTTTCTGCGTTTACTACTCGTGTTCCTCACCGTACAAGTCGTACATGGAACAGGCAGGCCTGAGGCTTGGGCCAGGCATGGTGACATGGTGTGCAGTGTACACAAGCTGGGAAGGGTTATTTGCAGATGGAGGCAAAGCATTGAATGGCTTTTATTCTCTCTTGGAGCAACGAGGGAATGGATGGGGAAAGGACCCGTGCTGGCCTGCCGGCACATGACATGCTTTGTGCAACGTACAGTACTTGCTCGCTCTTCGGAGCTTCTTCAATTCTGGGCTGGCGAGCGGATGGGATCCATGGGAGACCGGGTATTCTACGGCATGTCGGCCAGCGGATAGCCGACAGGGTCCTATCGGCATGCATCCCGGGCGTCTACTCATCTGGCCTAGAGGCAATCCTGAATGGCCGCACCGCAAGCTTGTGTCGGTGTACCGTTTTGAGAAACAATGCAGGGTTGGATGAGCACAACGATCTGTATGAAGAGCGTTGACGCTTTTACAAAGCCAGCTTTTGGGTCATCACTTGGATGGATGTTCAATTCTCTAGCTCCTCGCAGTCGTCCTTGGATTGGATTGGATAGATTATTGCTGGTGCTGGTCGTCTGCTCTCGCTATATCTCCTCGATCGCAGTCCATGTGCCGAGTCTCATAATATAAAGCTACAGTAGTACTGTACTGTACGAGTCTAGAGTACCGTTGCTGGTTAAAGGCAACGGATCTTCTCACGCATGTACGGATATGTCATGTACGCGGCGGCTGTGTTTGGTTGGACGCATAGCACCAGTGGCAGCAGATCAGCACACCCGGCCCGGGCCGGGCAGTGCAGAGAGCATCGACGTCGGCCTGGCACGAGCACAACGGTTCCTCTTCCTGGCACGAGCACAACGGTTCCTCTTCCGTCTTCCTGGCATGGGCGCAGGCTGGCAAGGATCGACGTCGGCCTGGCACGAGCACGTCGGCCTGGCGCGGCCGCGCGAGCACAACGGTTCTCTTCCAGCGACGGACAGCTGCGTGAGCGTGGCAGCAGGAGCGAGGCGAGCTAGGTGGCTGGGGCAAAAGGCAGGCACGGATGGGAATGGGGATGGGACGGGACGGGAAGTCACTGCACGCTACTGCTGCTGGGGCCGCCGGAAGAACAGCAGCGAGCAACGGGAGCAACGGGCACTGGCTGACTGATTGGCCGAGCTACGGGCAGTGGCTGACTGATTTGCCGAGCTCGAGATGGGCGCACACGCTCGGTCGCGCCCCGGCACTCCGCACATGGAATCCGATGCCAACCTCCGTTCCGTGAAGCCGGCGTGCGTGCGGAGGGTGCGGCGTAATCGCAGGCACGGTAGAAGTCCTCCGAGAGGGTGTGGAGGGAGGGTCAGCAACAACTGGTTAGCTAGGCGAGCGCGGCTGGCTCAACCACCGGTGGTCGACCTGTTCGGTGCTTCCAGCCGCACGTCCCGTCCAGTCCATCGCTGTCTCTCCTCGCGGGTCTCGGCACAGAAAAGGCAACACGAGACGATCAGGCTATCTCATGCAAAATGCAAAATACGTGTTGCACAGTGTTTTTACCTCTCAAAAAACGCCTCCAACAGATGAGGCATACCGAAAGCACACATTTTAGGCGCCGTCGATACGGGGACGCTTTTATGCGTCGTTCTCTCGCTGTGATGCAAAGCTCCAGCGTGGGCCGCACTGCTTGCATGCTCTGTTGTTCTGCCGCTTGCATGATGCAAAAGCTCCAGCGTGGGCCCGCCTAACTGCATGCACGCTGTTTGCATCTTCTGTTGGAACACGGAAGTTTTGGATGGCTATCCCTTTCCACTGTCTTATTCAAACTATCATATACATGTCGTATTTAAGGGGTAGCTGTTGGAGACAGCCTCAGCTGGTGGATGATTGCCTCGTGCCGCCGCCGTGCATCATCCATCACTCGGCTCACTTCTCGGCTGCCCACCGCGTTCCAAATATAGTATCGGTTACAATGCAGGTGTCCGCTAAAAACATAATAGTTGACATGCTTTTCGGATTCATTTCTATACCGACTCCATTAAATCGCAAATTACCTGCCGTTTTGAGTTTTTGCGCCACCATATTTAACTCAAATTGTAAAAACACATAAAATATTTGTATATTCCGAAGACACTAATTATTTAATAAAAATATTAATATATTTAATCAAAGTTATTGTTTAAAAGCGAGAACGACATTCGTCTTGGGACCGAAGGAGTACCCATGGTTAACAGTTACTTCCTTCATCGATAAAGAAATCAACTATATAGGTTTTGTGTTGGTGAAACTAGTTCAAGTTTGACCAAATGTATAGTAAATACTATTAGCATTTAAGTTTTTAAATAAATATTTCTATAACTAACCTGATGATACTTATTTTGTACCGATACTTATTTTGTACCGATATTTATTTTGTACCGTAGCATTAATAAATGTTAGTAACTTTTTTAAAACTTTAGTTAAAGATTAAATTGTTTGACTTTTTAAGACAATTTAAGGAATATTAGAATGTATCTATGTATGTATGTACCTATACATCATTCTTGGTTCTAGTGTACCTTTTTCCTTTTCTTTTCTAGACTAGAGGATACCTCTTAGATTTGACTGCCCACGATCACCTTCCATATTATGAGGCAGTATAATGTTATTTCTTTTTATGGATTTAAACCTTGTAGAAAATTAAAATTTTAAAATGAAGAGTACACTTAATTAAATTTAAAATTGTTTGACTGTGCAGAGTATAAAAAAGAAAGAATTTTATTATTACTCTACTAATCATAGAGTAGTCGTACAACACGTTCCTCGAGCATGCATCGTGCCATTGCGAAGCGTTGTGAGGACTGAGGGATGATGATAGCACGGGCTACGGACTACCTAGGGCCTTCAATCCTAGGAACGTGGACGCAGAGAATTCCAAGAGAAAAGTGTCAAGGGAGTTTGGTTAGCTTTACCGCGAGATTCAAGCGCTGTGTACCAAGCTACTGCCTACTCTAGTAGTAGTAGTTTTTCTTTTCCTTCTTTTTCTGTCCTTGACAGCGTGTCACTCTCAGTTGTACAGTAGCTCTAGAGACCAGAGTCTAGAGTATGCTTTGCTCCAAATATTATATGATGATGTTGGGCAGGATTGCCTTTGTTTCACTATCATTCCACGAGAAAAAGGACTCTCTTTTACCATCATCATCGCGTGAAGGCTCATTGTCAAAATATTGTTGTACTACCTCCCCCATAATGCGGTCTTTTTTGGATCTCAGGGCTAAAAATCAGGCCACATTGTGAAATAAATGAAACATTAGCTAATTATGATCTAAAATAAGGGATAATAGACGTACTTTAACCACCAATTAGCTTAGAAATAGCCTGCATTTAGGTTTTTAAATCTGAAAACATAGACTAATTATTAGCTCCGTGATCCAATCAATTTGCCCCCACAATAGGTGCACCTCTAGTTATGAGAATCTTTTAACTCTAGGTCTTTTTAAATTTCTTTATTTTCAATGTACAATGATTATTACACCTTGGAGTAACTTTTTATAGGTTATATATTTTTTTTTATTAATATTGATGTGTACTAAAATTTTAGAACCATGGCACGCCCACGCCCCATAGTTCATTTAACCATGGCACCAACCCATAGTTCAACAAACGTGGCTAACCGTCAAAAGCCCGTGGCAGATGACATGACTCCCTCCTCCCACGTTCTCCCCTCACCTCCCTCCGCACTCCAGGAATCTCGCGTGCACCCCGCCGGCACGGCCTTGCCGAAAGCCGATTTCCTTTGTCCGGCACCGCGCAAGCCTCCAAACTCAAACACTCGCGCGCCATGCGGCCCGCCTGGCTTTTCCACGCGCTCTCGTCACGCCCCTCGCGTCGCTGTCCGCGATCGATGATGACAACAAAACCGCATCAGTTCAATCGCCCGCCGCCGGAAATGATTGAATTGCATCCAGTGGCAGCTATTATGACCGAGCATCGGCGTTGAACAGGTTAGATTACGGCCGGCCACATCCGGGCTGACGATTGATTCATTCCGCGAGTGTCCCCGTCATGAGCCCGATACATAACAACAATAATAGAGCTGTGACGCTCAAGGTAGCTTACCCAACTAGCTTACCGGATCATGCACGTCCATGGACGCAACCTACACGACACCAGTGAGGTCGTTAATGGCATGGGCTATACGATATACTAGTATGTATAGTTACTTTTTTTAAAAAAAAAAAAGATATACTATAGTATGTAGCAGTACTATGCTAGTACGGAGTACAATCAGTCGCTCTCGGCTTTCGCAAAACGAGGAAAGGGGAGGAGAAAAAAAAAACAAAATCAAAGAAAGAAGTCGCTCTCTCTATCAGGTCGCCGTGCACGAACGAAGGCCCCCCACCCGGTTGATGAGCCGGCCGTTGCACTGCAGGCAGATGTTTGGTTTGGTTTGGTCAACGGCCGAGCTATCCACGCACGCACGCAGACCATTGTACTACTCCACCAATGGCCTGTTGTTGTTTCCCCATCTGATCTCAACATTCCCCTACTCCAGGCGTCAGCGGCTCACCCAACCCAACCTCGTACCGCCTGAACCTGAACCTGAACCTGAACCGAGAGCCAGCCAGGGCCAGGCTACGGTGTGCGGTGTCTCTCATCGTTGGTGAAAAGTACCAATGCCTTGTCGCGGAATGAGCGGTCGCCGGCGGGCCTGCCCTGTGCGGTGCCCAGGAGGGCAGGAGGAGGAGGTGAGCCGCTCACCAAACCGGGCTGTGGCCGTGCGTGCGTGCCGAGCTCTCTGTCTCTGCTCCAGCCACCCGTATGTATCGGCCGGCATCGGTATTGACAAGTGCCGGGGACCAACCTCCCCTCCTCTCTCTACTCCGCCTTTTGCCCAGCTACGACTACGAGGACGAAAAAGGAGCCCGTTCCGTTTTTCGTTGGGTCCGCATCAACGAGCCAGCCAGCCGACGGATAACTGCTGCTAGTGCGCTTGTGCTGCTAAGCGCTAACATCGTTGCGTGTACGAGTGGCTCACACACACAGGACACATCTGAAAGCCCGGTCCCGGAGTACACTAGTATTTCCAAAGTCGATTGACGTGCTAGTGTACTGTGACTACGTGTCGTGTGTGCGTATCTCTAATCTCTCCATCGGTCGGTGTCAAACAACGTATGATGAGCGAGACAGAGCGCTATCCCGATGGTTTTCTTTTACGCCTCCACTGACATCACGCATCTAATCAGAGCTTGAAACGTTCATCGTGCAAAGCGTACAAAAAAAAAAAAAAAAACAGGAAATTCCAATGTTGACAGTTTCCAATTTTTAGAAAAAAAAAAATGCAGAGGTAAAATGCACCCGGAACTTTTGAAAACTTGCGTGGTGGGTCGAATAGGTCCGGCTTGAAAACCGGTCATCCAAATTCCGAACTTGCAAAACCCGTTCACCCCGTGCCCGGTCGGTTTTGCATGGCTGCATGGCACTGTTGCGGGCGTGATTTGCTACAGATAATCCCGGATTTTCTTCTGATAACCGCGGTTTTGTTTTTCCTTTTTCTAATTTATTTCGTTGCGAATCTTGAAAAATCATAACTCTTCGATACGACATCGGATGAAGATAATTTTTATATAAAAATTATAGCCCTCGACGAGATCTATAACTTTTTAGTTTTGAATTTTTCATTTGATGACGTTAAGGTGCTCAAAAAAATATCATTTGAATTTTTTCATTTGATGACGTTAAGGTGCTCAAAAAATTATCATTTGAATTTTTTCATTTGATGGGTTTAGTTTCTGTGGTCGATGTTGACACCATAATAAAATAGAAAATACATCACGTTAAGTGTTTTCTTTTTGTGTGGTTGCGTGTCACGTCGGTGTTGGTGCCGCCGAGGCGAAGTGTCAATTTGGAAACCGTACGAATATATACGTGTAGCATATCACGTGAATTTTTTCATTGATGGCGTTAAGGTGCTCAAAAAAATTATATAAAATTACAGCACCATAATAATCACGCATACTTACGCTTGTCGCATTATTATGGTCTTTGTAATTTTATAGTCGCGACAAGCGAAGTCTGCGATTATTATAGTCTTTGTAATTTTATATAATTTTTTGAGCACCTTAACGTCATCAAATTAAAAATTCAAAACTAAAAAGTTATAGATCTCGTCGAGGGCTATAATTTTTATATAAAACCATCTTCATCCGATGTCGTATCGAAGAGTTATGATTTTTCAAGATTCGACGAAATAAATTAGAAAAGGAAAAAAAAACAAAACCGCGGTTACTGTAGTAAATCCGGGATTACTGTAGCAAATCACGTCATAACAGTGCCATGCAGCCATGCAAAACCGGACTGGCGCAGGGTGAACGGGGTTTGCAAGTTCGAGGCGGGGTGAAGGGGTTTCTTGAAGTTCGAGGGGATGGATGAGGTTTTGACCTCGGGGGCTGTTGGCCCGGCCGCGCAAGTTCGAGGGGGCGCGCCCGTGCATTTTACCTCAAAAAAAAAAAAAAAGAAATGTTGACAGGCGCGCACTCCACATCACATTCACCAGCAGTAAATGAGCTCATGCGATGGAAATGCAGAGGGTCGACAAGTATTTTGGACTCAGCAGCAGCGTATAGAATTTGAAACACCACGCGCGGATCTTCAAGCAGCAGTCAGTATGCATAGGAGTAGACAAGTAGAGTATCCCGATTCCTTGAGATCTTCAAGCAGTGCGTGCTTGCTAGCTGGCCAGCAGCAGAGAGGAGTAATTGAATGAATGAAATCAATTGCAGGGGTAGGCCTGCTAATGGGGCGGGGTTGAACGGGTATTTTAGGGTGAATTTTAAATCTGGGTGCTTATTGCAGGCGGGTGGAAGCGGGTGGCCATGAAAAACGGGTTGGGGCGGGTTGGGACGGGTTGGGGCTCTATGATCATAGATCGGCGCATAAGGGCCTCTCCAACAGCGGTCGATTTGCTAGCTCGGAGTGATTAAACCGAATAAAAAACTAATGGCTAGCTACTGCTCAAGCGCTAGCTCGCACAGAAACCTAAAAAGCTTTGGGCCACTGATTCTCGGTCCCACCTAGTCTAATCACAGCAGGGTACCGTATTGTTCAATATTTTAACTTCTCCTCGCTAGCGATTTCAGCCGGTCCATTGCGGACGCCCTAAGTCATATATTATTTTCCGTCGTGACTTCGGGTTGGGACGGGTTGGAACATTAGGCCGGCCTTGGGGACAGGCGGGTGGTAGTTAGGGTTTTTAAAATATGGGTTGGGGCGGGTATCCACCCATTAGCATGCCTAGCCGCAGGGGTACTTAATCTCGGGTCAAACGTCATTACTTTTAACCAGACACGGTCTATGCGCACTTTTGACTGTGAGATCGGTCAGTTCGTTCGTTCGTCCGTAATCGCAACAAACAACTCGCTCGATCGATCCAGCACAGTTTCTGGATTCAGAAGCTGAAGGAAGAAGAGAAATGTGCAGCATGGAATTGTTGATTTCTTGCAGCAAGTTGCGACGGACGACAGTCGAATTGAAGTAAAAACATTTTCTAATCTTTTCACAGTAGCAGCACAAGAAGAAGATGGCAGGGAAGGGGAAGGAAGGGAGAAGAGAGAGTGGGGAGATCTGTCTATGGCGACATGCTGGATCCTATTTCATTCAGTTGAGTCGCGGGCGGGCGCACCGGATTGGGCCGGCGAGGGAGGGACGATCCGAAGAGGGCGGCGCGGCGCTTCTTGTTGCGCGACGCGCATTTCGCCGGCCCGGACGAGGTGTCTGTCTGTCGGTCGGTTGGCACCATGGGGTCGGTCAGAAGATGTCGAGGACGTCGACGATGGCGGCGTTGCAGAGCGGGCAGCGGCCACGGCCGGCGAGGAGCTCGCGTGCGCAGAAGCGGCAGAAGGTGTGGCCGCACGGGATGAAGGCCGCGCCCTTGGCACGGGCCATGCACGCAGCAGCTGCCCCCTCCCCGCCGCCGCCTCTGGCTCCAGCTCCGCGTCGTCCAACACCGCTTCCAGAGTCTCCAACGTCGCGGAATCCTCTTCTTCTTCGGGATCGGGATGACCTGTGGCGCCCACGCCCGGGACGGCGCTCCACTGCCGGTCCGTCTGCTCCAGCAGCGCCATCAGGGGAGACTCTCTGCTCCTGCTCCTCTTCCTCCTCCTCACCCGCCGCCGTCGCGGGTGGAGGCGGAGGAAGGGGTGGGGCAGGGGCTGCGGAGGCCGCGGCCGGTGCTGGTGCCGGCGGGGAGACCGTGGCCGTGGTCGGGAGTGGCAGCGACACGGCGCGGCGGACGAGGGGGTCAACGGCGCCCTCCCCAAGGCGGCGGGAGGCTGGTCGTCGCGGATGATGTCGAGGAGGGTACGCGCCGCCGCTGCCGCCGCCGCCGCCGCCGTGGTAGCGGGGGACGACGACGACGGGGAGGGACGGCAACGAGACCTGCCTCTCGGCGGCCATGGCGGAGGCGAGCGTGACGGCGGCTCGGCGCCCGGCCGACGCGAGGTCGTCCTCGTCGCGGAGCTTGAGCAGGTCGCGGAGGTTGCAGGACCCTGCAGCGGTGGCGGCGGCCCCACCGGGCCCCGTGACCCCGACCGCCGGCGCCGGCCCCACCGCGGCGAGCTGGTCCGCCAGCGTCACGCTGCGCCGCAGCACCCGCCCCTCCATCCTCCCTCCCCACACCACGCCAAGCAAGCAAGTCGCCGGCTCGCCGCTCGCCGACGTCCACGCACGACGAACAGGAGAAGGCAGGGGAACCGAAGCGGGCGGCAGCGGCACGCACGCTTGTGTGGACTGGACTAATAAGTGAGGGAGGGGGCGCGCCTGGGGAGGCGTGCGGGGGTTCCGTTTCGTTTCGTCTGGCTGGATCGATCTCGGCGTGCGGGGAGGAGGAGGCGCCGCGTGACTCGCTGATTTGGGGCGGAAATGGCTGGTTTTGCGGGTGTTTCTGCGTGTCAGCGCCTGCCTGCCTTCGTTCCGTCCGCGGGCGCGTCGGTCTCGCTCGTTTCGCTCTGGGCGCTCTGCTGCTGGCTTTCGGGTGTGGGTGCGCGGCTCGGCGATTTGGGTTGGAAGGTTGCTGCAGGCGTTGCAGCGCTCGAGCTCGCAAAGTGGAAGGAGGAAGGAGGGATAATAAAGGCTGCCGGGCGGGGGGACTGCACTGCATCAGCGGGAGCGGCGCAGGCGGGGAGTGCGGATCTGCCACGGTAAAATCGGATGATGCCCTTTGTCGGGCTCGGGCGGGGCGTGCCGTGCCGAGTGGAGTGGAGTGCTGTGCGCGGTGCGCCCGGGGAGGCACCGGACTGCGGTGCCGAGGCGCCGCCCGCGTCCGCCGGGTCGTGCTGCGCGCAGCGGGCACGGCGAGCGCTTCTGGGTATGGCAAGGTGTGGTGCGGGGGTCTGTCTGGGCCGATTGACCTGACGAGGAGGGAGGCTGTTGCTGCTGGCAACGGAGAGACGCCGCCGATTTTGCTGTGCTGGGCCGTGCGAGAGACTCTGTCTGGGCCGCGTGCCAGCTTTGGTCCAGCTGCTGGAGCTCAACAACGCCCGACTGTCAGTGAAGCGAACCTTCCAAGCGCCGCGGGCTGACTGTCCTGTCAGTGAAGCAACATCGAGTACACCGCACAACACAGAGACACACACCGGGCTACTCGCCTGGTACCCGCGTGTTCGCATGCTCCGTCCGTAATTCTCAAGGTCAAAGAAACACAGATGAACACAAAAAAGGAAGGTACTTTAACGACAACATTATTATGACATCGGCGAAGAGCCGCCTACAACACACAACTTGCAAAATATTGCCTGCCGCTCGAGGGCGCCGCAGCACAAAACTCACCTCACGGTCCTGACTACAGTCCACGCTCCACGGTTCTAGCTGTATACTAGACCGTGCACGCTAGTACCATCGCACTTGTCAACGGCAACACAGTGGTTGTTGTGAAGAATCTTGTATTTACGGGATTGAGAAGATCCCTCCATTAGGAGGATTGACTGGGCTTATGTCGTGAAAACGCAAGCATATAAGGAGATGATTCTTCGCTTTAACGACAAACGCTCTCGTGAGACGTGGTAGTAACGCTCTCAGTAGTTGTTCAACCTCCTCCGCCGTCACCGTTGCCCCACGCCTTGCCTCCGCCGCTAGTCCCCCCAACCCACCTCCCTCTGTCGGCTGCCTGCCCCTCCCCGGCGAGCTCGCCGGCGAGTGGCAGGTGAGCCGGCTCCCTCCCTCCCCCTCCCCCATCCCTTTTTACTCCCTTGTTATATTCCTACTCAATAAACTTAGCAATAGCAACTAGTATCATGTTCAACCTCTTCGTTTTCCTTATCTTATCTTCGAGCTGTCAAGCATGCTCTGCGTGCTTCCGCTGCATCTGGGAGTTCAAGACGAGCCGTCTCCCCCGCCGGGCAATCTCGCCATGGCCGCGCCCACCTCAGCTCTCACCTCTACTCGGAGTAGAGCCATCATCCCATGGCTGTAGACGCGTCGTGCCGGCGCATGCTCGCGCGGACCCTCTCGGTGGTGGACGCTCCGACGAGTCTGCAGGAGCAGTCTCCGTCATGGTCCCAGGCTACCGCGAGGGAAGACGAGGCAAACCAACTGCAACTTCCTAGATGGAGTCGACCGAAGCGACGCTGCACGTGGTGGGTCCCCTGTCCTGTGCGGTGGGCCCCGATAGTGGCGGAGCTGGCGAGAAAATAAAAGGAGGGCCAAATAAATATTCATCGATTTAAGAGTTTTGCAATTCCCACAGATTTTTCATTGTCCGTACAAGTATACACTAGTTAGCCTACACTAGTTAGCCATGATTGTAATTACAATAATTAATTATGCAATAGAAATACACAAAAACAAATAACTCCGCGCGCTGCTTCACCGTATAGGATTTTCTGTCTCTGTTTACTACAACTGGGGCGACAAATTAAGCCGAATCGTTAATTCGTATAGTACTACGTGTGTTGTACTATATAGGAATGCATGGGTATATCTGAACCTACGACATGAATAATGGCATTAGCTAGCATGACACTATCCATCGCTGCTCCTGCTCAAAAGGCTGTGTGAGTACCATACTACACTGGCTAGCTCGAGTTGTGGAGTATTATGAGATGAAGCACTGAACTCTATGAACCAGGTTGGTGTAGCTGCCAATCCTACGTAGTTCTAGCATGCAGTACCACTGATGATCTGAATGAACAAGATCCAAAGTTTCCTTCTGGGTGCTGTGTAAGCCAATTGTTGGGGGTGGCCGTGGCCCCCGCCGGCCCCTCCCCAGCTCCGCCACTGGGCCCCGAGGTATCAAGCTGTAAGCCATGGCCTTTCGATGGCCACCGATGCATGCACCATTCCAGGATTACAGCCCGTGAAGGGGCCCACAATCATGTAGTCCACCATGTAGAGGTAAATGATTTTTTTCCTTCTAACTAAAGGAAACCAAGCCTCCGTTGTCCTGCTTGTCAGGCACTTGCTTCTCGGCTAAGGAAAACAAATGAAGAGGGAAATCACCGTTGCACATCATCTTTGACTCTTGGTGGTCATCAAAAGCAGCCTTCGATCCTGAGATCTTCTATCAAACTAAGACAACTAATTCTTCGGCATTGCTACGACTACTCTGCCTTCACCAGGGTTCATAATTGGAGTATCTGTTTTCTCCGGCAACAATTTCAAAAGCATCTGTCGGTTGTCGGAATGATATTTCTTGGTCAGGTCCTCTGACCCACTCTCAACCAACGCATCAAGCGCGGCCAATCCATCCGGTGCGGTGTCTCGACACCCATGCGTATACCCTTCACGCGTAAACATCGGCGATGTACCCAAGTGGGCGCCGTTGTCTTTCATTCGGTCTTAGGACCGTGATGTATCTTGTGTCTTCCTTCGAATACCCCTATGTATTTTTGGTTGCTTTAAAGTTATAATATATGAAGTTTGTAGAAAAAAAGCATATAAGGAGACTGCTGTGCATCTATTCTAATAATGAGAATTATCTCCATCGTACATCTACGTGTCTATGTGTCTTACGTCTGGTGTGTGTGCTTGTGGGAAAGGGAACGATACAATCTCCATCAACTTCTCACGTCATCACGTGCTATCGGGAGGACCGGGAACCGGAGAGGGGATCCGGACGGCGTGTATTTCTAACAACTTTAAGAAGGTTCGGTACGAGGCTATAGCAAATCTAGAATGAAAAGAAGCAACAATAAGCCTCTAATATCAACCTCAAGGGTTATTTAAAGCATTTTGTAGTAAACGTCTCTTTGACCAAAGCTTAAAGTTTTAGGGGTTGTTTGGTTGCCACCTTGGCTCGCCACGCCTAGGCTTCGGTGGCCACAAGAAGGAGGCGATTGTTTAGTTCATAATTAATGTGTGGTACGCCACACAATTTCTGGTTCACTTCTACCACTTTTCTCACCACAAATGTGGCGTTGTTTCTGCCCGCCATAAAACTGTGGCGCCGCCACACTCCTGGTGGCTGGGTGCGGCTAGTAACCAAGCAATCCCTTAGGGGGGAATTCAATGCAAGAAATATGTCCTCTTGAGTCTTGTCCTTAGTAGCATTAAACATTACCATCCAACACAACCTTACAAGGCCTATATGGTCAATTAACCAATCTAACCAAGCCATGTGTCTCCCATTCATGGGTTGATCTTAAAAGCCAACAATATCCAAACAATAAAAATGATATTTATCAGCCAAACTAGGTGAGCCAAAAACTCCAATTTATAGAAGTTGAATGAAACATTAAGCCATGTGACACAATGGGTATGATTATTAACCTAATAAGTAGGCAAACTGAAGCATAACAGTCTAAAGAATGCTAGCTGATCTCACTAAACAGAGTTATCATATCTTATGTTGGACACATTTTTGCCTTCCATCCTCTCATAGAAAAGAATATAAGGCTTGCACTTGAGAACTTCTTCTAAAGTGACTTCTCTGATGTAACTATCGTCCGCACAAAACCATTCAAAAGAAGAAGAACTTTGTTGTTGCTGATTTCTAGTCTTCCTTGCTCTGACGTAGGCAACATAGTGTCCCGCATTCATGAATGGTCCACCAAAAGTGCTCTATGACACCAACTAGACGATAGATGGAGTTGTTTTTGTCCTCGATCTGAATATTGGAGAAAACAATAAAATGTTAAAAATCAAATGTATGGATATACTTATTGTAAAGTGTTATCAACCATTGCCATTCTTGATCATATGTCCAAATAATTTAATATTGTTCACAGGAAACCTCTACAAAAACACTCCTTTCAAGTCACTAAGAAGTTATATTTAACAAAAAGGTCATCCTAAAAAGAGTGCTAGAAGTTCTTTCTATCACGTACACGAGAACCATATCAAACAACCACCTTAACAACAAATAAAATCCTACTACAAATGGCATTTAAAAGGTACCACACACGAAGAAATAATGAAATATGAAAAGATGCTTTTTTAATACCATATATAAAGTGATACAATGCTAATGTGGATGGGTTTAATTTTTTTCATTATATTCATTTGTAGATATAATAGTTCTATTATGCAAGGAAATATACTAAAATTAATTCACTAAAATATTCTAACTTAAATAAATTAATATAACATTTTTTGTTCAAGGATAAAATTGTATCAAAAAGTTAAATGTGCATGTTTCCAACCAATCATATCATAGGTAAATTTTATATATATTTTGAAAACTAGAGTGGTCAAGAATGACCCCTACAAACCATTTATTAAGATTAAATGAAGTCAAACAAAATAAAACAACTAAATAAAAGCATGGTGCTTAAGAGACATAAAACTAAACAAAGAAATGAAAAAGGCCGACTAATTATAATAATGTTTGGATCCACAAATCAAAAAAGTTGTTGTGTTTTTAGCCCTAGCCATAGGTTAAGGATTTGTAATTCCATTACAAAGATTATTCTAGCAGTCTCAAGTTTTTTTTTTTTTTTTTTGGGGGGTGTCCTTTAAAAATGAGATCATTTATTACCGTCCAAATTGCCCAACACATCAAATTCATTACTATCATGAAGAAGGGTTGGTTAGGTTGATTTATGGTCAGATCAATAGCCTCAAGAATGCTAGTCTGATTTTACATATCAATCCCCAACATTGGTTAGCAAATCTACATAGCAGGAATAGTTGTTCCAGAGTTTCTTTCCTATCTTAGCATAAAACACAATCACAGAAATCTAGATGCATTCTTTTCCAGCTCACAATGTTTCTAGTGCTCAACTAGTCTTTCATTAGTAACCCGAAAAAAAACTTTATGCTTTGGCCGAGAAAAAGTTTTCCATTACCATTTGAATGCTCGTGGGTTTTGCTTGTGACCCATGATGGATTTGTAAGTTTTAGATGATGAGAAGGGTCCCAAATTAGATGACCAAATGTAAACTTGATCAAAAATCATGATTTTTTTCTAAAAAGATTGTAAAAGTTGAAACTACTGAAAAAGCTTTCGTTGAGATAGGAAGACTAAAAAGGCCATGAGGTTCATGATGAGAGTACCAAGCATATATAGGTAGAGATTTGTTCGTAGCAAAAGAGAATAATTTAGGGAACTCAAACTTTAGTGGTTACGTCTCCAAACGTTAGACCCAGAGCATACACGACCGTCCATCTTGCACCCGAACTTGGATGCGATCATGTATGCTCTGAATGAGCCTTTTTGGTCCTATTTGTCAAGAAGGTTAAGAATATCCCTCCACTAGAATGAGCCTTTTTTTGGTATGACTTGGAAGCTTTCCATTTGAATAGTGCTTTTCCCAAATTAGGGAGACCCAAGGAATATCTTTTTTATTGAAGAACTTATCTAGATTTTTCAAAAGAAGAGCCTGATTATGAATTTTCAGGTTTATCACTCCCAGACCTCCATCTTCTTTTGTAGCACAAACCATTTCCTAGGTTGCTTTTGGATATCTTTTGGAGTTAACATCAGAGCCTCTCCATAGACAGTGTTTTCTGAACTTTGTCAATTTTCTTAAGTACTCCTTTTGGAAGGGCCAAGTGCACACAAATGAAAAGTTGCCGGTGTTGTTAGGACAAAATTGGTTATCTCTAATTTACTAGCTTATCAGAGGTAAGAAGAAGTACATGCCAATCTTCTTTCACATTTGTTTACTAAAAGGCAGATAGTCATCAACTTTTTGGGCTACTAATCCCAAGAGGTAGACCCAATTAAGCGAGAAGGGAAGACATACAATTGCACATCCAAAAGTACTAGCAAGATAAGAGACTTTAACATCTAGGATATTGATAGGGACAATGAATGACTTCATGTAGTAAACTTTAAGCCCGATCCAAGAAGAGTTAGACTGAACGATAGACTTTAGAAATAAAAGTTGCCTAGACTCTCCTTCCATAATGATCAAGATACCATCTACATATTAAATGATGTGAAAATCGAGAAGAGGTTCTTAGGGGATGGGAAGGATGAGAAGGTCCATATCTTTGGCACCATTAATAATTGATTGGAGTAGATCAACTACTAGAACAAAGAGGAAAGGTGAGAGGGGGAACCCTTGCCCAACCCCTCTTTTGCAATGAATAGTTTTTTCCAGGCACCCCATTAAGTAAAACTTTTGAAGTACCAGATTCAAGGATGTTCTTAATCCAAGAGATCCAAAGAGGACCAAAACCCTTTTCTTATAGAACTTATAGGATTGCATTGTGCTCAATTTTGTCAAAATAAAGCTTGAGGATGATAATTTCTTTCTTGGAGTGGTGATAGAGATGCAAGTATTCAAAAGACCAAGCTAAATAATCTTGAATTGTTCTATACTTGATGGACCCATATTGATTTTTATTGAAGAGGGAATGATGACTTTCTAAAGCCAGTTGGCAAGAAGTTTAGTTATTAGTTTCATGGAGCAATTGAGCAGGGGAGATGGGTCTAAAATAAGAGACAAATACAAGAATGAAGGAGGAATTAATACTTTGGAGACAAAGATTAGAGGATTAGAAGTTCCAAAATAGATTACAAAAGTCATTTGATGGTATCCCAACATTTTTTTAATGAATTCATTATTGAAACCACTCTGTTTGTTTTCTTTCTCTGAGATGACTAATTCCTTTCTGTATTTGGATGATAGAGGAAATATCACATATCATTCAATTGAATTCACTCTAACCAAGTGTTTTCTTTAAAGGATTGCCAAAACAACAATTGTTTATCTACATGTGAACCGACAATATCTCCAGTTTCCTTTTTCAAAGAAGCAATATTGTTGTTTTTGTGCCTGATTGTAACATTTGCATGCAAAACATTTATACCAAAGATCACCCAAAGTGACTCACTTAATTGGCCCTCTTTGTTTCCAATAAACCCTTTACTATTTAAGAAGGGACAAAATCTTGTCCCTTACAAAAGATCTAAAGTTCCACTCTTCAAGACTTAAGTCCATAAATTCTTCCAAGGAGTCATTAAACTGAAGGGTGGTGGAGATGTTTGAAATTGTTATATTTAGAGCATCTCCAAGAGATTAGCAAAACAGACTAGTCAAATTTGATGATTTAGCTACTCTCTAAAATATATTTGACAAAAAAATACTAGACTGCTCCAACGGACTATCAGAATAATAGCTAGTGAGGTAGGCTATCCAAAAGTAGAGAGTGCATAAGGCGGGATGGAGAGCTAGCCATTTTAGATAGTTATATGGAGAGTCTGTTGGGGACAATTTTGTCTTATTAATAGCTAAATTTAATTTTAGAAAGTTATTTGGCTAGTCTCTTGGAGATGCTCTTGGATTGGAAACATGGGAGCTCCAAGATTTGAGGACCCTTCTTATTTGATATGATTTTGGCCCTACCATTAAGAAAATATGGGGTAAGCCAACTATTAACCAAAATTTTCTGGAAGTCATCTCTGAGCAACTATAAATTTTCAAACCTGAAATGTGGGCTTTTGGAATGGAAGTGAAGATCAAGATGGCCAAGGGACTTTGATCAGACACCTCCATGGCAAAAGCTTTACAAGTTGTTTTAGGATAAGTCAAGGTCCAACATTTTTTTGTAAATATCCAATCTAACTTTTCAAGAAGAAGGGGTTGTTACATGTTAGACTAGGTGAATTTCTTCCCATTTAATGGAATGTCAGAAAACCCCATATGGACAATTGTCCTAATGAAAAGAAACATACCATTGATACCCGGACCCCTCTCTATTTCTATTTTAGGATATCTGTACAAGTTAAAAACCCCCATTATGGTCCAATCTTCATTTTTTGAGATATCAATGTTTTTTAGCTAGTTTGTGAATTCATTTTCCCCCTTAGTTGAGCATGGTCCATAAACATTAATTAAGATCTAAGAGGTGTCATAAATTTTGGAAGTAAATTTGATTGCCATGGGGAACCCACAAGTGTTTTGTAAGGCTCATGAGAAGAGCTTTGAGATTTCCATGCTACTAATAAACCACCAAAAACTTCCATAAAAGGCATGAATAGTAACTCATCAAATCTTACATGTAGGATATTTCTAAGAAAAGGTCTACCAAAAATCTTTTTGGTTTCCTTTGGAAAAATAGATACTTACAAATGGTTTAAGTTTATTCTCAAACTAGAATCGAAACGAGTTGGAAACCATTTTGGTCCTAGTAAAAAAGAGTACATAGTAGCAACAACAATGACATGTACATTCTACAAGCTAGCAACAACAAACTTGGAGAAGTGACGCAAAAAATAATTTAAGAAATCAAACACTTGTTACAAACTTACAACCACATAGAAATATTATTTAATTATGAACAATTAAGTACCTGGAGTCCATGAATCGCCCAACATCAAGATGCTCCTTATAGCTCACACAAGCTTCATTTTTATGGTACTCATTTCCATTCATGATGTACCTCTTAAGATGAAGGGTTAATACAGGTGGCAGCTTCGTAATACGAGACCATTGAATAGCACGTCCACTCTTTTGGTCATCCCTTAACTGGTTTGTACTAAGATCCAACCCTACCTGCTCTGTCAACTCATGATTTGGTGGGATGAGATTTTGACTATGTTGGGTGCTCAACGAATTGGTTTGCTTCTCATTTGAAAGCAAACTACATGCAACTTCTTGAATATCATCATGATATTTAGTTTCCTTATGACCACAACTCATCCTTGAATTTTTTCCAACATCCGCCATCTGTATTATTTCACTCTTTGCATCAGAACCATCTTGTTGCCTAAAAAAATAAGAAAATTTGCATTCTCTTGACAAACTATCCAGTTCACTAAATTGCCCATTTGTGCATGTTGTCTTATCGACAGTTCGGTGTGGCCCTTATTAACGCTATCCCATCATAGGTACCTATCTCCATCTCGCTTAGCCTTTCGCTTTGATTAGTCCTTAGCTCCATAGGTACCTTGGAACAATCACAATTTCGTTCTACCACCTCTTCTTGAAAAAACAAAGATAGACAATCCTCAATTGTTGGTATACAATTGGTATCTCTCATCTCCTTGTCATTTTCATATACATGGCTACTCAAAGCCATCCATGCATCATATTCACTTTGTGAATCAACAATGGAGGTGGACCCATATCGGGGTATGTTGTCATCTTAACCATTTGCTCAACTTTAGCATCGGAGATGCTACGAGGAACAAAATCAATAGAATGTAGTGGCTCCTCGGTGTACAAAGGATCTTGTACAACATCCTTATTTTGCCAGTGCATTGATCTTCAGTGAGAATCTGCATAATCAAGAATATAATAATTAATTACAATTACAATTATCATTATCATGTAACAAGTAGTTGTCACCCTCTACACAATTTTTAGTATCTTTATCCTCAACTTTCAAAGTAGCTTTCTTTTTAGAATCCACCACATGATTAATTTAAGCAACCTATTCTAGCAAAAAATGATATACCAAGAGAAGGATATAACCATGTGGAATTTGTAACTACTATACACTAAAAAAAAAAACATGCTAGGTTAATAATTTTTTTTGAATGAACATCATCAAGTCAATATGTTGATTGTTGAATATCCTAATAAATTTTATATGTTAGTATTTTTCTACATTTAGCAAGGGTAAAGAATCATTAAACAATTTTCTCCATTATTAATCAAGTGTAGAAGACCCACTTTGTGATTTAGTATTTGATAGTTTTCTACAATTTGGTTCCTCTACAATGGTGTGGTCTAGGACATCATCCTCATTACCCGTGGCCAGGAATCTTGAATAGGTGGAGTGCAGAAACTCACCAACTTCCATAGGGTCTGATGTTTTGTCAATAACCAAATCATTCAATTCTGAGACAAGATGAGAATCACCTCTTTTGGCATCGATCATTCCCAAGTTACTCTCATTTGCTGAAAGTAACTGAGTAGCAATCTTCTTGGGTTGAGATTTGAGACTCTTGCATAGATCCTCCTTTGATGGGAGCGATAGTGACAGATCCCAGAATTGTCCATGGAAAGTCGAGCAGTGACAATAAACACGGGACCGTGTCTCGATGCCACTCACCCCGAAAATCAAATCAATAGCCATAGTAGAATAAGGAGTCTCAATTCCATTCTCCTCATCTTGCAAAGCATTGCGCAAGGACTGAAGAAGTTCATAGCTATCATGCATCTCGTAGGCTCCATACTTGCCGGTATGTAATCGTACACATCTCAAGAGTTCATCCGGTTCAACATGCCACCCATAGAATTAGTCGTGTTTGCCTCCACAAAAGCTCCTTTAATGCCACACCAAGGTGACCCAATGGAGGATCCAACCCTAACATCCTTGCCCGCAGCCTTGTCGAGCCAGGAGGCACCGCACCACCGCGTTCATGTAGCATGTGTTCCCGCGGTTCGGGATCCCTCCGATAGCATAGCCATAACCTTGTGCATTCGTTGATCCAAGCTCGGCGAGCAACCCGAAGGGCGAATACCGGGCATGTCGAATCCAAACGAATGGTCGTCGCCACGCCGCCCACTTTGAATTTCGGCGCTAGGATCATCCCCAACTCGTTGTCCGGCTCGATACACCGGCCGCTCGCACCGCGCGCGAAGCGTAACCCGTCTCGTGGATCATCGAGCAAATGGGCGGTAATTCCAGTGTTGCTCCCGCCGCATGATCCCGAGCATGCCCGTATGGGAGGTAGCTCCTCGACCGCCGCGGGAATGCCGACCGCATTCCGTGCACACCAGATACGGTGATACTTGGGACTGCCGCTTCCCCCTCGCACCGGAAACAATCCTTGCATATCCCCGCGCGTCGTCGGATAGCAAGGACCAGCCTTTAGAATATCCTTGTGAGTGTTGTCCGTGGGGACGTGAACGCAAGACGCATCATCGTCGTCACCGGTCGCCTTGGGAATTCCAATTCCTCCTTGCCAAACAGATCGTCCACCTCCGCCGCCGCCCGTTGCGTTGCAGCCAACAAATCTAGCCGTGGAGTTTTGAGTCCCGCGGCCGCGAGCTCGTCCGCCTCCCACGGCCTCGGCCTCGTGTCACCCATCACGCCGGCCCGAAAGGAAACAAAGGTATCACAAGAAAGAAGAGAGTCGCCGCGCATGAATGATGAATTCCATTATTAAAACGGAAACCACACAAAGCAAAGCAAGCAAGAACCTTATGGATCGGCTAAGATCAAGACGGAACCTTATGGATCGGCTAAGATCAAGACGGCGTCGTGGATTCAAGGACCAAAACCATCTCGGGCGGAAGAAGCACCAAGATCGCGGCCGATTCTGTGGCGGCGGCGATCAAGAAGGGGCGCCTAGCGGGCTAGCCGGCTAGGGATAGAATGGACTGAAAGGCGGAGAAGCGGAGAAGAAAACCCATGTGAGGAGCAAAGACACGAGATCAACATGTATTTGAAGAAAAAGGAGGAAACGGAAACGGGCGGAGAAAAATTCCTATTTAGCCCTTAAAGTATTGCTCCTTTCGTATTTCACATCGAAACTGAAAATCTTTTTCCTACTTAGCCCTTAGAGTATTCCTCCTTTCCAGGTTGCCGCACTGGAAGCGGTTGCGCTGGCCCACTCCATCGCACTCTCCTCGTGCTTGTGGTGGCCGTCTGGGCCGATGAGGGTTCTCACGGAGGCAGTGCTATATACGATGGCTGTGAGCAGCGGCAACCTGCGCAGCCTCCGGATTTGTGAGTGTGTGTTCTCTATTATTATTTTAACTTCCCATTCTTATTCTCGTTGTTTCCTATTTCTTACGTGACTTTCCGTTCTTGTTCTTGTCATTGCCTATTTAGCTATTTATAACGTGGTTCGAACATGGGACGGACTTGGCCGTGGATCCATGCTGGATGGCATGCAAGAAATTAACTAACTGATATTTTGAAGATGTGTGTGAGCTCCATGCTGCATGTGTGAAGATTCAGAAATCGATTTGTGATTTCTGATCTGATTCAAAAGAACATGTAATTTTCCGGTATAAAGATGATATACCTGTGATGTTGAGCGTATACTGGTAAAAGGCTCTAGGGGTAAAATAGATTTTCCACATAGGACCTAACACCTTTAGTGACCTAAAGTGATGAAAAATATCAAATCTCTCTTATACGATTCACGCGCGAACAAAAAAGAGGGCCAGCCCGGCGTGGCCGTCATTTGGCTGCCCTCGGCCGTCCGTCGGCGGATGGGCGGCCCGGTCGGGCGAGCCCCGGTTATTTTGCAAAAAGCCCCCGAAGTTATACGAAATCAACCCGTAGTCCACGGCTTCTCACGAAATTTAACGGGCAAGCCCTCGAAGTTTTTCAAATCGCACCACAGCCAAGGCCGGCCTCCCTCCATACTTTCGGGCCTACCAGGGCCTTAATGGGCCAAAATTGGCCCAACTCTCTTTTTGTCTTATCTATTCTTTTTTACACGAAAAAAATTTGTAACACTACAAAAATGCATAGTAAATTAAAGAAAAATCATAAAATAAAAATCAAATTTTGTTGAAATCCTCATAAATAATTCTATGCAAAGAATCCAAAATAGAACATATTTTAATTGGAAGTTTTTGTTTGTATAGCTACTCCTATGTTTTTTATGGGTACATATGAAAATCAAATTAAAAAACATAGAATAGGAAATCCAGTTATTCGAAACTCATCATGATAAAATATCATCATATTAAACTTTTAAATTTACTTAATAAATACTTTTAGCCTCTTTCCTCCAAAAAAAATGTGATAGCTCCATTCCAATAATAAATATAAAATATAACATAGCGACAATTACACCGATGCATAACTAACCACCATACTCATCCAATCACCCTAACTCTCAATGAAAAATAAAATAAAAAAATATTACCATTTCAAACCCCAAAACAACAGATAAATAAAATAATGCCTTCACAATGACAAACTCTCCAAAATATACAACAAGTACAACAATTGCTACAAACCATGACACACATATATAAAAAATATCTTATCGAACCACATTAATCTTATACAATTATTTTAACTACACATATGGAACAAAGCCTACATAGTTAACGAAACCATTTCACAACAAATAATAACTTCCAAAGAAAAATATCACAGTCCTACTAGCCATAGCGGCAACGCCGCGACCATTTCTAGTAGGAAAAGAAAAAGTCGAGTTGAGGACATATAGGAAAGAAGGAAAGATTTTCAGTTTCGATGCCAAGAGAAAAGAAGCATTATTTTTAGGGCCGAATAGGAAAATTTCTCAAACGGGAGAGGAAGAAAAGGATGACCCTTACCGTGAAGACGGCGAGAATGGCCGTACCGGGATCCAGGGGCCGCGGCAACGCCAGGACCGGGAGGGGTTTTTGCAGAGGGATTTCGCGCTGGTGTGGTTGCTATCGCTGCTGGAGATTTGCGACTGGGCTGATACTGGGCTTTGTACAGGCCCATTTGGTCGAACCAGAACCTACAATAGCCCAATCCTTGCGACTGGGCGCTGCGCAAATGAGATCGTTACTGTTCGTGTTCCTTCTCTATTTTTTTCCCTGAAATATTCCTACATTTATATTTTAATCCAATTTCATTAAAAAAATAAATAAATGAAAAATATTTATATAATTACTTTTATTTTTTTATTTAAATCCAAAAATTCTATTTTTTTTATACGTAGGTCGTCGATTTGCCATTGGAAAAGGGCTACGTGGCCTTTCAAACTATTTTATTGTGTTCCAGATAAATTCTACACTAGCAAGGAAAAAGAAAATGTCAGTTTCGTTATTGCAACCTTATCTTTTTATGTCAAAGACAACTTAAGTCCTAAATAAGTCTGATCCGTAATGGAGGCTGTTGTACCCTGAGCTGGCCAGTGTGCAGACTGCGGTGATATGAACAGTATCATGGACACTCCAACTCGATTACAAATTCTTCAGTATGAGCATATCTGAAGCTACCCTCTATTTGAAACAAATGATGTGTTCATTTCATCAGCCAATCATGATTTCCAACAGGGGCCACAGGGCAGCGTTCCCTGGCCCCGTTGAAGGACGGGCATGCAAAGCAGGCAGGAAACGTCTCGGACTCTCAGAGTGTACCAACATCTCGAGACATTTGCTTTTGAATAGTACAAGCATATGTCAGGCAGAAAATTAAGCTATTGTGAATTACTGCCAGACAATGAGAAATCGCATGTAGGGCACATTCCAATTTAGGAGGATCACCTCCAGCATGAAGCTCCAGTAAAAGCAAGCTTTCGGGGAAATCTCAAAACATCAACAGGAATATGTCCTATATATCCACAAGGCAATGTAAACCATCATGTAACAATAGCATCCAACAGAACCTTTACAAAGCCCGTATAACCGATTTACCAATCTCACTACTATTCTATTCACAGTTTCATCGGCAAAGCAATGGACAGATCGATCAGCTGAGTTGAGAAGATCAGAAAGAGAGAACAACTCCGATTTGGTACAAAGTTACAGTAAGTTTGAAGCCCAGGCCCAGCGACAAAAATGAGTTGATCAAGAGCCTGTTTTACTATGAACACTGACTGACTGGATCCTTGCGGTCGAGAGAAGGTTTGCTTATCTCACTCATCTCTTGTTCTATTACTGCATTCTTCAGTTCTGATGTCTTATGCCAGAAATGTCTTAGTCTTCCATCTTCTCATAGAAAAGAATATAGGCCTCACAGTTGAGAACTCGTTCAAGAGTGACTTGTCTGATATCAATGTCGTTTGCACAAAACCATGAGGAAGAACAGTTGCTACCCTCTCTTGCTGATTTCCAAGCTTTCTTGCTCTAACGTACGCAATGTAGTGTCCTGACTTCAAGGATTCCTCGCCAATGTGCTCTACAACACCAGCTAGACGATAGAGGATTCTACTTTTGTCGGCAGGTCTGAATATTAGAGACGAAACAGAATTAGGACACATGTATGGTCATAAATTAATGTAACCTTTTACAAATAATGCCATGCCGTTCTTGGTCATGTTTCTCATAACTGAACATTGTCAACAAGAATCCCCTATCAGATAAACACCCACTATCCCTTCTCAAGTGATCAATCATCTAACAATGAAGTTTTCAACAAATAAAGGGTCTAGAATTATTAAGGAGGCCTCACACATTTATCTTTATTTTTTTTTTAAAAAATCCATTTACATTTGAAATACCCAATACCATAAGTCAGAACTGCAGCTAACATACATTAAAAAAAAAAAAAAACTGCAGTTAATATGTAACTTTTAAACAAAGAAAAAGGTGTAACTTTTAAACAAATATAAAAAGGCATTTAAAACGCACCTAGATGCAAATAATACTGAACTCTCAGATATAATAATTCTATTTTACAGTGAAGTAAGCAATACAGTGCGCCAGTAAATTGCGTTTTGTAGCAGACGATCTGTGTGTTCCATTCTATTAAAATGTGATCGGTTCTGGCCGCAAAACAAACTCAACTACAATTGATTCACTGAAACATTTTCCAACCAAATATAAGATTATTTGATGTAGATTGAACAAGGTTCTGATCAATATCAGACTGCATGTAGAAAAGAACTACAAAGATCCACAACACTTGTGTGTATCCTCAGGAAAAAAGGACTGTAGAAAATATACTTAATTCAGTTGCTTCTCAAAATGGAATCACGACTAATTTAAAAACATAGCTGGATTATTTGCGTTGACATCTCATTTCCTTTCTCTCTAATTAAAAATAATACAGATTTTGTAAATTTCACATAGTTCCAACTTCCAAATAGTATGTTGACTCCTGGGACTGGCATTGTTTTTTTTACCTGTACTGCGTTCTCATTTGTGATCATGTGGGCTTTTGTAGCCATAACTCGTTAGATTTTTTTTTCCAAATCAACTAGTACAGTTTTGAAATAAGTATGTGATTATAGTGTGTGAAAATTAATTCATGATATAAGGTATGTTAATTTCTTGGAAATTTGGATAATTTCCTTCATTTGCATAGAGGTAATTAGGACGATATTAACCTGATTCAGATTAAAGAAATTATGAACAACCAAACCAATTGTTTACTTCCTTGGAAACATGTATATTTAGCCTGCATAATGGGTGATAAAAGAAGGCAAAATCTTGCATGCAATTTATTATATTCACTAAAGAGCTGTAACATGATAATAGTAAAATGAATATCTTGTTATCTGAGCATGGAGAAAAAGGGTTTTATACGTAGAAAAAAAAAACTGCAGAAGTAAAGGTTTGAGAAGAGGAGAAACGCCATAAAATAACAGTGACATGGAAGTTACTGGTGTGTTTTGTCAAATTCAAAAAGCATCTCCCTTTTATCACTCATTATGCAGTGCTAAATATACAAGTTTCCAAGGGAAGTAAACATCCATTATCTAAAAAAAAAAGGGAAGTAAACAAATGGTCTGGTTGTTCACAATTTCTTTAATCTGAATCAGGTTAATCCGCAGAGATAAATATAAGTAGAATCGTCCTAATTACCTCTCACGCAAATCAAGGAAATCATCCAAATTTCCAGGAAACTAACATACTTTATATCAAGGGATTAATTTTCACACACTATAATCGAATACTTATTTCAAAACTGTACTAGTTGATTTGAGAAAAATCTAACGAGTATATGGCTACAAAAGCCCACATGTCACAAATGAGAACACTGAAGTACGGGTAAAAATCATTCGCCAACAATGCCATGTGTTCTTAAGTCATTGTGACTCTGTTTAGAGAAGGTTGTGTATTGTTCAAGCTAGTATACATTTCAAAAAAGAATATAAAGCGAGTAGTAATGAAGTAATGAACTAAAAAAAAAAAAGCTTATGCAATTAGAAACTTGTTAGAAGTTAGAACTGTACAGATGTATATGTGAGGAACTATCAGTACCTGGTGTCCATGAATGGCTTTACATCAAGGTATTCCTCAAACCCCACAGGGCCATTTATTTTCATCCCATCATTATTGTCAACCATGGAGGTTCTATTAAGGTGAAGAATTAATACAGGTGGAAGCGTGACAAAACGCAAAGTCTCAACAGTATCTCCAACATCATCTTCATTGGCGCTTCCCACTATCTGCTCACCATTTTTACTTTGACTGGCACTTGGCTCCTCATGATCCTTGGCACACTTACGACAGCGCCCTTTGACTGGCGATAAGAAGTCTTTAATCGATATTGAACCTTGACTGATACGTTGGGCTTGAGTAGAATCTGCAGAACCAAGCATATATAATATTCAATTTTATCTGCAGTATCATCATCATGCAACCTTTATCACTTAATATGCTTTCTTCGCGATAAGAAGTGGCATCCTTTACATATTTTTTAGATCTTTATCCTCCAAATTCGAATTAGCTTTCTTCGCGAGAATCCCCCTCACAATATTAAGTGTAGCAACGATTTATTATGAGACGACAAGGACTCAACGTCTCAAGCTATTTATTCCAGTGGCAGTTTTATCTACTACACTACAAACAACATTGCAGTGTTAGCACTTGTGAAAGATCCTGCTCACTTTTTGTATACACATCCCAAAGGTTTTCCTGAATTTTTTCTTCTGTCCATGTGTGCAAAGGGTCCTCAGACCATTTTTCTCCTCTAAGCAAGCGTAGGATACATATTCCATAAAACGAAACGTTTTTCTTATGTTGAGCTAGATAACCAATAAGAATTCCAGTTTCAGAGGGTTCCGTAGTTCCAGCATTTTCAATCCACAAATGTGGAATGACCTAGGACTCTAGAGTACCTCCGACATCTGCAGTCAAGGCATTTTAATAAGTGCGGGAGCAATCATAAACTCACCAACTTCCAAAGGTTTATGCGTTTTCTCCACAATCACCTCTGAACCAATAACACGAGAAGAACCACTTTCAGAAACTGTTTGCATCTTCTCCAAGTTTCGAGATCGGGGACTCTCGCTTGTTTGTGGTGATGCAGCACTTTTAGTTGGATGCCACTTTAGTGGGAAATTCATTTGCAAGTCCAAGCGAGGATCGGTGGGTTGCAGAGACACACCACATTTTTTGCAGGATACTTCCTGAAGCATGTCAAACATAAAAAAGGAATCAATCACTGTAGGGGCCTGACTGTCATATCTCTTGTCACTTTTGATCCAATTAGCGCGCAAGAGAGTAAGAAATTCATGGCTGTCTTGCATAGATCCAACTTGGAAGCCTATGATTTCCAAAACTTCCCCTCTCAAAACTTGAGTTGGGTCCAGCACGTCTCCTGCAGCACTTGCCTCCACAAAAGCTTCTTGAGTACCTTGGGAAGGTCACCTTTTGGACGATCCGCCAACATCCTCTCTCGCAGCTTACCAAGCACAAATAGGCACTGCAATACTGCACTCATGTAGCATGTGTTTCCGAGATTTGTTATCCCTCTGATAGCATAGCCTTGCGCGTCAGATGATTTGCATCCAGATGGATGGCTTTCTGCCTGAACTTTGCCTGACATTTTCACCTTCTCAGGATTGACCGCCGCCTCAGTTCGACCTAAGAATGCAGATCATCCAAGAAAACTAAATCAGGGGCAAAGAACCATTGAAGAAAAAAAAAAACATCAGAAAACATGAACCCAGGCGTGAAGTCAAGAACGGCGCCAGGGATTCAAGAAGCAAAGCCATGGGACCACAAAGAGCAATGTTGAGGGAATACTGTACTTACCAACTGATGGCGCGGGAGCCAGTAACTTTCGACTGACAAATTTGACCAGCTGCATTGACACCTCATCGTCACACTTGAAGCAGTATCCTCTTTGTGGATCACAGTACAGAACAGCATGTCACGGCCACAGACGTGACGATGGAGTGAAGATGGCGTACTACCGAGAAGGCGTATTCGTATACGAGTTGTATCGTTTCCATTTACGTTTTCGGTCGAGTCTATGTCATGTGGGCCCTAGCAGGTCAGCGTTTGTATTGCGTTTAAAGTCGAAGTCGACAGAAGTTTTGAAGAATCGAACAATTTCATTTTGAATAGAATTCCGAGGCCAAGGCACGGGGGCTAACCCGGCCTGCTTCGTGGTCGTTCCCATCTACTCGAGCGTACTCACGTCGACGGTGGTTCACCGGCGGCCAAGGGGCGTAACACAGCAAGCCAGTGCTCCTCGTTGTGGGCGTGTTTTCGAGAGTGCCCATGCGGGTAAGCAATGGACCCAACCCCGCAGCAGAGATAGTGGCTGCATGTCACACAGATCAAGAGATCGCTCTTCTCGGGCCTGGTTTTGACGATTCCCTCCTTGTCCTCGTCCGAACAACCAAAGCAAGTCAATGCGTCCTTAGACTTGAGAAATGAACAGTCAGTGATGACGTGATTGCAATGGCACCATTTCTCATCGCTGGGCCGCCCCACCCCTTTCACGATCAGCTCCGACGACTCAGGAACCGTAGTCAGAGGCACAGCCGCCGCGGGCCGTTTGTTCTGCCGCCGCGGGCTTCGAGATCTCTTCGGCAGGCTTCCCTTCGCCTCACCCTTCAGCGGCGTCTTCCCCGTCGGGCTCGGTGTCAACGCCTTAATCGGAGGCCCTACCAAGAACAGTGCAGACCAGTGATTAGGCTAAGGAAAATCAAGGGCAAAGAACCATAGAAGGGAAAAAAAAGAATCAGAAAACATGAAACCCGGGCGCGAAGTCAAGATTCAAGAACAGCGCCAGGGATTAAAGAGGCAAAGCCATGGGACCACAAAGAGCAATGTCGATCGGGGAAAGCTTACCAACAGATGGGGAGGGAGCCAGTAACTTTTTACTGCCAGATTTGACCGCCATTTGCACCTCAGCTTTACACTTGAAGCAGTATCCTCTTTGTGGATCACAGTACAGAACAGCAAACCAGTGCTCCTCGTTGTGGGCGTGTTTTCGAGAGTGCCCAAACGGGTAAGCAATTGACCCAACCCCGCAGCAGAGATGGTCCTTGCATGCCACACAGATCAAGAGATCGCTCTTCTCGGGTCTGGTTTTGACGATCCCCTTTCCCTTCTTGTCTTCATCCGAACAAACATAGCAAACCAATGCGTCCTTGGACTCGAGAAATGGACTCACTTCCTCGATAGCCCTCAATTCATCGATAGCACTGTCAGTGATGACGTGATTGCAGTTGCACCGCTTCTTATCGCTGGCCCGCGCAACCCCTTGCACGATCGGCTCCGATGACTCAGGAACCGTAGCCTGACGCCCAGTCGCCGCGGGCAGTTTGCCCTGCTGCCGAGGGCTTCGAGGTGTCTTCGGCGGGCTTCCCACCGCCTTCTCCTTCGGCGGCGTCTTCCCCGTCGGGTTCGTCTCCGACACCCCAGGCAGATTCACACCAGACAGCCGCGGAGCTTTCTTCCGCGGGCTCTCCTCCGCCTCATCCCCCTTCGGCGGCGTCTTCCTCGTCGGGCTCGGTGCCGACGCGGTAATCGGAGCCGCGTCCTCAACCCGCGCTGCTTTTTTCCTGGGGCTTCCTGCCGCCTCCTCCTTCGGGGGCGTCTTCCCCATCGCGCTTGCCTGAAACACACAAGAGCCGCAACAAATTAGAATCGCGTGAATCCATTAAACCCAAACCACCCAGCAGACGAGAAAACCTGCGAATCGAAAGCCAAATTGAGGAGCGGGGAAATATGAGAATCGCGAAGACCCTCAGAATACGACGGGAAATCGAGCACTTCGCCGAGGATCAATAACTGCTGCCAGAAATCGTACGGGCCAGGGATAATAAACCAACCAACCAATACCCTCAAAAGGGCGGAGAACCAGAGAAGAAATTCGACCAAGCACAACACGAAGCCCCAACGAACCATAGAATCCCTGTTTCCTCAGAAAAACAACGAACCATAGAATCGAACCGAGAGATTTCAGAGGCGGAGAAACAGAGTGGGGAAACGACGGATGAAATCGATCGAGGAGACTCGCGAAATCGAAACCACTCTGTCGGGGTTCGAGAACCGCGAGCACGGGTTCGGGGATCGAAACCTCCCAGCAAAACACCAACCAACCGAGCGACGAAGAACGGAACCGGAGAAGGAAGGAAGAGAGGTGGAGGAAGGGCGTGGGGGAAGAAGCTTACCGGAAGACGACGGCAGCGGAGCTCGGGGTCCGACGGCCTGCGGCGAGGCGGAGGGGGAGAGGGGTTTCCGTTTGAGAAGGAAGGCGGCAGAGGAGCAATTGATTTCGCGGCGTTTGGTTTGGTTTCGCTGGAGGCGGTGGGGGATTTTGTGGGAAGAGATGGTGGGCCGTGAGGTTAGGCCGGTTGGTTGAGAAGCCCGTGGGCCGTGTGCACGAGGCGGTGGATGGAGGACCCGTGCAGCTGGTTGCCGAGGTGGGCCGAGCCGCGCATTGCGTAGACATGCTGATTTTTTTTTTTTTTTTTTTTGGCGAAACAAATGCTGATGGATATTGAGAGCTCACCTCGTCCATGACCGCGCCCTCGCCGAGCTAGCTTCGGCTTCCCCACGGACGGCCATTGCGCGGCGCCGCGCCGCTCCCCGAGGTCGCCAGGGCCACCGGCGCGCGAGGAAGCCGCTCGACTCTCCGCCGGTGCGGGGAAGACGCTCCACCCTCCGACGAGCCGCCGGACGCGAGATCTCCGGCCCTGCTCCCCGCGCCAGCGGCCCCCAACGGCCTGCCCCACCACCCGAGGCCGCGCGTCCGCTCGTCTCTTGGAGGCAAATTGTGAAGACATGGATGTAGAAGGGCTTTTGTAACAAGTGTTTAGTTGCTTATACATTTCAAATGGGCCCATTTGATTTTACATTTCAAGTTCTTTTATGTGCTTTCTGTAAAAGCAGTTTTTTAAAATGTATAAAACCGGGGTATTACTTACCTCCATAAAAACAAATGGGCTCATGTTAACTATCTTATGTATTATATTTATCATTTCATTTTTTACAACTTAGTACCTACATCTCATTATATTTACAACTCATATAGCAATATACATATATATACTATAACGTTAATAGTGAATCCTCCCTAATATCTAAGGGGCCATTTGATAGTGTTCCCTCGAGCAGAATCTCAGCGTGAATCATTTCTCCTCAACCAAATAGTAATCGTGTGTGTTTTGGTTGAAAGGATGGGTTGAATCCATCCGGGTCGGACCCCTTTTTCGACTGTTTGGATGAGTGGAAGAGGGAGTGGAGCGGTTCGGGAGGAGCATATTCCCAGAAGATCTTGGGTTAAGCTCCGTCCGCTGAAATCTCACGGGACGGAGCGAACCCCGAGCGAACCCCGTTTTGAAACGCGAGGTTCCGTCCGCGCGAACGGTTTTTCTCGGCCTTGATCGTTTCTCCTCCGACGGCTTCCTCGGGGCGGATCGCTTCCCGGCTTCCTCGGCGCGCGGGCGGCTTCCCCCGGCGGCCGTACCTCGCGCAAGACGACGACGCCGGTGCCACGACCGGTGGTGGTGGCGGTCTTGAGCTCGAGGTCGAGGCCGGAGGAGCCATGGGGCGAGGCGAACGCTACGCAAGCGCAGAATCCGCCGCAGCCCAACGACCGGGCAAGGCGCGACGAGGGCAAGGCCGCGGCTCCTCGACACGCGGATCCGACAGCGCTGGCTGCCGCCGCGCTGATCCGCCACTACGAGCTCGGGCGCGCATGGATCCGGCCGCCACGAAGCTCGAAAGCGCCGCATGGTCCCAACGCCGAAGAAGAAGAAGGGACATGAATGCAATTTTATTTCACTCTTAGGGTTTGTTTGTTAAAAGTACCAAAGAAGAAATTTCAAATGTAGCCTTGATGGTTTTCAATAAACTCTAAGGGTCCTGATGCAAAGTGTGCACAATAATAGCGTCATTCCTCCCTCCATTCTTCGTTCCCAATCCCTCGGACCAAGCGTTAGATGGAGCGGCTCCATCCCCAGTTAAGATTGCAACCAAGCGAGAGAAACGGGCGGCTCCGTTCCCAAAACGAGGGCCGGAGCCGCTCCGTCCTCCTAGTCCCGCAACCAAACACACGGTAAAAGTTCACGTAAATTTTGGTGGGGAGCAAACAAGAAAATGTGGGAAGACGGATAGTATAACCCTTTTGTATATATGGAGAAGGATAAGAATCGGGTATAGGATAGGGATAAGATAAGCTCATATGCCACCAATTAATCCATACCCAATAGGGCCGGGTGGGTTATGGCCGCGAAACAATCAACGAAGAGCCACACCTATGAGCTCCACTAGCGGCGAGAATTGGTTCTACGACAAGATCGGCCACACATGCGCCATTGGTACAACAAATCGAGCATTCCGCCTTTGGGCCGCACTCCGTTTGAGGTCCTCTACGGTTATGCTCCTCGACACTTGGGGATTGATGTGGATTGCTTGGCTCTGTTCCGGTTTGTAGACATGGATGGCCAACCGTGAGCTCTTGCAGGAAGTTGTTAAGCAACATCTAATCCGGGCCAAAACGTGCATGAACCGCCAAGGCGACAAAGGGCGTTCCGAGCATTCGTTTCCAGTTGGATATCTAGTATATCTAAAGCTATAGCCATATGTGCGGTCATCGGTGGCTCATCGCTCCAACAACAAGCTCGCATTTCACGTTCTTTGGCCCGTATATTGTCTTTGTCCAAGATCGGAGCGATCCGCTTACAAGCTAGCTCTACCTTGAAGGATCCTCGGTGCACCCGGTGTTCCATCTTCCATGTGTTCCAAACGCCTTTCACGATTAATTTGATCAAGTCTCTTTGACATTACCCTCGAAATCTGTCTCACTTGCGGTTTGCCTTTCAATGTGTCGCGTCCTTGGTTGGGCGTCTGGGGACAATCCTGTTGAACAAGGGCTCCTTCTCTAGTCCGACTCCACCCCGGACCTCGCCACCTGGGAGTCGGTGGTCGCGCTACGCCAACAATTTCCAAGAGCACCAGCGTGGGGACACGTCGGTTCTCGAAGACCGGGGAATGTCAGCACCCCAGCAAGTGATGAGGAGGAGGTGGGAACAACAATGGGCCTGACTCCAAGCACGCCCAATGTTCCTTCCGATCGGAGGCCCGTCAGAGTCAGCCAGCCCAACGCTAGTGTCTTTGGACCAACCTAGATAGTGTGGCGAGTATAAGTAATAGGAGGAGAGAAGGAGAGAAAGTGATGAAGAGATTTGTAAACATTTGAATCTGTTGAGTCCGCTATCGTCCGAACCTATCTCGTTGTTGTTCTTCCCGTTCTCTCCTTTCTTCCCCTTCTCCAAGTATCGTTCCCTTACAACATCCTTATGGTCAATCAATGTACTCTCGTTTTTACTAGAAAAATATTACACTATATCTAATACACCACCTTTTATATTCCAAAAGCATATGGTTCATTCGAAAAATCATATGAGACTTTCGAATTATTATGTCTCGATATAACACTTTTCATCGAGTCTAAAAGCATATGAAGCTGAATTGCTACGAAAAAAAGATAAATGTCATGTCTTTATATACAAGACAAGATACACTGACCAATATACTATTGAACACTACTGTTTACTCAAGTTTTATCTTTGGGTTTGAGGTTGAGAACCACGAAAAAGTCGGACTAACAAAAGCCTGAAACAAACATCTCAAAACTCACAAAACTGCCGAAAATGCGAACTGGGCTAAAAGAAAAATGGAATACCATATTAAACACAGGGTAGCCCGTATCAACTAAACTTCTAGTGGCCAGGTCATATTCCTAGACGGTCGTAGGCTTATCTAAATCCATAGTTTCAACAACCAAATATAGTGCATTTCCATGAATTCCAGGAAATTCCTTCACGTTCAGCGCTATGGCATCATTCCTCCCTAGAAAAAGAGACCAATTTGCTAGCTCTTCAACCATCACTAAGCTCACAATCTGATCAACGCTCCACATAACCTTAAACAAGTGGACAAACTGCAGATTGTGTCCCAGTGCAATAACAGTGAGCTCCTGATTCAAATCACCAATAAATATGTGTTATGGATCTCCTCCTCCTCCCATCAATTTTGTAAGGTCATCAAATCTACCTTTCGATCCTAACAACCTCCATCTTACCACTCGCTTCGATCCGGTCTATAAAATTTGAAGTGGCTATTCACAAAGATAAAACTTCGTTGCCATGCTTGCGGATGTCCATTATTCTTACGTCATAGCGGACTATATTTTTCCAACGTTTGTCATTCATTGGTCTTCCATAACAAAATGGAAAGTAGCCCATCGATGAATATATGAAAGCATAAGAATCTAAGGCTTCTTGCATCACGATCTTTTGACATGTCTTCACAAGTAGTTTTCGGGATCATGGAATCACTAGGATTCCATATTGAAAAAACTAGAGACTGTCTTCATCGAAATGAAATCCCAACAAACTTTGACAAATATCCCATTTGGGTATGTTGCACTTGAACTTCAGCAGTCCCAGTTAGTTCCATGGACATAATGAAATATGCCATTCTCCATTTCGGATCCAATGACCCATGGCGTAGTGCCATTTGTTGTGGAAGATATTCATACCACAATTTTGACACAAATCTCATTCTTATCTCGATCTCGAGTCATTGTGATGGTGTCTCCATATATTCCAAACCACGGAGGGTGGAAGAAAGGGCTTGGGCGGGGATACCTCGCCGCCTATGACGCGTTGCCCTGTCCACGAATCTGCTTAACTTTAGAACAACCGGATTGTATTAGCCAATCACTCCCTGGTGGATGGTCTTGTGTCCTCTCATAAAAGATAGTACATGCCTTGGACTTGTTAAGTAGCTATTCAAGATTCACTTGTCGATAAATGGGAAAAAGAACAAAACGAAATTAAGCCAAATGTATGGTTATAAATGCTTGTTACAAATTACACCATAAGAGGCATAAGCGAACATTGTCAACAAGAAACCTCTATCAAATAAACACCCATGATCCCTTCTCATGTGATCAACCATCTAATGATGAAGATTTCAACAAATAAAGGCTCTAGGCCTATTAGGCTATTAAGAAGGCCATTACAAAAATACTTGTGGTTTATAATATACATGTATTATGTTTGAAATGCAAGCACCGAAGTCGAACTATAGCTAACATACAACTTTCGTACAAAGAAAAAGGGCAGGTTAAAAGGAGCCTAGATGCAAATAAACATTAAGATCTCGGATGTGACTATTCTATTCTATTTTACAATGAAGTAAACAATATAGTGTTTGTCGCGTCAATGAATTCGGTTTGCGGCCAGATGATCCGTGTGTTCCACTCATATTCAAATGTGATTGGTTATGTCATACAAACAAACTCAATTAAAAATTATTATTTGAAGGCGGTTTCCAAAGAAGAAACTAATTCACTCAATTATGGGAGGTAGATTGAACAAAGTTCGAGTCAAAATCAGATTGTGGAAAAAAGAACTACAAAAGATCCACAATTCTCATGTGTATCCTCGGGAAAAAGGACAGTAGAAAAGAATACTTAACTCAGTTCCTTATGAAACTAGAATCATAAAAATAACTAGTTAAAATACATTACCGTGATGAACTATGACCGGCACTTGGCTCTTTATCGCCGGCCCGCCCCACCCCTTTCATGATAAGCTCAGATGACTCGATCGAGGAACCGTAGTCAGACCCACACCCACCACGGGCTATTTGTCCTGCCACCGTAGGATTCAAGATCCCACTTTGTAGGATTCAAGATCTCTTTGGCGGGCTTCCCTTTGCATCACCCTTCGACGTCTTCCCCATCGGGCTCGGCTTCACGCTTGTCCTATGACTACATTCTTTACTTAGAAGAAGTGTCTTGGTTTTCCATACTCTCATCGAAAGAATATAGGCCTCACGGTTGAGAACTTGTTCAAGAGTGACTTGTGCGTATGAATGTCGATGCACGAAACCATGAGGAAGAACAATTGCTATCATCTTGCGATTTTCGAGCCTTCTTGCTCTAACCACGAGAGGGTGCAAGAAAGGGCATGGGCGAGGCTCCCATTCTAGCTGCTCCTCGGCCGAGATCCGGCCCCCTACGGCCGGATCGCCACCTCCACGGTTGGGGCCGCCGGCGGCGCCGACCTAGGGTTGGCGCGGCGTGGAGATTTCGGTGGCTCTCGACGTGTCACCCCCCCCCCGAATGTCGTCATGTTGTTCCCGTCTTGCCGGCGGGGGTCGCGTTAGCGGCGGCGGCGCCGTCTTGCCCACTGGCGTCCGGCTTGGTGGGTGGAAGGGCGAGGGCCTGCTCGTGCCACCATGCTAGAGCTGTTGCTATGGCGGCGACAACTCGCCATGTGGTGGTGATGCGGGTAGCGATGGCCATCCTCCTCTCGGCGTGGTGGTTCGATGGATGGCCATGGTCTGGCTTTGGGACCTTCGGGCTAGGGGCGGGGACGGATGACAGCGACCCCTTTGCGGCGGCCCTCGTCTCGGGCTGTCGGTGCGATGGTGGACAGCTAGGCGATCGGTGGCGGATGCGGCGGCGACCCTTTGGTGAAAACCCGCCTCTCCCGGGCCGTGCGCAAATGTTGTAGGCAGCCCGAGACAACCCGATCTTTCAAAAAAAATATGTTGTGGAACAATGCTCTACCATCCTCAATGAGGATTCAATAGCTAGGCCTCTAAAACTTTTAAGCCTTGATTTCTTCTCACCGATTTTTGTAATTGATTTTTTATTCTCTTAATAAAACATGGGAATACCCGATCGTTAAAACATGTGGTGAGATACGGACAAGCAATCATCCTCAAAATACGTCAGACTCCCAACCGAACGACGTCACTAGGGTTTCATATGTAACACATGCGGATGCCTATATATATAGAAGGCTATTTTCTTCATGTGGCCGCGCTAGGACAACGTCATCGACCTCTACCTTCTTACCCGTTCGCTTTCCTCCGTCATTCCTTGGATTAAGTCTGTTTGTCATTTGTATCATCTTTACAAAGGCGGCATACGCATTTCGCCATCCTGAAAGGGTATCATTGAAGGACCAGCAAACTAACACACGATTATTACATTGATCCAATCATTTGATGTCTCATTTCTTTCTTTTAGGTTCGTGTGGGGGGTGAGGTCTTTTCGTGTGAGAATCCTATAAAATTCATACCGGGCCGCCCTCAAATGGTAATAACATGACATTTCTAGTTCCCATGATCTTGGATCCACATGCAATATTTATAATTCATCATTTTGTTTTCTTTCTGATGAAGCAAATTGTGAGTTATTTGGTTTGAGAATAAGTAGGGTGTATCATCTTTTACTTGACTTTTTTTTTTTGTTTGGTTTTGTGAGAAAAGTGGATTATTTAATAACATCACCTTATTTCTCACAAGTAACAATTTGTACAAAATGAGGAATCAGCAGAGTCATTTTCACCAGATTTCGTTTCTACAGGGCAATTCTATAATTGACGCAGATGAGGTTAGAAGGCTAGAGCAAGAAGAGCCAGCGAAACCAAGTAGAAGAGAGCCAGGCAGATAAATTAAACGCGAAGCAATGGCGGGAAGGAAGCAAGAAGGACCTGCTCCGTAGCTGACGATCGATGTCGATCCCGTTCGTGTTCAGTGGCGATCCGTCGGTGGTGATCATCAGTATGGGCATTCTGTCCCCGCACGCGGCTGGCCGGAGCGGATGGAGTCGTCGCCGGCGCCGCCGAGGGAAGGCACTGCTCGGTGTCGATGCTGAGCGCACGATGACGGGGGCCAGATGATCCTGAGCTGCCGCGCCTTCTCCGGCAACTGGGAGTACTTCCACTACTTCATCTTGGACCCCTACAAGCCGCAGCAAAGCCTTCTTCCAGCCGCAGGCCGACTACGTCCTCTTCTGCAAGTGCTGCTACATGGGCAACTTCCTCCAGGACGTCGTCGTCTTCAACAGAAAGCTCCGCCTCCTGGGCGCCCGCAGTACTACGCGTCGACAATGGTGGCTGCCGATACCTCTTCCAGGACGGCCACATGTTCCTCGTCACCGGCAAGCGCACCGCGGCGCGACAGCGAAAGGCCCACAGGGTGAAGGTGGTGGAGGAGACGACTGAAGAGAACAGGCGCCTGCACCTGATCACTGCTCTCTTAGTCCTGGTCGAGAGTCAGGCTCCGGCTCCCGTTCCGGCTCCGGCTCCGGCTCCAGCACCAGCAGCTCTCCTCCGGCACTAAGCTCCGTCTCTCGCGTCTCCGGACGGCGCACATCAAGCACAGGCAGAAGATCCTGATCGGAGACGTCCTGCTCCGAGTGCAAGCACGTGCTCCGCTTTGTTCACGATGTGCCGGAAAAAGCCGCACAACCACCAGTACGTCGGAAAGATCATCGGCCGGTGGCGGTGGTGGTTCAACTACCTAGCCAGCTGGGTGCCCACCGGCAGCTTTGGCTGCGGTGTGGCGCGTGCTTTGTGTACTTCTGAACCCTTCGTTGCCGATGGTGCATACCGCGCACGCAGGAAAAGAAATGATATAAGACAGCGCAGTTTTGTATATATACATACAGGTTACGATTTGAATTTCCTGACAAATTAAAGGAAGGCAAACCAGAATTTAGGCAACTCTTCCGTTTGTTTTCTTTAAATCCCACGAAAGCTTGTATAGTATACATTGGCGCTGATCGTATCGTATCCCTACTACACGTATCTCCTGTACGCTTTACTGGTACAACAACAACATCCCAAGACGCAGGACAAAGGGTCACTGGATCAGATGAGGATGCTGGCCAGGGTTGGTTAACAAGGGCCAGCCAGGGAGATTAGGGACTGGCTGCAGACCTGAACAAGAAACAAATGAGAGCTTGCAGGTACAAGGAAGGAGAGAGGCAGGAGGCAGGGTGGTACTACACAATGGCGGAGTAGAAATATGACGAAAGAAGGCACCCAAGGAAGAGGAGGCCTCCACGATGGTGGCGACGGTGCCCTGAGAGGATCTTGGAGGCCAGCGTGCTTGCCACCCACCACCGCGATCGACGTGCAGATATGGGTGTGCCCCAAGGTCGCTCCTGTAGCAACTCCAGCGCTGCATTTTGTGGGTTGCCGGCTGCATTGAGGACCATGCTTCGAGGGATTTTGGTTATGGAGTTAGCAGGATGAGACAGGAGACCGCTGGAAAAATCATATTTGAAGAGGAAATCAAACCACTATTTCGCTATTGCTACAGCTATCGACTTTGATCACTCGCCTCCGCCATAGAAAGTCAACACACAAGCTGGCTCCAAATCAAGAGTCAATGGAGTCAGACAGAAAGCAAGTAGCACTGCTGCAGCATCAGTACCAATATGTTTGGATACATTAAGACATGCAAGGATTCAGGGAAGGAAATTTATACATCCTCTGATGAGAAGAGAAGGATTTCCCACAAAGGACACCACGCATCCATCACAAAATCAGAAGCCCAGTAAATGCAGAGTTTCCAGAAAAGTAGAAAGTACAGAAAAATGAGGGGAGAAAGGCAAAGGGAAATGTACCTCCAGGAAAGCCAGGAGTGCAGAATCACCGAGAAAACACGTCTAAATGTTGACTTGCGCCATGCGCACTGCCTCCGAGCTTTTCCTCTACCTGTATGTGTCAAGGAGCAAACGATAAATATAATCTCAAAAGAGTAGTTTACAGGTTACAGCAATCATTGACAACCAATGAGCACAGTCTGAGACAATGAGATTTGTAGTATCAACTGTGCGACATAAGCAGCTGAATATAATATTTCAAGTACAAGTATATATCCTGCACACGGTATTTGTGAAAGGTCTAATAGGAGATTGGTCCATTGTCAGGAAGGCAACCAGTTGTAGGAATCAAAAGGCTGAGTTTGTGCTGTGTCTAGCAACAATGGATGCTGCTTAGTATTATGGAAATGCAAAAGAGTGTAGCGATTTGATGTACGAAAATGAGACATACTTCTTCTGGCTGCACTTTTTGCTGGCTGATGCCTTGGGAATCTGACCTCCAAGCAGTACACAGGAGCGTAACCCGATGCGTAGAAGGACTGAAGCACAAAACAACAAAGAGGTATCAGAATGCCACTGCTGCATTGCACGAGGCGATATGTACATCAAGATTGCTACAGCACCTTAAGAATCATGTATTCATATGAGTACATATATACATCCATAAGACAACTAGCGAGAAGGCCATTGCGTTTGCACCTAGCAAGCAACAAAATGTCGCTTTCTTGCTCCTAATAGCTAAAGAAACTTGGAATTCTCACCCATGATTACTATCATTTGAGATAGGGGAGTTATCTAGCAAATGGATTTGCACCCACTAGTTTATTGGAAGGAAAACCTAGAACTTTGACCCGTTATGCATTTTGCCCCACTTTTGATGCACTTGGATTGCAAATAAAATTAGGAAAATGTTACTGTCAAGAAACGTAAAGTTTATTTGCATCACTATGATGATTTGTACAAACATCTATGTCTCCACATTTATATACAAGCGCACTAACTTTTAAAGAGAATATGTGTTTAGCATCAGAACTCTGATCTGATTAGATGCAGGTATGTCACACTACCACTTCAAGTGCTTACAGGTCAAAGAAATAGTCATCAGTGTGTGGCGGCTAAACTATGCTTAACAGTGCTTTGGGACATTTGAGACCATATAGAATCATCTGTTATTCTGATTTGATCATTGTTCCCTCGGCCACTAGGATCTCTATAAACCTTGGACCACCTTTATCAATACACGTACACAATAAAGGTGATATTCAGGTAGAAAGCCATACCTGTCACGGCGCTGTTGAGTGTGCTTCCTTGATATCAAATTCGGAACGATTCTGCCTAGTCAGTAGAAAGTACCTAAGAGATGCAACACAGGCAGAGAAGGATCAGTCTCAGTCAGACTAAGCAAATACTAGCACCTTCTTTTTCCCCACAACAGAGCTGAGGCTGCAAAAAGCTTCAGTGGAACAGATATCCTACCGTCATGACGACAAGCGCCGACAGTGCGCCCGAGAACACCGTCGACTTGGGTGCCGCATCGCCATCAGCGCCGCGATGATGAGACGTCTCATCGCCAAATCTTCACCCGGACAAGACCCACAGGGGCATTCATTCAGAGACAGGTTACGAAGGCTCGAAGAGCATATACACGCGCGCGGCAGCAGAAGAAACCCGTGAAGACCGGCCGGCGCCCACGGTAGCCTCACCTCGCGGCGACGATGATGGACGAGGCTGGCGAAGAGAGGCGTCGAAGAGCCCCGAGGCGATCTCTTGCGCCCCAGCCCGCCGTCCGAGCTCCCACCGCACGTGTTGTGGAGAACATCTGGGAAGCAGAGGCAGCGTGACGTGAGGCGCGTTCAGTGATAGCACTGATAGAGCAAGCCCAGCCAGTCTCAGATAGTCAGAGTCGAGGGGAAGGGCGAGCGCGCTCACCTTGGTGCGACGGTCAGGCGGTCGGCGCCGACTCCTGATGCCATTCCCGGCAGCGCCATCATTAGCAGCCTGAGAGAAGAAATGCAGGGACCCAGAGCGTGAGACCGCTGAAGCCGAGACGCGGGACGGATGAGGAAACGAGGCGAAGCACGGGGACGTGGCTGGAAATGCTCACCTGGTTGTCGGCGGCGGCGGCGGAGACGGGAACAGGAGGGCCGCGAGGAGGAGGACAAACAGGCGGCGCGGCGAACGCAGCGGCGCGCGTATGCATCGTCAGCAGGGCGGGAAGGCGACGCGAGATCTGCGCATGCAGCAGTCTGCGCGGAAGCTGTCGGCGGGGCGCGGCGCGGCGTGGGCAGGGCGCGAGCAGGGACGGTGCCGGGATCTCGGAGGAGACGAGGGGCAGCCAGCCGAGGCGACCCGCGTGCTCAGTCGGGATGGCCGAGGAGTTAAAAACGAACGGAAGCGAGGGGTCAGCCCAGCCCGGCAACCCAGCAAGGTGGACCTGCGGCTGACCCGCGTGGACGCATGGCCCCACTGCCGCTCCGCGTTTTCCTTCCTGGTCACCTGCCGCCGACGGCCCGACGCGCCGACTGCCCACTCATCCTCAGTACTTTTTGTGTATGATATCATCCTCCCTCCTCCAGTTCTTTCTCCATAAATAAAAGATTCGGCTTCGGTTTTAGGAACACGAGAGCCTGTTCTTTGAGCTTTGAATTTGATGAGATTTTTGAAGATAGGCGGGCAGCATCTGTACGTACGACTGAAAAAGTTCAGCCACGCAAAAACAAACGGAAAACGGGTGCAGTACTCGTCTATTCAGGTTGAATTCTACTCCTATATACGTATTAGATTTCGGTGCCTCGAGCACTTGAATTGAGTTGGCATACGCCCAACCCCTGCCAGGCTTGCTACTCTACGGATTCTATCTTTATTTATTCTGCGCCACTTTGACGTTTCCGTTAGGTTAGATAGATCTCACGTAACGATGTTGACGCGGTGCACACACACACACACGTAGAAAAAGCGACGAATCCGGTGATGAGTCACTCCCCGAGCTACCGCAACATCGAGAGCGACTTGCTTCGATTTTGGGCATTTGGGCATGTGTTTGCTTCTTCTTGGAGTGTGGACTGGACTGAATCCCTCAATTATGCTAATCCCACATTTCGCATTGGTTTCCTGAAACCCGTATATCAGCAACTGAGGTTGACTGAATAAACGAATATCAGTTCTTACCGTGTCTGAAGGAATCACATTCACATAAATTTCAACAACAGTCTGTCTTGAAAAAGTACCACACAGTCCATGGACCCAACCAAATCTGTAATCTGAACTTCTGGCAGCAGTCAATGAAGTTATACCACAGTGATCTTGTCTTGCTGCAAGCATCGCTCAATGCTCAGATGCCATATGCCAGATGCCACTTAAAAATGAACTGCACTCATCGTATGATCATCTCACATCGAACTCATTACTCATGGAGTCATGGGACTTCACAGCATATATAAACAGCGCGAACAATAACTGCTGGCTGTCAACCACAGCAGCATCGCCTCATACCAATATTGACATGAGAAATTTCTTCAAGTAGAAAAGAATGACTAGCTAGATATATTCAGCGTCATTCAGTCACTGCATACAACACTCTAAGTAATCATAAAACGTGCTCCTGACAACAAAAGGGGGCAGCCCGGAGAGCATCGAAGAAGAATGTATCTGCAAGTTTACAACATAACTCAAATAAAGACTGGAGGCTACAGCTTATACATCTGTACTCTCTAAGGCCAGGGGGTCGTCTAGATCAGGCTTCTTGACAAACAGCTGATTGTATTCAGGCACGTGACATCTGCAGCTAAAAATTCATCCAACAATAGGTGTAAGAACATGAATTCGAAAACACAAGATAAAGAAACAAAACAGAAAAATCATACATGAATTCCTCCCATATTGGTAACTAAATGCATCATAAGAACATGAGGTTCCTACTGAGCCATGCCAATGCAATAGCTATGGCTCGAAATCAAACAATCTAGGTGACCAAACCATGGATATAAACATGGCGATTATATCTACATTTTAAATGCTGCCTTGTAGCCAGAAATCATAATTCATATGCCAGAAAGTCCTACAGATGGACAAAAATTCTAGCATTCTACTTGTTCTGAAGAAATGCATCCCTACCAGCCATTCAATTCAATCAGAAGTTTTCCTGAGGTTGTTTTGAAGGATAGTATTTTGCATTCAGTAAGCTACTATAGGGTTCTATGATGTCAGCTGATTTCTTAATAATCAATTCAAGGTAATAGCTAGGTCTCCGAATGGAATTATGTGGATGCCCGAATCACATGAATGCATATGAACTCAAAAACTAGTGTTTCTGCAAAAACCCTCAAACAATTCATAGACTCAGGTGGACCCGTGCGTCATTCACTCATTGGCGATCATAATCAGGGTGAAAAACGTTCTCAGTGGCAATTTTTCCAATTGTATCATATATTAGGCATAGTAGAAAGATCTAGTAACTTTCATGAAAAACACCACCATTGTAGCCAATTGTTATCCACACTGGGGAAATCCTAATCTCTCTAGATGAAGGGCATCTTCATTTTTCCTTCATTGTAAAGCTTCTATGATTTCTACCGAGTTCAACAATCAAGGACTCATGTTACAAAAACTGAAGTTACTGAACAAACGCGCCATGCGTACTCGATCCTATCCCAACCCCAGCGAAGCCAAAAACGCTGAGGGGGAGAGAGAAACGCGAGGTTGGTGTGGGTACTTACGAGTTCCTTGAAGAGGAAGAAGGCGATGAGGAAGAAGAGGACGAAGAAGATCTCGAACTCGGCGAGGCGGACGAAGCGGAACACCCTGTGGACGGCCCTCGTGAGGAGCCCCGGGTCGTCCCCCTCCTCCCGACCCCGCCCCGCTGCTGCCGCATCTCTCCCTATAGATCGACCGATTGGCGGCGGATTCCTCCGCTACCACCGAATCCGAGACGGATCGGATTGACCGGATCTTCAGCCGTCCGGCGAGAGGGAGTGAGCGGCAAGAAGGTACCGGATCTCCGGCCGTTCAGCGGCGTGGACTGTGGCTGAGGAACGCCCCGATCGCCAATCGGTCGATCTCGCTGCGGTGGAGAGGTGGAGGGATTCCGAGGTGGAGCTGGCCTGCCGGAGGAGAGGACCGGGACGACGAGAGCACGGAATCAACAGGGAGGTGGTGCGGGGCGCGTCTCCGCTGTCGTCGAGATATGCATCAATATCCGTGTCGTTTCAGCCACGTGGAGACGAGAGAAGGATATTGACAGCAAGAAAAAAATTCAGGTTCTTAACTAAAAAAACTAGAATCAGTGTCATTGGAAATCATGCATAATAGATGTATTGTTTTAAGAGAGAGAGAGAGTTTGATACATAGCAAACGTTAAGTAGGCGGTTCGCGTGAGAACGTGAAAGCGAAAGACTACGCAACGGCAAAGAAAAAATACTAAGTGGGAACATCCACCACTAAAGCGAAAGCAACTATGCCACGCCAAAAAAGGAAAAATACATCCTCGCTGGTAGCCCAGCAGGGGGCGAGGAAAGCGTGCGAAAGCATCGCGAGCAAACGCAGTCGGAAACATAGCCCGCGAATCGGGTGGCGGCCGAAGCATTTGATCCACGAACCCGAATGATCTACAATCCGGGCAACTCACGGAGAGGAGGCGGCGCCCGGCGATTACCGCGGTCAATCAAGTGATAGAAAGAGAAGAAGCATTTTAAGAACCACTTAAAACCTATTCTCGTTTTCTTCACGAAACGCAGAAAATCAGATGTGTACTCATTTAAGAATATAATAAAGAAGAGGCTTGTCGAGGCGAACCGCTCTCCGAGAGTCTTGTTAGATGCGGACGCGATGTGCGATTTCACGTAGCGAGGCTCGAGGTCCCAACCCTAAGCGTCGCCCGTCCTAGGCCCTCCCCATTCTCCACCTCGCCCGTCGCCGAAGGCGGCCGGGGATCCGGCGCTCCCGATGAGGCGGCCACGGCGAGGCCTCGCCGAGAGGTGGCGAGTCGCGCGGCAGTGGATCTCGGCGGCTATGGCGGCGCCCGTGCATCGCTCGCTAGAGCGTCCGAGACATGTGGGCCGAGAGTCTTTGGGATAGTGGTAGAAAGAGGCGCTGCGGCGAGGAGTCGGCCAGTGCGGCGGTGCTCAGAGGAGGGATTCCGGCGGTAGCCTTGTAGCGAAGCGCCGAACTGCCGGCGAGGCGCGATCCAGTGCTCCCACGCGCGAGTTTGCGCGGGGGCGCGGGCTGAGAGCTGCGATGGCAGGCGGATATTGCTTGGCGGTGGCATCGGCGAGCTTGCGGGGGTGCCGGAGGGGCGTGCGGACGGCCTTGGCGGTGCTGATGGAAGCCGAGAAGCTTCCGGCGAGGGCGGCGAAGAGTGGTTGATGGTAAGCGGCCTCCGGGGCTCCAGCATGCGGGCATTCCTCTTCCCATGGTGGCGCCACCGGCCACCCCACTCGAGGCGGCCAGAGAACCCGGTGCGGGTTGATCCGGCGACCCGAAGCTTTGGCGTCGCGATGCGTTGACCATAGTGGCGGTGTTTTCCGGGGCCGGGGCGGCGATGATAGTGGGTTGGCGTATCGAGGGATGAACGTGTGAGCCATGAGTAGCTTCCACGCAGTTCGTCAAGGTGGAGGAATCATGGAAGGGGCGGCCGAGGATAGCGGCGGGCGTCGGCACTTTTGTTTTTCGGTCGTATTTGGCGATGGGTACGCTCGCGTGCGGCGAGTTGGCTATGCGGCATGGACCCGACATGGCATTGGCAGCTACTCCGGCGGCGGTGACACCGAGCGCCACTTTTCTCAGCCCCGGAGGCGCCCGTCTTTTCAAGTGGATCTCGGTGAAAGCACCAACACCGGATTGGGTGGGCGGCCGATGGCGTCTTTGGATGACTTATTTTCGTTGGAGGCGTCACGGTGGAAGATCCCTTGGATATGCGGTGGCCATGCGGACATCAAGGTAGTCGCGGCTCATCGCGCACACCACTTATGGGGGCCTTATGATGTTGCCAGATCCGCGAGGATCGAGGTCTCCAATGGTGGATGTGTTTTATTTGTTTTTATTTTCAGAGTGCACGGTGTATTGGGTGACCTTAGTCTTACAACAGCTTAACGTCGTTCAGGTTGTAATTGTGTTGGCACGATGCATCCTCGGATGGTAGAATATAATTTTCCTTTATCTACTTTTATCTAGAATATAATAAAAAACAAGCTAACCAAATTATTACATCAAGTGATGCTACTTCATCAAAAGAAATATTTCTGAAGAAGTCTGGATCTATATATATTAAAATCTAAAATCACTCCTAGTCACATCATATATATAAGAGACTCTAAAAGAGGTGAATCCTTGGAATGAAGGAGAAAAACGTACAATAGAAAACGAAGGTTTCGATTTCATAGGAAAGGGAAAGCAGAGAGTATGTTTGAAGCAGAGGAAAAACAATAGAGTTGTACTTTTTAGAGGCAAGACAAAATATGCTTCAAGTTGAAGCAATTTTCCTTCGGCACTTGCCTATTCAAGGGGTCGTGGCTTGAGCCTTGAGATGCTTGACAAGGTCAAGTACTCACCACTTAGAGCTTGTTTGGTTTTGAATCCAAGCAAGCTGCTTTGGTCCAAGTATGAATCTTAAATGTCCACCTAGAGGACTAAGAAGAACAACTCAAATATACAGCCGCTCGCATACATAATAGGTGTAACGGAGACATTATGTCTTACAAAACATTTGTCATTTAGACATTATTGGTATAGATTCAAAACCCTTATGTCTTTATTTTAGTAAAATATAAACGTATTATGTTTTACAATAGTGTTGGTTGTAGAACACTATATAGTGCCATTTCTTTGACAATAAAACCAAAATGATGGTTATCCGCACCACACTCATTGTTATTTAGTATTCTTCTAAATTATAGTTCACTTTTGGCTTTTCTAGGCACATTGCTTTTATTATGCACCTAGTTATACCACACATGTTTTAGATACATAGTAAAAGAAATGCATCTAGAAAAATCAGCAAACGTATTATAATTTGAAATCAGAGAAAGTACTTGTAGTGATTTACAAGATGATAAATGGTTTATTAACTCCAAGTTTCATGGTGTTTTGTATGATAGAATTAATCATGACAATGTGCATTATGGACTATGCAACCGTCGCAATCTAATATGTAAAAGCCTGTGACATCTTAGAGATCATGGAGTCTCGAATGTATTGGGCAAAATTAAAAATACATTAGGTAATGCATACTTAATTTTTATGACTATCTTGTGCTTTGCTATCCGATATTCATGTTTTTGTGTTTACCTTATGTTATCCTCTGATGTCGAGAACAATGGGCTCATCACAAGGTTGTGAAGCAAGATAGTGGATAATATGTAAGGTTTGGGGAGAAGAGACACTATCATGATTTGTTAACATAACTCATCACTAATTCATTCAAAATCTTATCAATGTCATATTTCAGTAAATATAAAATATGACCCATCATACGTACATAGACGCTATACTTCCAACAATTCTAGATGATTGGTTTCCCCTGGGGAAGCATTTTGTGGTATATATGCACTCTTTACAACCTGGCTATAATTACTCTACAACGATGTAATAAAAGAAGTGATGATCACACGCATCTTTTTTTCATTCCTCAAAAACATAGTAACCGGTAATGTATAATTTCCCCAATATTATATTTTCTAGTACGGATGTTCTTTTTGCTTGTTGGTTCACGGCTATTGGGCTACAAATGTGTATGTTATGTGGGAAGAAGTACTCTAGAATTTTTCTATGCCTTTTTTAGACTCTTTTTTCATCCTACAATGATATTTTCCCTGATTTTTGTTTTGTTTTGTAATCCATTCCAACATACTATTCTCGCACATTCAACATGTTGGCTCCACCTCTCTTCTTCGACGATGAAACCAGCTGTTTCAGTTCCATTACTTATCTAGAAAATGTACTACACCCTTTATAGAAATATTGCAGCACTCCCATCTTTAAAGTATAGCTATAGTTTGAGCCATTAGTAGGGCACTAGGGCTCTTATCACTTAAAATTTTTTGGAAGCAATTGTCTTTTCACGATCGAGGTACCCGTCTTTTCACCGGTAACACTTTAGTGGAGTCCTTTCGTATCAGGCATGTTGGTTCCGAGCAAGAGGGGATCACGGTGGCCTCAGCAGTCTACATACTTCAGGCTTCCTTGGGCTGAGCTGTGCCTGTGCAGCGCTGAGGCGTCTGCTGATCTCTGTCACATCACGCGGTGTACGTATCTGTGGCTCCACGGCTTTTAAAGCTGCAGGATAGTGTTTTCTGCGACGCCACTATGGAAGGAATGGAATCGAAATGTTCTTACTGATTCGTTCCAGAATATCCTTCAGGTTTGCAGTGAGTTCAGCATACCAAGAAATAGCGCAAGTCGCAGAAAACCATATAAAAGGGAGAACACACAGGTTGCAGAGTTGTCCCTTATTGGGCTCAACAAAGGGCACAACCTGTAGAGAGCTTCAAATCCAGCAAGGGCAGTGTATTCTTGTGAATTATCCCTTGAGCTGACACTTGAAGAATTAAGAAGACCGAAGAATTAAGAAGACCAACAGGTTCCACACTTCTCACCTCTCATTAGCTACAGGTATCCAGGAGTTACGCTGTATTTTTGTAACGGCAACCTGTCTAACCCTTCAGTAGAGACTTACAGGGTAAGAACAGCATTTCTAACATATGGTACCCTAGAAAAGAATGACTAGAGCACAGTTCATGACTAGAATGCATTTTACAAAATGCAACTAAAAAGGATAAAGGAAAAGAAAGAAAGAAACATGCAGAATGGAAATGAGTAAGAGCTAAAACATGTTGTCTTTTGTATGACTCCTGGGGGAGGCTGAAGTGCATCAAGTTATCCACTTAGGCGTAACTTGAGGCACGCTGCCTGGGTTTCATGGGAGTTTTGGGACAGGTTCCTCTTCTTCATGTTTTGATGAGACAGTCGGGCTGAAATAGTCTTGGCTCTTCTGTCGAAATGGCTGCAGCCTGCAGATGTGGTTTCCTTTTAAAGGAATGAAGGTCTGTGACTTTGGAAGGAAACCCTCTCAAGATTCAACACTTTTAGGTGAGTCCCATTTGTTATGGTTCACAAAACTCTGTGATCTACCAACCACCTGGCTTTCTTTTCCTTAGGACTTGGAATGTTCCGGCTTTTCCCCTTGTTTTCAGCAGAGTACATTGTCTCCTCTCCACTGCTAAAACCATCCCTCTCATTTCCTAACCTCGGATATTGCATGGGGAGGAACTGGACTGCACCTCACTCCAGCAATTTTTCATGGTAAGCAACATTGTGAAGAGTGCCCAAAGTTCATTTGCACATTAGATGGTTGTGTTCTGTGCGCAGCTTGCCTGTTCGCCTCATTCTTGTTCTCATCAGGCAACATTTGCTTTAAGGGAAGGGGGCAGGCTGAATAGATCTTGAATGCTCCACAAGTAGAAGTAGCTTGCTCTTTTCTGAGCTTTTGCAAATTTTTAGAGGTCACAGCTCATGTTGCCCATGGAAAAGAATGTGAGCCAATTGAATCCTTTTTCTCCAGTGTGAAAATCTTGGCAGATGCTGAACTACATGCTCCATGCTGCCATGCTGTATGTCTTGGTGGCATCTGTGATGATGACAAGACATCACCACCTTCTACCTCTGTGGTCTTAATAAAACGAAGATGACCAAGGGAAGAATGCCCACTTCGTTCTCCAGAGGTTGTCAATGCGTGCAGGAGTCATCATTGGCTTGCTAACATCTTCTAGCTACCATTCCAGTGCTGTTTTAACCCATTCACATACTGCAGGGATAGGGATCCCGAACTGTGTCGGGCACATCCTTTCCTTTGTTGTACAAAAGGGGCAGTTGATGATGCAGAAGCATACCCATTAGGTGTAGAAGGTGCAATCTTCATGGGATCACAGACCATAAAAAGCAAGATTGCCGTGCATATCAAACCCAGCAGATCCAGGATGCCACAAGACTTCATCAGTTGAGAACTTTTATAAGATTGTCTGTAGCTATTACAACCTTCCCTCTCCTACAGCCAAATCATTTTCTGTTGTGGCCCAGTAGCAAAACTGTACTGCCAAGGTCCAAGCTGGGGTTCAGAAAACAGAGTTTTTCAAACAATGAGGCTGTTGCCCATGTGAACTCAGGTCATCATCCACGCGTCAAGGCCAACTATTGTAAGGTCAAGAATTGAACTGGTAATAAAGAACCTGAAATGAATAAATACAATGTGGAGAGTAAGTAACATGGCAAATGCATGGAAAACAAAAGGCCCATGTGAGCTCAGAGCTCTCACACTTATTTAGCATTATACTCTCTTTTTCTGCACTATTTTATTTTTAAATACTTTTATACCCTTCCATCATTTCATACAACTGATCTTTTGATGAATGTTCGAGTGCTGCCCAATAAAAGTGTTCCAGAGGAAAAATCCTAGGTTGATCCCATGTTGAATTAAGAATGCATTAAAAACATGTACTGTGCTCATCAATTAAGTGAATAAATAGATCCAAGGACCACTTTTCAGGAGATACTACTTGCCACATATTCTTTTTATGTATCTAGTAGCCAATCTGCAACCTAAACTTGAAAAGAATTTATGCAAAACTGTACAGAAAGCGTAAAGAGCGTTCCAACGCTAGAGCAACCCTAAATTTGAGAAAAGAATTTATGCCAGTTCATACAAAACCAGCTTTTTAGCCCACCAAGTCCCTAACAGAATGGCAGCAAACCTTTCTGACTTGCATGTCATGCAGTCAAGCTGAGAGCATGAGATAAAGTGAGGATACATCTCTCTTGTTACACTGGTCCATATAATCCTACCAACAGGGTAGCAGGGAATGCATTTATATTGGAGATATATGTTTCACTCACCAACCAAACAAAATGGAAATCCTATCCCCACCGGCATGTACTCTAAATTGATACTCGCATGTACTGTTGCCACAATAACTAAGCAGCCAACAACGACATAAAAGATTATCTTATGGAAGTCCATGACCACAAGCCACAAATAATCTTCTAAACCATATGGTCTTATGGAAGTCAACCCCAGCACAATGCCCCCAAATCTAAAGCTTCCACGCAAACAAAAACTCTCTCTCTCAAAATGCAGGGGAGGACGACAGGATCGCAACTAAACGCGGAACTGAATCACAGAAAAACTAATTATTCGCAAATACTTCACCAAGGGGAATTACAACTACCAGCTTTCAATTCACTGTAAAAATAGATCCTTTTACACCAAAGGTGAAGGACACACAGGTCCAAGTACGAGTGCCGCACAAATAAATCGCAGAAAGGCACATTCCAATCCCAAAATCCATTATTTCCATGCCGTACAGTACTATGTAGAGATTCCCGTGGGGCGAAGAGCTCATCCCCAAAATCGAATCGCCAGACATCAAGTTGCAATTTCAAACAAAGACGGGGAGGAAGCTCCAAGAAATGCGATGGGTTTTCATACCTCTGCGGAACCAGACGAGCTAGGAGGCGGCCGTGGCTGAGCCGGACCTCGGCGATGCCAGCCAGCCGCGCGCCGAGGGGATGGTGCCGTGCGTGGTGGTGAAGGAGGCCGCGGTGGATGAGGAACCCGCTCCCGCCTTTTCCCTCCAGCTCCACCACCACCTCCGCCGCCGCCGCCGCCGCCTCCGCTGGGGGAAGGATATCGGAGGCTACGGCGGCGGCCCCTTTGCGGCGGGGAGGCTGGACTTGATCCGCTCCAGCTTGGCCGCAGGAGCGAAGCACCACCCGAGCCTTTGCAGGATCCCCATCCGGCGCCTCTTGCCTACCCTCGCTCTACGGCTGCTGCTGCTGCTTCTGCTGCTACTCCGAGCGAGCGGCGGCGGGCCACGGACGGCGACGCCGCGCGACCTCGTGTGGACTCGTTTCGCTTTCGTGCTGAGCCACAGAGGAGATGAAATGGGACGAGTCGTGGCCGAGGCTCTCCTCGCCTCCTCACGCAGCGAACGTGACACAGTGTGCTGCTCCTGCTCATGTCATTTGTCAATGGCCTGTAGTGATTAATGATTATTGCTGCCACCTTGACCCCCTGGTTTTCTTCGGTGACCTGGGATGGGTGGGATACTCCCCACGATGCTCTTCAGGCTGTCTCCAACAGCGTACCGACCGAGCATCCCACCCCACGCATGCTCGCCTGTCTGCCGTAGCGTGCACCGATAGGCGTCACCTTCTTTTGGGCGTATGCGCGTGTGAAAAGATATCTCCTCCGAAAGCAGGGTGCTCTCCAACGCGCTAACTCATCTCATTCCCTTCTCTTATCAAATCGTCTGCTCTTCCGCTCGAAGCGCCGAAGCACTCGCCGCCCTCACCTCGGCGTCGCCCCTCGCGTCCGCTGAGCGGCAGGCGCGAGTAGCGAGGGTGGGCGTCGATCCCGGCCGCCGCTCGTGCCTCCGATGGACTGGCCGGGCGCGCTCTCGGTTCGGGCTGCCGGGCGACGCTCACTCGCGCGCCGGCCTCCCCTCGTCGCCAGCCGCTGTCGCTCCGCACGAGAGTCCGGCGCGCTGCCGCGTGACCTAGCCGCCAGCTGGCAGCCAGCACGACTCTGGCCGGGCGCTTCGTCTGCGCTGCCGCTCCTCGGCTAGCGGCCTCGAAGCTCGGCGAATGTACGGCGCTGAGAGCTCCACTGCCGCCGCCTCGCGGCGAATCCCGACGCGCGTGTGGCCCACCGAGCCGGAGCTCAGCGGGCGCGCGATCCGGAGCGCCGCCGCTGGCAGCTCGCCTCGCCCGGCAGCAGCACCGCCACGGGCACCACTGCAAGTGCTCGTCTGCGTTGCCTCGCACGCGGAGGAGGACGCAAGTATGCAGCCCTCCTCTCCTCACGACGCATACGCAGCGTTAAAAACCCTTGTAACATTTCCAAAAAGAAAAACTCAAACCCTTCTTTTGTATTTTTCAAAAAATTATTTTTATGTAGTGCAACTTAAATTTCATGGTTTATGTACATGTTTTTCAAAAAGAATTAAAAACTCTAAATGCTTAAAGAAGTCCTAGAGAGAAATATCCATGTTTATCATCGACTCATCGTAGTACTTCTCTTGAATGCGTGATTCTATCTAGTTTTTAAGTTTTTAACCTATGATAGCAAACAACTTGATTACCATATCCAGTATGTATATCCAATGTCATAGTTTGAAATACTTGTAAACTACCTGTTGTCTGGTGTCCTCTTCTCAGCAGTTCTCCGACTTCTGTAAAGTAATTATCCTAGCATCCCCGGTTGAAATTACATGAATTTCTCGCCGGAGCGAGTACAACAATAGTAGAAATGTTTGTTACAGGCGTGAGCTAGGGTACACCTGAGGGTTGGTTTAGATATAATTGTATTCACTTCTGTTTATATGTGTTTGAATGGATTGAGGTAGAAATTAGTTATTTTTCACTCTAATTCACTAAATACATTGTGATTGATGTGGATATGAGCGTAGCCAAACAAATACTGAATGAGTATGATCCTCAAAGCAGAAGGCAGATGCCGTTGTTGTGAAAGTAATTAGGCAGGGCTCGCTTGGTCCCTAACTTACCTCGTAAATGAATCAAGTTCTAGAGCCCCAATGCTTTAGCGGCCCTTGCTTGTCTATGAGACTTAGGACTGCACGAGACTAAAAATTGGCCCTACTCTTCAAAAGTATTTGCGGTCAAATAAGTGACTAATCGGTGACTAAAGTAATTAGCCCCAAATTTCACAAGCCGGTAATTGCGAATGTCTTAAACTAAAAATTACCCCTAAGATTGGCTGAATCAAACAGACTCCTGTTTCTGAGAGGCTTGTATTAGTCAGAAGCTCAAAGCTGAAATAAACATCAAGCTTCTAGGGCCAGCTTTGTGTGTGCAGAAAACACGCCCAAACCAAGAATATATTATGAAGCATCGAAATCATCTCTTCTTGTTCAGTATTGCCCCAAGCATCATCCTTCACGGCTTGCAAGCATCGATGATTCTTCACCTCTCACAACTTTTGCTTGCTCAGTGGGCATCTCACTTACGTGGCGCAGCGCGCAACCATTTGGTAGCTAATAGTCTAATTTCATTTCACACGACCTCTATCTAGGCTTGATCGAGACACTGGAGCAACCAACAAAGGAGCGAGGCAGAGGGATCGGCACCCAACGAGACGACAAGGCCGGCACGCACATCACATGGGCGACGCCGGCGAGACGCGGGCGCTGCGTCCTGGCCGCCACCGCGACGATAGAGGACGCCAGGACGTCGACCGCGAAGGCCACGTCCACCCCGCCGTAGCTGGCGGGGGCAGGCGCCGCGCCGCGACTGCCGTCTGCCGCGCCCGCGTCTCGCTTCGCCGAGCCCGGCCGCGTCGTCTGCTCGCTCCGCGTGCGCGCCGCTCACCGTGCGTTGCCTCGCCTTGCCTGCCGACGTCGTCGGCCTCATGCGCGGGTCGCAGATGCGCGGGTCTCTGATTGATGATGGCCGGATCTGACCAGCTGGTGCTTTTTGTTCACGCGCGTGCAGGACGCGGAGGGGAGGCACGCCGGGGCCATTGCGACGGCGGCGGACAACGTGGCGGCGGCGGCGTGTTCACGATGCTGGGCGTCGACGTGATCACCCGTCCAGTACGGCCTGTCCTACTTCTCGCACGCCCATCACGAAGTAATGCGCCACACAACAGTAACCACACAACAGTGGTGAGCCGGAAGGGGACCGCTCTCCGGCCGTCTGTGAGGGTGGGAGATGGACGGGGCGAGAAGGGGAAGCTGGCGTCTGTGACGGTGGAGGTGCGGAAGAAAGCATGAGCTGGTAGCAATCTGCAGGCAGTGGATGGCGCCTCTCAGGACAACAAAGAGCAATGCAAGCAGCAAGCTCTGAAGAAATGCGAACACCATGCTGGGTGGTGGGTGACGTGCTCACCGTCCAGTGACGGTCTGTCCTACTTCACGCTCGCACCAGCAGAGAACAGACTTTCGGCCATTATTAAGGTTTTTTTATAAACTTGATAAATAGGAATGATCATTGTAATATATA
>JADLZK010011331.1:0-213260 GCA_015847255.1 Hyparrhenia diplandra | reverse complement strand
GATAAATCAAGGTAGACTATCGCTACAGTCACATTATTTTGAGACATTGTCTGATGAGCGAAAAGAGGAGGGAGGATGATACAGAAGTGAAATTGATGAAGATGAGGATGACAACAATGACGGCGGCAACAGTAGTGATGCTTATGATAAAGAGATGCGAAGAGAAGGAGGAAGAGGAAGAGGAAGAAGAAGCTGAAAGGAGGAAAACTCAATAACGGGATTTACACATCCGATGATGACATGATCAATGTTACTGTTCCTACCTCAAGATGATATATGTCCGAGAGAAAAAAAAACCTCCAGATATATGATGTGTTCGAGAGAAAAAAATACCTCAAGATATGATATGTTCGAGAGAGAAAAATACCTCAAGATATGATATTGGGTGGGTGAAGGATGAGGATGAAGATGAAGATGAAGATGCAAATGTTGATATGTTACAGCCAATCTCCTTTTTAAGAAAGATAGGAGGTGGATTCCTTGCTGCTTGGCAATGACACGTTTACTGAGCAACAAAAAGCAATCACGATTTACTTGGGAGCTTGAGAGGGAGGAAAAAGCATAAGCTTGAGATGAAGACAAATCCTTTGTATGCGGGGTTTGAACTCAGATTCAAACTCATCAGGTTCTGACCAGATCAAAAAGTATGGCTTCAAACGTGATGGGAGTCATAAAGTTGATAGGAAAAAGAAGCATACATCGTCCAAATCAGGCAAGAAATCCAGCAGTGCAATCATGCTAAAGCGGCAGTCTCTTCTGAAGCTTTTGGTGGATAAAATGAGGGCGGAAAAGTTTAGAATCTTTTCCATTTGATCAGAATCCTCAGCTCCAGTTTATTTTCAAAGAAATGCATCCATTGGTATTTTCATTTGGAGATGAAGATCTAGTAGCAGCTGACAGGCCAGAACAAGATGTTGGATTGGATATGCTATGGGCTGACTTTGACTTTGCTTTAGAGTCTGAGAATATCGGCACTTATTATGATGATGAGGTACATTTAAATATTTGCAGATGTGTGGTACTCGTTTTCATTTTCTTTTTATCGATCAAAACACATGCAAGTTTAAATGTGTGGCTTATTTATTTGAACACTGATTATACAACTAGATCTATGATAAAATTAACAATGTTCAACTGGAGATGCACTATCATGCTATTCTCAGCAAAAAGCTTGTCACTGGCCACAAAACGTAAAATGTTTGATTTGATCACAATTACATCCTAGGAAAAATAGAGAAACAATCTCAATCAAAAAAAAAAAAACTCCTGTTCACCGTCTGGCACAAGGGCAAAAGATGTAGGAGATGCCCCTTGCTCTGATCAAACTCCTTTCTTTGCGAGCAGAAGAACTCCAGCCATTTAGGAGATGCACCATCAAACACATATCGTCTTTCTCTCTGCATTTTCATCAGTTTGATCTGGCTCAGTTGTTTCTCAGAACATGTCCATGTCATGATAGTTTACAGCTAACGTGCAGGAAACATCATATGCCAGAACAGAGTAACTTAGTAAACATTAGAAATTTTTGCAGGTCAAGAAAAATAGATCACTTAAAGGAGTTATTAGACAATAGTTTATAACTTAAGGGATGATTCAGGTATCCCTGAAGGTCAAGAAAACTTTATTATGGCCTGTGTGATGTTCAGACAAAAAGGAAGCAGAGATGTTTGTTCTTTGTTAAAAGTTTCATCATCAGTATGTTTCATTTGCTGAATTCCTTTCTTACCCAACATTAATTACTCAACTCCTTGTTCTCTTTGGGAATGGAATTTCCTAACTTGGCATCATTACATTGACTCAAACATACGAAGTATTTTCACACCTGATACCACTGGTAGATTTCTACTCTTTATTCGGCAATCGGCATAAATAGTTCCATCTTCTAGAAATTAGACATCCCCTAATGTTTTCATGTAAAAGTTAGATAGCATTTCAAGGTCATGCATCCATGATATGCTACTCGATTTTTAATGTCTATTTTCTTGAATGCTAGAGTTTTACATTGCAGATACTGGTTTGCCACTTATATCTAGCGAGAGTGACCAAATTGAACTTATTAGCTTATGTTGTGTTGTAGGGTCAAGAAGGCAGTCAGCTAGATTTTTTCTCTTGCCCCAGTTACACCCCTGTTCTCGTGGGAAACATGAATTTATTATTGATGATCAAATAGGGATCAGATGCAAATACTGTACCTTAGTAAACCTGGAGATCAAATTCATGTTTCCATCATTGGTAAGCTTTCTTATGGCCACAAGTCATGGCATCCTTTCTACAGTACAAGCTTCTAAATCTGGTCATTTAACTCATCTTTTCTTCCAGGTCTCAGGCTTTGCTGAGAAATCTGCATGGCCAAATGCCAAAGGTGTGAAGGATACATTGATGTTTCATGATCTTTATGAACAAGCAGGCAGTGACATTGAACAATCTCAAGATCTTCATCAATATGGAACGGTGTGGAATCTTATTCCAGGGGTCATCAGTACTATGTATGAGCATCAGCGTGAAGCATTTGAATTTATGTGGACAAATTTAGTTGGTGATATTAGGCTTGATGAGCTAAAGCATGGAGCAAAACCTGATGTTGTTGGTGGATGTGTAATCTGTCATGCTCCAGGAACAGGAAAGACACGATTAGCTATCGTATTTATCCAGACATACATGAAAGTGTTTCCTTACTGCCGGCCAGTGATTATTGCACCACGTGGGATGCTCTTTTAGTGGGATGAGGAGTTCAAGAAATGGAATGTCGATGTTCCTTTTCATATAATGAACACAACTGATTACACTGGAAAAGAGGACCGGGACATATGCAATTTAATAAAGAAAAACACAGGACAGAAAAAAGTTGACAAGACTAGTGAAACTGCTTTCATGGAACAAAGGACATGGTATTCTTGGAATAAGTTATGGCCTGTACACAAAACTGACATCTGAAAAACCTGGCTGCACAGAAGAAAACAAAGTAAGAAGCATTCTTCTTGATAAACCCTGGCTTACTTGTTCTTGATGAAGGACACACACCTAGGAATGAGCGCAGTGTCATGTGGAAAACTCTAGGAAAAGTGAAAAACTGAGAAACGTATAATTTTATCTGGAACTCCTTTTCAGAACAACTTTCTTGAGCTTTACAACATTCTTTGTCTTGTAAGGCCTAGGTTTGGTGAAATGTTTTTGACTAAAGGAAGAGAGTGAGTCGAAGGCACTATGTCTCAAAGAAGCAAAAGGATAAGTTATCTGATAAATATGAAAAAGGTGTTTGGGCTTCACTAACTAGCAATGTAACTGATGATAATGCAGAGAAAGTAAGATCAATATTGAAACCATTTGTTCATATACATAATGGTAATATTCTTCGAACTCTTCCAGGGCTCAGAGAGAGTGTGATTATTCTGAAGCCTCCTCCCTTTCAAAAAGAGTATCATTAGAAAGGTGGAAAACATTGGTTCTGGTAACAACTTTGAACATGAATATGTCATTTCTTTTAGCTTCTACACACCCTTCCCTTGTAACCGCCATTAACATGTCTGAGGAGGAAGCTTCACTTATTGATAAGCCTATGCTTGGAAAATTGAGATCAAATCCCTGTGAAGGGGTAAAAACAAGATTTGTAATGGAAGTTGTTCGTTTGTGTGAAGCATTAAGAGAGAAGGTTTTTTGATTTTTAGCCAATATATTCAGCCTCTAGAGTTGATAAAAGAGCATCTTCGCAAGTTCTTCAAATGGAGAGAAGGAAAGAAATTCTTCAAATGGATGGAAAGATCCTTCCAAGATATCGCCAGGCTTCCATTGAAGCCTTCAATAATCAAATAATGAATCCAGGGTGTTACTTGCATCTACAAGAGCATGCTGTGAAGGGATTAGCTTGACAGGTGCTTCAAGAGTTGTGCTTTTAGATGTTGTTTGGAACCCAGCTGTTGGGAGGCAAGCCATCAGCAGAGCATTTAGGATAGGTCAGAAGAAATTTGTATATACATATAATTTGATAACTTATGGAACAGGTGAAGGTGACAAATATGACAGACAAGCAGAAAAGGATCACTTATCCAAGTTGGTCTTCTCTACAGAAGACGAGTTCAATAATGTTAGGAACATGCTATCTAAAGCTGAAATGGAGCACTGTTCTAAGTTGATTTCAGAAGATAAAGTTTTGGAGGAGATGACTTCCCACGATCAACTAAAGGAATGTTTTTGAAGATCCATTATCCACCAACCGAGTCAAACATTGTCTATACTTACAATCAAATTACTCCTGAGTGAAGTTGATGGTAATCGTCAACACAAGATTGTTTTTAGTTAATATCTACGGTATGCTCATAACTTCTGACTTCCTTCTTCCTATAGATGTTGTAGGTTTACATTAGTTCTGGCATTGCAAGCACTATCTTATATTTTGTTTTACACTCCCTCCGTTTCAAATTGTGAGTCGATTTGACTTTTTATTCATCCATTTTGCTATGTATCTAGACATATTATTATTATATATCTCGATCGTAGCAAAATGGATGTACCCAAAAAGCCAACGTGACTTATAATTTGGAGCGAAGGAACCTGATTATCGCTGTATCTTGTATATGTAGTGTTTGCAAACCAAATTGTTTGAGAGGTTAATGCCTTGCTATAATAATTTGGTTGTCATCTCGACATCTCCTATTATCTATGTTGATTATGTTTTGGCCCTTTTGGGACATGGCACAAAGTAATAATTTTGTTCTTTCCTACTAAATTGTTTGTCATCCTATTTGACTACTTATAAAATTGGAGCTCTGTTGGCATTTGCATTAAAGCTAACTTTTATGTTGCCATCATACACACATGCAGTTATGCCTGCTATCGGGGTTTAGTGTTGTTTATTGGTTTGTTACAGACTAAATAAATGTTTAAGATTGCATTGTCTATGACTGACTTGTGTTTTCCCAAATGTTTTCCTGAAGGCTAGGCATGCACAGGAGGACCTCCCCAGGCTTCATTTTCTTTTATTATTGTCTACCGCACAATGAATCTGCAATTGTATCTTGCAGAGGACTAAAAGCAGAAGTTAATAATGGGTGGTCGAGCCTCAATCTATTTGGTGGTTCACAAGGTTGTGGGCTTTAAGAAGTTCATTCCTATATCCAAATGTGATGTATAATAATATGTTGGTCCTTTTTCAGCGGTTAAATTTTTATTTAAATAAAAGACTATCTCAATTCGAATACACACGGACTCTGCCTCCTTTCGGCATTTTGGGTGATCCACTTTCATTTTGTGTTACTATAATTATATACATGCCACCATGAAACTACCAACCGTAGTCCTCTTTCGAGGTAGACTGGTACATGTGTGCACTTTTTAAAAAAGTTTCTCTACAACAAATATGTTATTTATGGATCATATGCTCTCACGGTACAAGGAATACTGAAAAATGGCATCCTGACTTCTTACCAACAGTATCAGAAGATGAAATATTCTTGTTATGTTTGTATTGTCAAACTACGCACCTCAAAGTTTTATTTTCCTTTGCCTTTTCTGGTGAAATAATACCCACACGGTCAGGTTATGTTTGTTGCAAGGGCGAGGTGTTTTAGCTAAAGGGTCAAGATTGTACAGCTGGACTCTAAATGTATAATCTTTTCAAACTTGAAAAATGCAGAAGTACATTTATGAAGATGGTCATCAGTAGTTTGTAGAAGATGAGCTTTTATTATGCTCGGGTTCAACCATTCAGCATGTGGTCCGATCAGGTAATATGGTAACCAAGCTATCCCAGTCCATTTCATCTTCTTCCCTCAAAAAAAAAAAAAAAAAAAGTCTATGTTCATCTTCTACATCAAAAATGTTGCAATTTTATATGCAAGACTGGAACTGGAGAAAAACAATGTACCATGATTATAAGCAAGGCTGGTAAGTCATGAATTCAAATATTACCTTGTTTCCAGCTTTGAAGCTGAAATGGTTTCTCCCCTTCAGTCAGGTTCAGGTAATATTAAAAAGCTTCGTTGCTAAAATGGTTTCTCCCACAACAAAACAGCCGAACAGGGCGATCTTCTCCCTAATATAAAATGGTTCAGCTTCTTTAAAGCTTTTGCTAAAACTGTCTCCACTGCCATTTGATGCGGCTCCTGCAGGCTGAAGCTGCTCGAAAGCCATACAAGAACTGATCCATGCGTCTGAGAGACCAACAAATGCACAAGGGAACGATCGAAAAAACACATCTTACGTCACACTGCCAATCGATTCATTTTCTTTCAAGAGAAGGGAATATTAACACAGCTGCTATTTTACATATTACAGACAACAAACGCCAAAAAATACCGTCCAGTTTCATATCCGTGCAACGCCTATGTCACTAGCTAGCAGAGATTCAGAGAGAAAAAAAAAAATGAACAAACTTATTGAAGAGGCCTCTGATGCTATCGATCCCACATACACATCACCTTTTTTTTTTGCTTCAGTATTTCTGCTCATTATTCCTCAGATTTATTCCTTGGCATAACCTCTTCAGATGCACCATGTCGCTATGTGTGCTAGTTTGTGGTTTGGTAATATCGTATTTATACAGTTACACTCTTTATCCTCTTCTGAGAAACGGAAGAGATACCGCCGCAGGGCAAGCAGTGAGACCCAAGTTAACTTCGAGATCTTCTCCTTTATCATCAGCAACAAGGCGGAGCTCAAAAACAGTTTTAAGGATCTGAGCATTCAGGCCTTTGAAGAAGCCTGAATGCCTTCCTTGGTCCAGATTGCATGCAAGGCACCTACCATTGTTTTTGGTGCTCTTGATTTACTTGGCCTTTCAGATTCATTGTCATCATCTTCATCTGGGTCTGCAGCTTGAATCATCACCTTGCACCTGTTTGACAATTATTTGTAGTAAGAGACAAATCATTTGACAGCATTTTTTTAGCAACAATCATTAGACAGCATTAACAAGCAAAACAGACGGTGAGGCCCAGATGCACTTGTGTTGTCAAGTAAAAGTTTGCAAACCTGATTAAAGGATAAGTTAAGACGGTAGCAATACTTTTGAGACGGCACCAAGCAGAAAAGCTGAGAATGCAGAAAGAGCAACTCGGGAATTATCCTCTGCTGATCCTGCATTTTAAGCGTCGCTGCCTCTGAATTATCCTTTGCTTGAGCTGATCAAATACGGTGTACTGCAGAAAACAGTTACCGACAATCATGAAACATTGAAACAATCACTTGATCCTTTCTCTTTTTATTTACTTCGTTGACCATCAGTACAATCTAATCTGTGCTAGTTCTTCTACACATGTCAGTAAAATACACTAAAAATCTAAATGTCTTAAAGAACTTTTCATATTAATTCTACTAGCATTGTTTACTGAAATGACATGCAGCTCTCCTGGCCATTCCAGCAAAGAAAATAATGGTGTTGTAATCATCTAATCTTTTTCTTTAATCATGACAAATCTCGAAACTTTTAATGTTTGTCAGCATGCATTCTTGCAGCACATAACTAACATCTACAATACCAAAATGCACTATCGAGACATATCACATGGATTTATAAAAACTATCATGTATTCTTGTGTCTTCTCACGGCAATTTTGGCAACCAAGTTTTAGACTACGGATGCTGTAACCCAACCAAGTTCGGGCGGGGCTCTTTGATTGGTGGCAACAAGCTGGCAGCACTTTCAACAAGGACGTTGGGCAAGGCTTTAGTTCGTTGGTGGAAGGAAAGGAACGACATTGTGTTTAATGGTGTCCCGCTAGGTTGGATCAAGCGCTTCTCCTTGCACAGGATGAGGTTGATCACTGGATGCTGGCAGGCGCCAAGGGTCTTAGAGGTCTGGTGGCTGCTGCTAGTCGTGGTGGCTAGCAGCACCTTTGGTTTGAGGTTTTGGTCGTTTTCCTTTTATAAAGAGGCGTGTGTAACTGAAAACTCCTGAGTGTGTGTGGTGTGGTATGACTTTTGTACCAGCTATTTTGAGCCTTTCTTTTTCCTAACTTAATGCAATGATACGCAGCTCTCCTGCGTGTTCCAGGAAAAAAATTATAAAAACAAATTTGCGCTATAGATATTGGTGTATTTTTCATAATCTTGGGTCAATTTTTAAACATTGACTTCGTACAAAAACAAAAACGGCCTACACTTTAGAATGGTGGGAGTATGTCAGTTTTGTCTCCATGTATAAGTTACAAAATATAGTTTAGAACAGACAGTTATGCTGTAAAGGTGATCTTTGATGAGACATGCATTGTTCTTTTAACTTCTCGCCTAAATAAGTAAAGGCAAATACATGCAAAGTTGATGATACTGGAAAACGGATTGAAGGCAGCACTGTTATAGAAGAAACATTTATGAACAGTTGTTTTGATGACTGAAAGGGTAGCAACAAAATTGCAATAATTTTGCACAACATTTTCCAGAACCAAGATCTTGGTGAATCTTGACAGTAGAAGATGTCTAAGTGATCCCATTACTGCTTCCTCAGCAAAGTAGGTTCGAGTTTCCCTCTTGTAGTTCAAGAGGTTTTCCCATTTTTCTTTATGGAATTCAGGATAGCCATATTCCTATCATCACATTTGATAATTTATGATAATATATTGCAGAAGCAGAGTATATATGTTCCCGAATCAAAAGTCCCAAGATTTTTTCCCTTGCCTGTGTTTGTGATGCGGAAAAAGTTTGGTTTTAACAATGAAATTGAGAACCTTCAGAGTCTGTTAGAGTATAATATCCCTTCAACACAATTTTCAGTATCTATGTTTAATTGTTTAAAAAACAAAAGGTTGACACAATTGGATACCATAGCTCATATTATCAATTTGAAGTCCTATAAAACATCCATTGTACAAGAACCTTGCTGAGATTAATACCTGAATAGAAGGATTGCAAGTCAATATAATGGAAATGCCCAAGCCATCGAATGCTTGCATCCAAGTACCTTCTGAAAGAGTTTCCCTCAGCCCTTTAGACTTTCCAAAGGCACTTGTCTGCATCCTAGAAGCTGCTGTATCTAATGGCTGGTAGTAAAGAAGCACAAATAAGATCCAAGGAGCCAAGATTAATTCTCAGCAAACCAATTGCATTTTTTCAACAAACCTATACATACCTGTGTCAAGGATAACAGTGCAAGCACCAGCAGCAGCTGCAACTATCAAGTTGGCTGTTGTTCCAATAGACTTTGCTCCACTCTTCTCCAAGTAGAGTCTTTTAAAATAGCTATACCCATAAAAAATAAAAAAAGGAGGAAACGAAAGACTGAATGTTCTTCGTGTTAAGGCCCTGATATAGGGACAAAAATTGCCTTTTACTTAATCGCTTCCCCAAAAGACATCTGAAAGGTTCCTGAAAAAAAACATTTGAAGCCACTTAGTTTATGTGTGGAGTAACTAGACATGCACAAGGCAGATGTAACAACAATAAAGCATACAAGAATAAGATGAACAATAAAAACTTCGAATCGAGGGAAATACCACCCCCACAGTATTGTTCGGAAGAAGAAATTTCACTCTTCAACCAACCAAGAAACCCCCCGAATCTGACAGTGCAGACCCTATAGGGCCACACGATAACCTAGGGCTGGCAGCCACAGCCACCTGTTTCAGTGCCTACCTAACCAGGTACGACCGCATTGCTTGTACAGGCCGACTGCCACTTTTATCATAGACCAGCACCCTGGCACTATTTATGGGTTGTCAATAAGGGAGGATCTTAACCAGCCCTGACATTCAGTCCCAGGGAGAGTCGAACCCAGACGTCACAACCAGTAGGCTATGAACCCTTTCCCCAGCATCAACGACTGAAGGCCAAGTAAGAAATACATGAACCGCAAGAAGAAAAAAAACACTTGGTCATAAACTCCAAAAACTGCTCTTAAATTGCAGTCGATTAATCTCAACATATCAAAATGTTACGGTCAAAGGATGGCCGTTCTAAGACAATGTACTGTTTCAGCCTAGCTTTACCAGCTAGCTTGGTTACGATAATTGCTGACCATATTCAGCTTTTCTCACCAAAGGTGATTAGGCGTTAAACAAAAAAAAATCCCTGCTAGCCCTGGTTATGATAATTGCTGACCGTATTGTCAATCCCTGGATCCCAGGAGAAACGAATTTGTCGTGAACCTAATAGAGCAAGGAACTCGTTCACGTGCCCGCCCATCTCATGTAAGCAATTCAGTCTACCGCTAGTTCTAATAAAGGTTATAACCAAGCAAACCATTTACTAATTCACCATCTTCCTGCTTTACAACGACTTGACACAGGAAGGCTGGATAGGAACGCATGAATTGTGACCTCATGGGCAGACATGGTTTGATTCGATCGCAACCGCAGAGAATTCGGGACCAACTAATGTCAAAAGTGCTGACTGACTAAAGCAAGACTCTTCAAGCCGTCCCAATCATTCTCATCGCGCACTGTACAGTTCAGGAAATCTCTCTTAACACCGAACAAAAAAAAAAAAAATCCTCACGATCGTGCCAGGGAAAAAAAATCAGGAAACATCCATCATCCTCTGCAGAGTCAGATCCAAACCCTCACGGGCCGACTCGAGAGAGAGAAAGAGAAAGAGATGGCAGGGACCAGCTTCCGACGAGGCAGTCACACGAACCCCGTCGTCGTACGGATCAGGCGGGCAGAGAAGAGCGGTAAGGAAGGGATGGATGATGAATCAGCAGCAGTACCTATACTTCTGCACGCCCTGGTGCGTCTGGAGCTCGGCCTGGAACTTGGTCTTGCAGGTGTCGAGCGGGTAGAGCACGGTGGTGCTGACGAGCGAGCCGATCGCCCCAGAGGTGGCCTCCGCCAGGCTCTCCCAGTCCACCCCGTCCCCGCCATCGCCCGTCCCCTTCTTCCTCTACCTGCCGACGAGATTTCTCGGAATCTCCTCGCTCAGTTCTGTTCTCCTCTCCCTGCTGCCTATTGCCACCAGCCCCTTTTGAGTCCAACCAACAAACAAGTTGCGAGCGAGGCGCGTCTCTGCGTACCCGCGAAGAAGCGAGGGAGGGGAAGGTGTGGGAGGAACGAGTAAATAGAAGAAGCGTAACCGAACCGATGGAGAAGGGGGAGACGTCACGGCGGCAGATGGGCGACGACGGAGTGGGATGGGGAATCGGGATGGGGACGCGGGACGCCAGCCGCCACTCCGGTCGGGGGCGGGCGGGCGTGTGGGGGTTTTTGTGATGCGGCCGGGCCGGTGTTTGGTGCCATCGTGGGGCCTCTACCTACCTGCGCCGTTGCAACTTTGCCAGTTTTACAGGCCTGAGACTATCCGCACTCATGTTTTTCTATTTACTTCCTCTATACATCCTAATCATCAAGATTTCCTCCTTTACAGTGCTTTCTTCCGCACCCATACTTCCTTTATATCTCTACTCTATACCAACTACTATCAGTGGGGCCCACCAAAAATTTTATCTAAATATATCCATGTGTGATCTAGTTTTGAAGAATTTATTGAAACAAATTTATTGGTGTGATCGAAATTTAATTTGGACTTTTAGTTTGTGGGTTATAACATTTTTCGTCACTTGCAATAGTGGGGTCCACCGTGCTTGTTCCGGGAAAGTACGTCCTGGCAGGCGGCATATATGCCGGGAGGAGTCCCCTTCCCGGAATGAGATCGGCTGACTTCAGGCCAAGCGACGTATGGCTGCAGTCACAGGAAATCCGCCCGTTCGTTCACATCCAACGGCAAAGACAGCGGGAGACCAACCAACTAGCAGGCCACGCAGGTAGTCCAGCCCATAGAAGCCCACCAGTCCACCAGAGCACACGCAGCACACGCATCTCCTCAGTGCAATGGATGACTCCGCCGCCGCCTTGTCTGTTTCTTCCTCCGTCGCCGCCTTTCTCGTCGATTGACCCTGAGTTGCTGCTATTTTTTCGAGGTCACACATCTGTCTTCCCTCTTTCCCGAGATCACCTCGTTCCCTGCCGACGCCAGCGATCTCCATGGATGAAGATGCGGTCACGCCGGCGGCCGGTCAGAGCTTCCTGCTGTACGGGGAGCTGTTGTGCAGCACGCTTGCTGCGCTGGCGGCGCGCCGCTGCACATGCTGCTGACGATGAGGACGGCCACCACGAGCTACCGCCTGCGCAGCCGTCATGGTCGACGCCCTGGCCTGAGTGGCGATGACGAACACGGCGGGCATCCACTGCATGGAGATCGCCTCCGACCGCTTCTTCCTCGCCGGCTCGCCGCCGACGTCGTGTGCGGCTATGCTTGGCTCGTGGTGGCCGTGCGAGCGGCTAGCAAGTCTGGGAACATCTCGATGGCGCACGCCCTGCGGGACACGCGATGAAGATGGCGCGGGGCAGGGGCACGAGCGTGGTCCTCCGGCGGGCACCGGCACGGCGGGCGCCGTCGAGGCCTTAGGAGAGAACAGGTGGCTGGCTTGCTAGCTGTGCACTGTGTGAGTGGGCTTCGATGGGCTGGAATAGCTGAGTGGCCTACTGGATGGAAGCTGGATGGAAGCAGCCGTTGGATGCAAATTGACGGTTGGATTTGGCGACTGCAGCCATACGTCGCTACGGGTGAAGTCAGCCGATCCGATTCCCCCTTCCCGGGTCATTTACAGGTACCGCTGCAGCCTTTTTTTCCTGTAAATGAGTGACGGGGCAGTCCAGCTGGATGGTAGCGTTTGTTTACAGGTCCCCGGTGCGGTCAGTCTGAGCTGTTTGGTTGGTGTGGACTCGGTGGCAAGTGCCGGACGCACGTACTACTAGCACTACCGCGCTGTCGCCGGCCGCACGATGGGGCAGCAGCGCCCGGAATCGTATCGCTGCAGCCTGGAGGTGCTGGATGCTGGTCAGCGGGGGCGGCGTTCGATGGCAGGGTTGGTGGAGACGGCGAGGACGGACTCGGAGGACCAGCCTTGTCCGACGTCGATCGCCTCCGTGGTCATTGGTCTTTCCACGTGGTGAGACCAGGAGCGCACGGACGAAATGGGGCCGCCATCAACATGAACCTCGTGCCATGTGCCGGCGCAACTTGGCACTCGTCGTGGTCGTCGAATAGGATCGGTGGATAGGCCACCTATCGGTTTAAAGCGCCGTCGCGTCTCAACTCTCCAGCGTCTGTATATGTTCATAGGACGGTCGTTGCCCCAGGAAAAAGAATCAGTAGGGACTGTTCATGTAGCAACAAGAAATTCATAGACACCTGTTGCGGATGGATGGTACGGTCTACATACACAATACAATCATCACATGTATATAAGAGCTATTGTTTTTTCTTCCCAAATTACTTCTAAATTTATATAGTAATTTTTATGTATTGATCTACAACACAAATGCACATGTCGCAAATCCGTTGGCTGCGCCACCAGACTAGTAGATTGTTTTCCCATTGCCACATGACGGTTGTGACTGATGTATGGCTCATCTTACGAGGGATGACAAATCCTTGAGAATAACAAAGTCACCACAAAACGTCTTATTGTTTTAACGAAGACCAATTATTGTCAAAATGAGTAATGGGACACAAAAAGCGGCTTGCCGAGTTCATCTAAATTTATAAAGCAAATACTAGATAATTTCCTACAATGATACATATTTTGATCCAATCCATGAAATTTCTTTGGTCGAACCAAATCCAAGTATAGAAGTACTCATGATGCCATTTAGAGTAAAAAATTGTGTCCATTGGACAACAACTTGACATGTGGTGAAAATTGGTCCAACAACTGCTCAAATAAATACAATAACTTAGCAAATCAACACATATAAGGTCCAACTTACTTATTTACCAATTAGGCGCTGGAATTAATGGATAGTCTAACCAATATGAACATCCCAAATCAAACCTGAAACGCTACTAGATTGGTTGCAATCACAAATGATCATCACATTTGCAATGAAAATTTTAACCTTCTACTTTGGACCAAAAAAGACATAATATTTCTATCTGGCCTACTTTAAACATTTGGCTGCAAGATCATTCAGATATCTCCTAGATAAATGTCTAGCTACAAGAGCGCTAACTTCGATCACAAAACATGTGAATCCACAAATAGTGGAGTTCACCGTGCAACCATGAGAGATATAGGGCGGTTTTAAAGGTTAAATACCCTTCCATCCATGAAAAAGTTAATTCCAAAAGTTATCTTGATCAAAATGAATTGCAGCAAACCAAGCACAAGCTAATGCAATTGTTCAACATGTTCTTATGCAAGAAGTCCCTCAGCCTTCATAGATTGCCAGTACTGTAGTATTTGGCCTTTTCAGAACTCAAGGGGCCACCAATCTGGTTAGAGCTGCCTTTTTGAAAAATCATCAAGCAATTTTGTTCCATACTTCAATGACAGCATGGACCCACAGAACGATTATCCCATTCATGAGCTGGCAAGAACTCTTGGGCTGCATTAGGTGCTTGGCCCAATGCCTTCAACCCAAATGCTATCGCACGAGGCCTCTCTAAACCATCACATGTTTTGCTCAAAAAAAAAAAAAAATCATGACATGTACATGTTCACCGCCACGAAGCAAATGGATCTATCGACCTCATCCTTTAGAGGTGCTTATAGAAGCGAACGAGTGTGCCCTACCGTGTATAAAAAATGTACATTTTGGCGACTCAACCTTGGCCCCTCTCTCCTCACACACAAAAAAAAAATAAAAACTTTGACATCTCTCAGTTCGCCTGTCTCAATTTACACCAACAAGCAGGGCCCATTCGTCAAGGTTGAATGCATGCCGAAATTTGTCTTGCAAGCATCCGTGATGGTAATTGTCGAAACCATGCGTGAGTCTGGCGATGTGGAGGTGAAAAAATATTAAAGCACTATTTTATATTATTGAACCCGCATGTTCTATATAAGTATTAGGGTTTATGAAATAATTATTTCAGATGCAACTTTAGTAAACTTTCTCCTTTTTTTTCCTTATCACGCCGATAGATAAGCCAAATAACTAACCATTGGGGCGCCCTTAGACTAGAATTCTGGGCCCCTTCGATGGAAAACAGCCAACCGCACCTATTTTTAAGATATAGTAGTTACTTTTGGACAGCTACTTTGGATATCCAAATTTCCAACTACTACGTACTAGTACTTACCATTCTAAACTTGCTGACCAGACTACACTCTTTTTTTTTTTTTTGCGAGAGGTTGGACTGTTCTCGATGTGGTTGATTCAAGAAAATCTATCGAGGAACATAATTAAACCTGATCACGGAACGGAAATACAAACCCCGACTAGTCTGGAAAAAAAAAAAAAGTATCCAGTTCGACGACCTATCACTACATCGGCTGAAAACAGGCTGTAACTTTTGACTCGAAAAACCCGATCTAACTCCAAAATATCTCACTCATCAATTTTATGAAGATATAAGAAATAGATTAACCGGAAATCGGTATTGGTGGAACAAAAATTTTAAGCTAACATTTTTTTTTCTGATATATCCCAAATTAACCTGACCTACCATCGGTATTGGTGGAACAAAATTTTAAGCTAACATTTTTTCGTGGCCCATCCCAAATCGACCTGACCTAGCACTTAATTAAGGTTCAATCTAGGGCATGTTTGGTCGGGGGTAAAACTCTAGCTGCTCGGCCAAAACGAAACTCCTGTCGGTGGTGTCATTGAGGAAGCATGGACAGAGAAAACAAAGAGGAGAGAAAAACGGTTTCAGGAACTACCGCGGCGTAACGACGGCGATAGCGCCGGACGTCCGGAAACCTATCGTCGGATGAAATCGACACAACCAACCCAAACAAAATTTAACTTGCCATCCAATCTCCCGCCCATACTAGAATCCAAAGTCGCGAGCCGAGCAGACCGTGACTCCATCCGGACGCATCTCATTTGGCGGTAGCGTCAAAGGCCCGTTTTATTGCTCTTGAAACACATCTGAAAACCAAGAGAGGAGCAAGATGCAACAATTGCAACACAAGACTGAAATAGATCGATGTAGTTTTGAAACATCCGGATGCAACAATCGCAACACTAGCTAGATGCAACAATTGTAACACAAGACCGAAATAGATCGATGTAGTTTTGAAACATCCGATGCAACAATCGCAACACAAGCCTGAAAACAGATCGATCTAGTTTTAAAAACATCCGAATGCAACAATTAAGCAAATGAAGCCTGAAATAGCTGAAACACTTCAAACATATGTTTCAAACACGACGCAAAACAACTCAAGCAATACTATTAAAACACAACAAAACACCTATTGCAACAACGTTGAACAACTCAGCAGTACTGCGGAAACATATAAGAATGACAATGGGTTAGGTTCGGATCGGATAGAGTCTCCGTGCACCCAAAACGAAACTCGAACCGAAACCAATTCGGTGTAAATCCATTACCAAAAAACCAAACCCCGCGTCAAATGGATACCATATTCACATGTACAAACAAACTTCGAGCCCAAATGGATACCCTGCAGCTCCTTTAAATAAATTTTGACTTGAAACCGCGCCCGCTTTCCTCGCCCGGGTGCCACTGCCGCGCTTGCAGCCGAGTCAACGTCTCTGCTGCCCTGCCGCTCCCCGACCTGCACACGGCTCCGAAAAAACACCCAAATTCCTTCCATTCCCACCCAAAATTCCAGCGAAAAAGCCCAAACAATGCCGCCTGCCCGCCCCGGACTCGTGGCCACCGCCGCCGCCGCCCTCCTCCTCCTGCTCCTCCTCCCCGTCCACCTCCCCGTCGCCGCCGCGCAGGGGTTTCGCGGCTTCTCTTACCTCCTCAACTGTGGCGCGGCATCGCCCACCACCGACGGCCGTGGCCTCCGCTGGGATCCCGACGGGGACTACGTCTCTGCCGGCACCCCCGGCGCGGTCTCGCTCCCGGGCCTCGTCGACCCCACGCTCGCCACGCTCCGCACCTTCCCGCTCCGCCCCGGGGCCAAGTTCTGCTACGAGCTCCCCGTCGACCGGAACCGCCGCTACCTCGTCCGCCCCACCTTCTTGTACGGCGCGCTCTTCGCCTCCTCCTCCGCGCCACCGCCGCCCGTCTTCGACCTGATCGTGGATGGCACCTTCTGGACCGCCGTCAACACCACCGACGACGCGCGCGCCGGCGCCGCGTCGTCCTACGAGGGCGTGTTCCCTGCGAGTGGCCGGAATATGAGCTTCTGTCTCGGGGTCAACCCGGACTACACCGACGCCGGCCCGTTCATCTCCGCGCTGCAGGTGATCCAGCTCGACGATTCCGTGTACAACGCCACGGATTTCCCCAACAGCGCCATGGGCCTCATTGCTCGCACCAAGTTTGGCTCCACTGGCGGTATCGAGAGGTGAGTGACCGGCTGCCTTTGTGGCTTAGTTCAATTGTTGAGGGGTGTCCCAAATTTAGTGATCTGTAGTCGCCAGGACTATGGTGTCTGTAACCGATAGCATCATTTGGGCTAATTTCTGGTGCACCTAGATACCTAGTACTATTTTCTGGTTTCGGCCTTCCTTTCAAAGTTTAATCTACCTCTTCTGTTGAAAACATTTATTGGGTAGGCATAGGCGATTGGACTGCTTTTATTCTTTGAGAACTATGAATGCTAATGTGCTTCCACATAGTTTAATTCTTCTGTGTGAGATCATCTGTGATGTATCATAGAGATATGCTCTGGATTTTCTAGTAGGATTTCTTTTGTATTAGTTGGTAGATATTACTTGGAGGAGAGATCCTCATAAACTGTTTACTCATAGAGTATGGGGAATTATTGTGGCCAAAGAATAACAAAGAGATGGAATTTGCGACATAGGATTATTAATTTCCTGAATGTGTACGAACCATGGGATTTGTATGGAGTTCTGACCTGATTCCTCCTTGTGTTTAATGTTAGGTACCCTAATGACAGTTTTGATCGCTATTGGCAGCCATTCCCGGACAACAAGCATGCTGTCAGTAGCACCCAAAATGTTACATCAGCTGACTTCTGGAATCTTCCCCCTCCTGACGTGTTCAACACAGCTTTCGTAGCAGAACAAGATGCACCCCTTGTGTTACAATGGCCTTCAGTGGCTCTTCAAAATGATAGCTATTATGTTTCCCTCTACTTTGCTGATACATTACCTGATAATTCAAGGACCTTTGACGTATATATAAATGATTACCTCTTTTTCAAAGATCTAAATGTCACCTCAGCTGGTCTTTCTGTGTTTGCAACACAATGGATTCTCTCAGGCTTGACCACAATTATATTGAAACCTGCTTCTCCTTCTGCTCTTCCTCCACTTATTAATGCTGGCGAGGTCTTTGGGCTTTTTCCTGTAGGAAGATTGACATATGCACGGGATGGTATGACAGTTGCTACACTTATTGCCTCTTATCTTTTTTCTTTCTGTAGAAATTCCATGGCTAATGTAATATGATGCATATTAACTATTAAGTTCATAATCCCTTGCCATGTTATGAGTCCCGGAAACTCCTGTATGGCTAGCACAACAGTGGCATTACCATCATTGTGATTCCTTGAGGTTTAATTTATTATATTTCATTAATACCACCTTGTTGTCAAATAGTTCCTGTAATTTATCAGTGCACACATCTTTTAGGGAGTCACAACATGATTGCAGGAAAATAAATTTGTACTGCATATAACATTCTGCATAAGTTGCCTTGCATCATGTAACTAGTCTATTAAATACTTCTAGGATGCTTTTGCAGTACTTGCCCTGGAGAGTATAAAGAAAAACCTTCAAAATATACCTGAAGATTGGAACGGAGATCCATGCATGCCTTCAGGATATTCTTGGACCGGAGTTACATGTGATGAAGGATCAAGAATACGTGTCATCTCATTGTGAGTTGAACTCATTCTGCTTCCATCTGTGTAGCATATTTCTCCCCCCTTTTGCAGTGACATCATTGTATTGATTTATAACAGGAACTTTTCAAGTATGGACCTCTCTGGATCTCTTTCACCTGATATTGCTAATCTGACTGCTTTGACGAATATGTATGTTTTCTTAAAAAAGGTGAATTATTGAATAAAATAGCAAAAGCTAAAAATAAAATAAATAACACTGTTACCATGAACAGATCTTTCGCACACAACAGACTGGTTGGGTCTATTCCAGATCTTAGCAACCTAAGAAATCTCCAAAGACTGTAAGACCCTTAGCTATGCAATTTTCAAGGTCATTGTCCATGTTGTATGTGTGTCTGTACCTTACTTAGGAGAAAGGGTTTATCTTGTAGGCACCTGCAAGAAAACCAGCTATCTGGATTGGTACCTGAGACATTGGGGACAATCAATACATTGCGTGAAATGTGAGTTAATTTCATCACTTTGTGCTTATAGTTTGTTATTCCCATTTTCAACAGTTTAACATGAATACCTTTCATGTTGAAACAAATTATCAGCACCAACATAGTGTGTTAATGATCTTCAATTTAGTTGTGTTTTCATGCTTTGAATTGCTGCACATCTATTCTGACAAGTCAATATGTTTTGCATGCTCGAAGAACACAAGAAGTTGACAGTAGATATAAACCTGTGGCATGAGTTATTATTATATGATGTATTTTAGTCCTTACTTTGTATGGGTATGCATTTCAAGTTTGTTAGGAGTATTATACATATAACTGAATGTCAGAATGATATAACACATCTCTGCAAGTCCAACAGTATATAAGATCTTACTAGTACACTCTCTAATTCACAATATCTGTCCAATTTATGGGGGATTTACTTACAGTATCTCTCTGTTGGAAGTATGCCAATAGTTTGAGCAAGGCATTGAAATGGAGAGTAGCATGTTATAACATTTTCTTTTGTTAGTTAGGTGATGATTTAACATCCTCCCCTTTGCCCTACATGAGCTATTGGCTGACAGATAATTCAACCTTTCTTTTTAGGGTTAATTGGTTACACACCACTCATATTTTCACGTTTTTGAAGCACACCACTGATATTTGCCTAATAGGTTTCACACCACTGATATTTTGCACATCTTTGAAATACACCATTATGTACGTCTTTCACAGATTTGGACCCACTGTCAGGTGGACGTATTTCCGTAATGCCCATTCTGCCCCTCTCAGCTTTGGACACGCTCATGACCGCTAGCTTTGAAACATGCTATTCCTGGCAACACGCAGGCATGACTGCTAGCTTTGAAACATGCATGCACGCCATTATGCACAACAAAGACATCATCTACTCCACGTCGAGCCAGCTCCGCGCGGACTCTGGCCTCCCCTTGTGAGTTCTGATGCGGTGATGCCGACGGCCGATCCATCATCAACCAGCAAGTGCTGTGCTTTTAACGTTTCTGAGCTGGAGGTGGATCATGCGTCGGTCCATGGTATTGGATCGGGATCGCATCCAACCGGCCGGCCGGTGTGGCGGCGTGCAGTGCTGTACATGTAGCCATGGCCATGGCATTGCCATATGGGTCGCCGGCGCCAGCTGCTTATTCCTACTAGGAGTGTAGCTCTCAGTCTCAGCTAGCCTTAGATCTCGTCGAGCTGACGATGCGCGTGCTGAAACGTCCACACGTGTGGCTGCAAAGGTCAAAAATTTCCCTCAACCATCATGCGTATACGTACTGACGAGATATAATATCGGCAGATGATCAAGTATGTACAGTATTGGTTGTGAGGGGCATAAAGGAAAATACGTAAATACAGTGGCTTGCAGAAGGGCCCAAAGCTTCAAAAACGTATATAATGACGTTTTTCAAAGAAGTGCAAAACTTCAGTGGTGTGAGACCTATTAGACGAATTTCAGTGGTGTGGTTCAAAACCGTGAAAATATGAGTGGTGTGTAACCAATTAACCCTTGTTTTTATGGGTGGGGATGGTTTTGTTTCAGTCTAAAACCTAGCTTCAGCTAAATGCTGGGGATATAGTGCAACGGTTTGCCCCCATTGTTATTGTAACAGTTTTACAAAATTGTGGTCAACTGACCATTTATTCTTTCTTCCAAGAGAATGGTGCTGCTGTGATTTGTACCTCTGATGCAAACTTTAATAGCAGCTAGCTGGAGATATAAATAGGAACTGGGATTGGAATAGAAACCAGGAACAACTTTACCAGTCAGGCCATGCTTCAAGTCTATTGTCACCATTACAATTTTCAATGGAAAATCCTATGAAGGGCCATGGGATCTATGTGCTAGCATTATATTAGACAAAATTCTTGGTGCACACTGAATGTCTGTCCAGTACAGCTGCATAACATCTGCAATGAAATACACTATATCCTGCCAAAAGCGTAGATGAACTTGTCGAATACTACCTTAACCCTGCTTGAAAGTAGTCGAAATTGTCTGTAACTCTATCCACGAGTAATGCAATATGAGTTCTTAGCACCAAAAATGAAAGTGTCCCAAATATCAATAGCCTGTTCAGCTGTTTCGTTTCACAACAAGCACTGTAGCTACAGTGGGAGTTTACAACTTCAGCTCCAAATCAATCCTGGAGTTTGTGACATGTTACATGTAAATGTAACGCTGCCATGTTGTCGGTGGTGTAGAGTGCCCCAAGATTGTTGTCATCTCTTCATGCACCTTGTAGTCTGGATGCCAATAGTCCAGTCAATACATGCTTTTGAATTAATCTACAGTAATGCCACTCACGAGATGGTTTTTTTTCTTGATTATTCAGATTTTTACAGTACAATAATTTAACTGGAACAGTTCCAGAGAACTTACTGAACAAGACGGGATTGACCTACACGTAAGTTCAATGTCTATTAGCGGTTAGTTTACATATGTGTGTGTTAATTGGACTTATCTTGATCATATTTCAATATTTCATTCAACTAGCAGATTTCTGCCAGGGAATAGCTTCTCTCCACAACCACCACAATGACAACCTGTCATTTTGTACAACCAACTACTCTGTGTGCACAACATGATTCAGAGGTAGCAGGAAAGTTGTTGATTCTTTTAGGGTAGCTGTAGCAAAATTTGTAACCATTCTGTGCATAAAAGTGAGAAAGCTGTACAGTGATTCAAACCAATCAAGGTGGTTGGCAACGTGGTGCCAAGATTATATATTTTTGTTTTGGTGCTGTAGCTTAATTGACCCGTAATGTATGCATTAGACAAAAGGTTGCGACACAATTGGACAGTTCAACAGTGTTTACACTGGTTTGAGCTATACTTGCAGAAGCTAAGCATGCATTTAGAATGCCGGACCTTGTACATTAGGTATTGGAACCGAAACGCTTCTTAGAAGATCTTCAGCAAAAGGCAAGAGTTCTCTTTGAGCAGTTCAGGTATGGGAAAGTTTTCTGGCGGCTCTTTCATACCCTAACTTTGCTAATGCCCCTTAGCAGTTACGTGACCTTCGGCAGAGCAAATCTTTTTCCATTTTTTTATACTATAGTTGTAGATGTATAATATGATGCCGAGCACATCTTTTAACTTTTTTTTTTTTTTGTCATTTTCTCCCTTTTTTCACGTTTTCTCTTCTTCTGGTTTAATTTAATCTTATGAACCAATCTTCAAAAGTTATGATGTAAAATTAAGGTGATAATTTGTACCATAAAAGTTATGCACATAAGTTGTGAGCATAACTTGTAATCTTCTAAAAATGAAAAGTAGTTAAATTTTTTTTTTCAAAAATAAAGGCAAAAAATACGGGGGACTAACTGTGACAATAAGTCGTTGTTCCGTAAAAAGTTATGCATATACTTTGTGTGCATAATATTTTAAATTTTTTAAAATGAGTTAATATATGAATATTTTTGTTTTTTAAAAGGAAACATCTGTGAATGCCAAAAAGCAAAGTCACTGGAGACACGGAATCCATCCGTGGGCCGTGGCCCATAACGCAGCAAACTGGCAGCTTTCCGCCACGTGATTTCTTTTAGCCCGCTTCCAGTTGAACCGAGCTTGTCTCATTAGGACCGTCCCCTTATAAAAAAAAGGGCCATTCCTTAAACAAAAGGCTAATCAGGCCCATCATTTCCGGTCAGCAGCAGAAGCACCGAGCGAGCCGGCGAGCACGATCCAAAGTCCAACGGTGAGTCCTATGCTTTTGCATGACAGAGAATGTTACGAAGCTGGTGACAGGGTAAAGCCAGCCGGCAGGGTACAAGATTGCATACTGCCAAAATTTAGCTGTAGTATAATGGTAGCAGCTGGGAATTGTCGCCGTTGAATGGAACGGAAACATAACATTTACTGTCTAGCGTTACACTAAAATCATGAGCTAATTCTGATCGATTTTTTCCCCTTAAAAATCAATATGCTGGCTTCGGCCAAACGCCAAACTTGTCAACTTATGAGACGCGTGTTAAATCAGATACGTAGAGTCTCTTTAAGTACCTGGTGTCTGGCACATGCTCTGAATGACCACATGCTTTTTTTTTATAAGTGACCACATGCTTTGTTTTAAAGAGAAAACGAAATAGCCAGAAGGAACGGTTTCGAATGACACGTCTAACAAAGTCAAATCCGCGCACGCCGTTCAATACCCAAAATGCGCCCCCGCCATCCTTTGCCGTTGATTTGATGCGTGACGGATCCTGATCCACCCACCAACCCCACTCCCCACCTCTCCACTAGGAGTAGACGGCTCGACGTTTCCTCCCCGACGTGACCCGACCCGACTAGTGCCGTAGACTAATCGCGATTAAGGAAAAGAGGGAAAAAAAAGGAAAAGTCCAAGCGGCAGCAGCAAAACCCCGCACCGGAAGGCAGCAGAAAACCACAATAAACAAGGCACGCAACGAATCCGATCCCGATTTATTTCGCCCAAATCCGTCACGATTAATCCCCACGCCGGCCGCGTCATGCTCCGGCCATTCTTCTCCCCTCACCGCTCTTCCGCCGCCCCCGCCCCCGCCCCAATCGCAGCAGCCGCGGGCGCCCGCGCGGCGATGCGACCCGCGTCCTCGTCCTCCTCCTCCTCCCGCTCCTCGGCCGGCGGAGGCGGGCCCACCACCACCACCACCATCACAACCACGGCGGCGGCGGCCACAACAACGTCTCCTCCGTCTCGCCACCGGCGTGCACGACGTGCAGGCACGCCCCGTCGTCGGCCACGCTCGATCTCCTCATCCTGCTGCTCGTCCTCTTCTCGCTCGCGTTCCTGCTCGCATCCTCGCTCTCGCACGTCGCGCGCTCGCTCTCCCCGCTGCTCGCCACGCCGCCCGCCGTCGCCGCGCTCGCCCTACGCCACCGCATCGCTGCCCTACCTGGCCGCGGCGGCCGTGCTCGCCGCCGCCGCGTTCCTCTCCTGCCGCCGCCTCCCGCGTCGCCGCTGCCGCAACCCGCGATGCCGCGGCCTGCGGAAAGCGCTGGAGTTCGACGTCCAGCTGCAGACCGAGGAGGCCGTGCGCGCCGGCGCCGGCAGCACCGTCGGAGGCGCCGACGCCGCCATGTGGCGCGAGATCGAGGCGCTGCCGTGGAAGGGCGGCCAGGGCGGGAACAACCCGGACTACGAGTGCCTTCGCGCCGAGCTCCGCCGGATGGCGCCGCCCAACGGCCGAGCCGTGCTGCTTTTCCGCAACCGGTGTGGCTGCCCTGTTGCTAAGCTCGAAGGATGGGGCGCCCCCAAGAGTAAACGGCGCAACAAGAAGTGAGTCATGGTTGACTTTATTTCATTTATTTGCAAATTCTACACGATTATTACTTCAGTCCACCAGCTAAACTTAGTCGAACTATTTCGACGGGATGAATGGAATTTCACCGTTCTCTGACACGTGAGTTATCTAAGGCGTTCCCTATGCAGTCCTGTCAGTTATGTTTGTTAATTTGAGATCAATGTCTTTGCTTCATCTTTGCATTTTGAGATATTATGCCGTGTTTTTCTGGATGTGCAAACAATAAAGCTGGTCCCGTTGTATAGATCATTGAATTTATTTTCATAATAAATGTTGCTAATATATATTTTTATAAACCTAGTCAAAAGTTTGATCAGCGTGTTCCCCCATAGCGACACTTAAATAGGGACAGAGATAGGTTACTGTGCCGGGTAGTCTGTCTCTAATTCTGAGTCACCTAGGAAGCATGGTTGGATTTTACCCTGTTTGTGATGGTTATAGAATTTTTTATTCCACTCAGCCTCACTTTCTGAATTCAGTGGACTTCTGTTCATTTTGTGGTTTTCTCAGTTGTTTGTACCATACCTTATATGTTGTAACATCTTGCTGGTCATGGATTTGCAAGAAACTGAATTAATCTTCAGATGTGAGTGGGCTGTTACCAGAAGTTAGGCAATGAACGAAATGAATGCCAAAACTTGTCAAAGGCAACTAAGCCTATTTGACAGAGACATGCCATAGAAATCTCACTACCTTTTAAGTAGATGGGCAATGCAAATGATGTTGCGAGTCACCTGGACATTTGGTATGTTTTTTTCCCTCATGGAGTGACCTTTTTAATTGTAAAGTACTATTTGTATTTGTTCCAAGCGAATGTATTTTTTATGGTTAAAGGGGTTGCCATTCTTATAACATTGACCTTTGTTAATAATTGGCCTTTGGTGATGTCTGATGTGATTATCTTTTATGTTTATTAGCTGATATGAAATATAAGGTTAGGGGTAGTGAAGGCATTTCAGTTGGTTCTTTACTTGTGTTTGAGAAGCTCGAGCTCACTAGAAAATAAGCTCATTTCTGGGGCTTGTGACATGTAGAACTTCTGCAACCTGCTGATTTTATATGTTTGGTTACGGCTGTAAAGAAGTTATAAGCAAGAATACAGTATGTTTGAGTGGTGTGAGTTACCTGGAAGTGAGTTTCTTTTGGGGGGTATTATATTATAGTATGGAATTGTGCTATATGGTTGTGAATTATAGCATTATTTTCATTTCTGGGTCTAGAAATTTCTGAAATTAATACCAGGAGATGCCAGTACAGTTTGATGTGGATACCATTGATTGCTGGTTTGAAGACTTGACATGAACAGTCATCTCATCAGGTTCAGTTATTGGACGTCCATAGTTGTGTCTGCAAGGCCTCTTTGATATCAGTGATGTGTGTGATCTAACTGGGAAATTTGATTTGGCATGACTGAACTGTTCCTGTGAACCAATCACTTATCTGACAAGCACAAGAAAACATTGCTAGATCTGAGCTCAGCAATCTCATACATTTTGTTCATTGTGGCACAATTTTAGCATGTTCTTACTGTTGTTGAGCAAACCATAAGACTATTAAATCCTCTAGATACCAGTAGGGAAACATGGATGCTTTAGTTGCACCTTCTGTTTAAGTTGTGTTTTTATAACTCCTTTGAAATGAAGGAAAAATTTCCTGTTTCCTACGTTTTTCCTGTCAAAATGAACTGATTCCTGTGGAATTCCTACACGATTCCTATGAAATTCCTGTGATTGTATGGGTAAAAGTTAAGCTATTTTTTCTGTTATTTATACAGGTGGGGAATGATTTTGTATAGAATTCTCTGGACAATTGACTGTTGTTGAGATTGTCTGTCTTTCATGCGCATTTAAGTTGTCTTGGCCTAAAATGCTTCTTAATTTCTTTTCTAGCTATTGGTGTTTGGGCTAATAAAGAGAGAAACTTGTTGACCTATGATTCATTTCGAATGACTAGAGTACAACGGGTACTGCATAATACATTCTACTCTCTGTGGTGGTTTTTATAATTTTGGACATGGAATTATCCTTTGAATAACGTTTTCCAAATTGGCATTTTGCCTAAGTTTTACCTGGAAAAGTATCTGTTAAACTTTTGGCTATTAACATACATCAAAGTGTAGATATATCATGATATTAATTTATTTTTCATTTAATGTGCTTATGTCTCATGATATATCTACCATTTTTGTGTAATGGTAACCAAAAAGAATTTTGAAGACCATTTCAATAGAATAAGTAAAAATAATAGAGGTGGTGTATCTGGTTTCCTGCTATATTTTTTTAGACCAAAGGCAGATGCCCAGCTTTTATAGAAAGCGTAACACGTGAACACAGTTTACGCTGGGGTTACCAGCTTACATGAACAGTACTTGTCCCGCAGGACCTAAGAAAATGAAAAAGACCCCAACTTGTCTCATGCTCAAAACTCCTCCAAACTGAAATAAACTGAAAGACTAGGAGCAAAAGCCAGCTGAGTCTACGCTCAGTGGGAAACAGTTAAGTGCGTAGTCATTCAGCTTGTTCAGCGCATCCTCCCTCCTCGATGAGTGCCTTGTTGACAGAGCTGTCCACTGGTTCAGCAACCCCAGGGCCTGGAACGCCACTGCTTAGTGGATTTGATAATCATGTCAGAAAACACTAAGTCATTTCTGGTCTTCCACAGAGCCCACCCCACAGCCCCCATAATCCCCAAAGTAAGTCTCTACTTTCAGTGCATTTTGAATTGTTAAGCATGTCCTGGAAAGAAGAGATGGATGTTGGTATGTATTGCCGCTCAAGACTATCTCTCACCCAGCACCATGTGATAACAGCACATGGGCATTGAAAAAGCAAGTGATCCACTGATTCCTCCTGCTCACAGAATTTACAGAATTCAGCCTCATCCCAATTTCTCTTTCTCAATTGTTTCTTGTTTCCTGCTATAACCATGCCTCATATTCTATTGTTGTTGCAACTCTTGTGTTAGAGGAATGCATTCTTCTATGTTGACCGGTAGTGTCAAACTAGTTCACTTGAAACTATAGAAGTGTTTAGCTAGGACTGTTAGGTTATGGAGCTCTTGTGCGGATGTGTTTTCTGAATCTTGAGTTTGTTGGGTTTAACACAAAAATCACCCCTTCCATTAAAATTATTGTTTTACTAAGTCAAACTTCTCTAACTTCAACCACATTGCATCAGCACCACCAACAACATCAAATTAGTTTTGTTAACTCCACCATGGAACATGTCTTCATATTGTGTTTATTTGGTACTGTGGATGTTAATATGTAACAGATTTTTCTATAATTTGGTCTAAGTTAAATGCTAATGTATTGTATAATATAAGTTTGATGATGTGTAACTATGGGGCTGTTTGTATAATATAAGTTTGGTGATGTTTAACTATGCGGCTGTTTGGTTAAGTAGTCCTAGGACTTTTTTTGTTAATCCTAGGAACTTTTAGAAAAAAGACTCTCAAGGAGGAGCTTCTAGGGACTTTTAGTAAAAAGTCCCTCCTGTTTTAGTTTCATAGGGACTAAAATGGACTTTTTTTAGTCCCAACTCTAAGAAAGTCTCTAACCAAATATCTTCGGAAGTTGCTTGTACACTTTTCCTGTGTGCTGTCAGATAAATGTTGTGTTTGTATTTTATCTTGTTTCTCAAATGCTAAAGTTATACAGGAAAATAGGAAATTTTGCAGTGCCTTTTTTTTTTTCTCAAAATTGGCCCGTCCTTATCTTGTTTCTCAGATTCCCAAAGTAATGTTGTACTTTTTCAGTGATGCATGTTTTGAGAGTTCATTCGTTGATGTAATCACCTCTCTCCCTTGCCTAGTGTTGTCAATGTGTAACATACATGTTACAATATACATGTAATGTAATGCTTTTTCTTTTTTTATTTTTGCGAAAGTACTAATCATTTGTTTGTTTCTTGCTTTTGAATTATTATTATTGTTGCAGGGGCACGCAAGGTTCGTTACATGACCGAGGGGTGAGGTGAATACAAGTCTGATGTCGCCAGTTGCAACATTGTTGCTTTAGACTGCCATGTTGAATAATCCTTCCAGCAAAAGATACACCAATTACAATTTACAAGTGGGTTGTGCCATGTTTGTATTGTTAGACGGTGGTTCGGTGAACCCCAACAGTTATACTGATACAAAGCCAAAAGACGCAACACTAAAGAACTGTTAATAAAGGACAATAAAGCATAAACATTGGCGGCCTGCTCATGCTTCAATCCCCTACCCTTTTGCCTTTTTTTTTTAACAATATAAAGATGCAGAAACCCATGTGATCAGGCATTCTGTCGCTATTGGTTACCTTTTTTTTTTTTTTTTTTTTTGACAAGGCGCTATTGGTTATCTGTTGGTTTCTCTTCTTTCTGCAAAGATGCCAAGATAAGATGAAACAAGCTATTCAGTACATCTGAATAGGTTTTTTTTCCCTTGCATTTTACCATCTCCATTCAAGAGGAGAACAAACTATTCTGATATTCAGTTTGTTCTTACATCTAAGACGACATTTTATCATTCTACTCCATCCAAATTATAATGCGCTTTGACTTCTTAGGTTCATTCATGTTGCTATGTACCAAGACATCTACTACACCTATGTAGAGAACCTTCACTAAGGAGTTCTCTCGACATGCAAAACATGCAACCTCAACAGACCTCACTAACTATACATCTAGTGGTGAGCCTTCTTTGTTTAAAACTAACTAAAAAATATTATAACTCATAAACCAAAAACTAAATTAAATTCGATTACACCATTAAATTCCTTTTATAAATCATTCAAACAAGATCTCTTATGGATATGTTTAGTTAAAATTATAGGTGAGCCCCACTCGATGGTAGTTGGATAGAGTAAAGTAAAAAATAATAATAAAAAGAGAGAACGAAAAAAGGGAAAAAAGAATAGAAGGGTGATTGTAATACTTGTCGGGGTCAAAAATAATCGGCCCATAGGGAAAGTAAGCCCATGAAGGATGGCACGGCCTCAAGGCCTAAGAAGAAGGACCGATGGGAAGACGGCGCCGGAGTTAACGACCCAAGACGTGATTTGGGCCAAAAAGACGCCCGGGAGAATGAAGGCCGGCCCCAAGTCTGCAGATTCGCTAAGAAGGACTTAATGTACGAGAGACTCTCTTGGGCCCCCTTTAAAAGCCCAAAGGCGGCCCGTCTCCAAACACTCATTTGACAAGGCCCAACTTACTAAAACACCCCAGCTAGGCCGGGGAGGGCCGGGGGTGAAAGCCTCGAGAAATAATGAGAATAAGGACCAACGAGAATCATCATGAGTATAGAAAGAGAGCTGGGAAGACAATTCCCTTGATAAAGCTTATCGAGGCCCATCCATATACGGGCCAAAATGCTGCTGCGTCTTGCGGACGCCCGACCGGAAACGACCAGCTTTTACCGCCACCTCTCGACCCGAGGGGCAGGTGCCTCGAGGACTAAGTTCCGCCTCGTCCCGGGACACGGGGTCTCTCGGAGACAATCACGCCTCGCCCGGGACCATGACCCCTCGGGCGAGACTTCTCCGCCTCGCCCGAGGATAGGGGGACCCCGACTGCGGCTCTTCCCTCTCCCAGGAAACACCACAGGGGGCGCGCCTTGGGAAGCCAAACCTAGTAGTGGGGGCAGCCGCATTAAATACACACACTTCCACGGGCCGCGATGACGAGGCAATCGATTGCCTGTCGATTCGCTGACCCGTTATCTCCTCGCACCCCGTTGATGGGACATAAAGGGAACGGTTATCACACATGTCACCCCGCACGGGGAAACACAACTCCACTGTTCATTTGCTTGCGGCTTCATTTCCACGACACGAGTCCAAGGACCCTCGGGGCGTCGACACCAAGCCATAACGCGCAGACAAAGCCAGGTGTGGACCGTAAAGGGATCGAGGGGTCACCATTTGGCCCTCGGGAGGCTCTCCCCCTCGGGCAACGGACACGAATCTGAGGGAGACTCAAGACACGCGTCCCACGTCGGGGCACTCCCTTCGGGGAACCCGAGGTCCTGGCTCGGGGCATGGTACGCCAACGGCCCGGATAGTAGACACCGTAGCATTTGTACATGACACGTATTATATACATTATCTCTCCTTTTACACTATAAAGGGAGAGTAATGTCGACATAGAACGGATCCCCTCTCGCTAGGTTTTCACACTTAGCCAACTCATCCCGGATTGAAGTCCTCCTTAATTCCCCGGATCACCTTGTAACCGCTTTGGTTCTTGTGCACAATTGGTGCGAGTAATACTGAAAGGTCACAAGCTGGCGGGCGTAGGGGCCCCATGGCTGAACCAGGATAAACCCCTCGTCTTCCAAGCTCGCACACGCCATCGGGCGGGGCGCCACGGCCTATATATTATTGCCGGTGCCCAGAGATACCCCGGTTCTCCGAACACACCGGCAGTTTGGCGCGCCCCGGTAGGGGAGCGCGTGTGCGAAACTACTTCCCACAAACCTAGATGGCGGCATCTCTTTCCTTCCCGCCTTGCTCACCGGGCGCGAGTACGGCCAAGGGGCGGCTGCTTGCGGTTCGGCGGCCTCGGGTTTGTGGTACTAGGCCACAACCGAGGCAATCCTGCTTTGCCGACTAGGCCGGGGGAGCAACCGCTCCCAATCTTCAAGAAGACGCAACCATCGCCGTGACCGTCACCGCCGGGGAGATGCGACATCAGCAAAGGCGCATGGAGGGGGCGACTCTTATTACGACCTCCCTCCCATGCCCGTCGACACCGGCGACAAGGAGGGAACGCCCGGTCGCAACCCGAGGCGATTCGCGGTGGACCCGTGGGAGCGATTCAGGAGAAAGACAGATCTATGAGTCGGCGGCAAAGCTCTCATACGGCGACGAAGAGCACGACAAGCGCAAAGCGGCATTGCGGGGCGGCGATCGCCAAGAGATTCGAGGGGTGATGACGCCACAAGAAGACTACGCCCCAAACGGATCCGAGAATCCCACGTGCTTGCGGGCGACCGGAGTGGATGGCGGCGGCGGCGCGGACAATACGAACGCGACCACGCCAACCGATGAAGAACTACTCGCCCGGTGGGCGGCCGGCACCCCCTCCACTCCTCGCGGCCTCTTGGGAGCTTCATGATTGGCACCCAATTTTTGGATATCGCCCGGCACGAGCTTTTGTAGACCCGAACTCGGGCCGTATGATAGCGATTATTATGATCCCACTTTCGTTGGGACTGATGTAATGATCGAGTCATGGATCACCCCTTTTACTAGCAGCCCGTAAAAATGGGAGTGTTCCATCCATTAAGGCTAGCAAACCTTGTAATAATGGAAAGAGGAGAAAGGAGAAGGGGAGATGATGGATGTGTATGGGCTACATTAGTCACCATGAAACATAACCCGAAGTCCCTCTTTCTTTACCTAGGGTCAATTAAAACCGCGTCAACATTGCGAGGGGATATGGCGTTACCACACAACACCCTTCGGGAAAGGGCAAAACCGAAACTACGTATCAACAATGTGTGGCCGACTTGTCGTAGCATACATAGCGGATACCGTAGTCAAAAAAAAAGGGAGTAGTAGGTGTAATAGAAGAATATCCCCCAGCGGCCCACCAATTTGGTTCGCTCGACTACCCTCGGCGCCCCTCAAATCCGAACGATGGAAGATGCGCCCGCGATGAGTACTTAACGGGGAAAAAGCGGGGGCAGGCCTAATATTCGTCTCACCCCTCGGGGTTCACCTCGGTATGAATACATGCAGTACATCCCGGTTTTGACTAATATAGCAAAATGTGAAGCCTTGGTAAACAGTCTCCGCGTTACGGCGGACCTCGGGGTCCTACCCTTGGAGACAAGAAAGGACCCCCGACTCGAGGTGAGTCAAGTGATGAAGGACTCTGCCAGCCACGACCCCAAAATAGGGGTATGTCACCAGAAAATAAGAGAACTGGAAGACAAGCCCCATAGATTGGAACAACGGCATACCAAGAAGAGGTACAACAAAGCAGCGGACAAGTTCGTAAAGGTTATGTCCGCAGGAGCTGAGGTACCGCCAAACCTCATGACCCTGGACCTCTACAAACCTACTGGTAAACGCCAAGACCGAGAGGCCCCCTCGGGAGCTGATCCAACCCCCCTGGGGGCTGATCCAACCCCCTCGGGGGCTACGGAACCCTCCTCGGGAAAAAGAAAGCAAAACTTGGGGAACAGGTCCCTTGGGAGGTAGCCATAGAGTAACCAAAGATCGTCGGGCGAAGATGATGAAGAAACACAAGACTGGCGAATACCAGTGATCGGCTATCTGATCAAAGAAAAGCGTCCAAAAGGCAAGACCAAGGCTAAGTCTCTCACAGTGATCGACGATAACAGAGAGTCATACAAAAGAGGAACACGCCAGGGGGTACCACAAATGAATACACCCAAAGGGGAGAAACGAAGACTATATTGCCCCATACACCCTAGTGGGGAAGTATCCGAGCAAGAACTACGCCAAACCGTTGACACCTGTTATAGCATAAAATTACTAGTCAACTAACATGAAATAAGGGCTTAAATTGAATATCAACATAAGTCTAGGGGTTTAACTAACATAATTCCACGAGCTTTGGTGATTTATATATTTTTAGGGACTTAACGGATAAATGCGAGAGAAGAATGGAGAAAGTTTGAATATACATCTCATACAATGACAAGACTTGACCGTGAAGTAACTCAACCCGAAAAGTGGACTAAAACATTCTAGAAGATACCGGAGGACACCGGAAGAGACGAGAGGTTTGAGAGGAGGCAATTACTGGCGGCCGTCGGGCAATTTTGTCTTAGGCCGCCCGGGCAATATATGCCCAATCGGGTTCATCTTTTTATGTCGGTTTGTAACCGACTTTGAGGTTGTATCTACACCGTTGCCAAGGTCGGTTTGATCCAAGGGCTATCGTTCATCGCCAAGGGCTATATAAGAAGACCCCCTGACCCCAGGGCTAATAATCAACTCATTATCAATTCATTCTATCTCATTATCTCTCAGTTGTAGAGGGGTCCCATGTAAGGATCATCTCTCTCTAAGGGATTAGTGAATTAGAATGTAATTAGAAGCAGATTAGAACTACAATTAGAAGAGTTAGTATAAGAGGATTGGAACTCATTAGTTCTAATCTTTAGAACAAGAGAGATAGAGAGAGGGAAGGAATCGGGAGGAAGTGCTTGGGCACAGTCGGTTGCTACCTCCATACTTGTACCTCGGTGGAAGTTAATCTACATTTGGAGTTACTACGGTAATCTACTTCTTCTTTTAGTAAGTTATATTGTTTATATTTATTCTTATTGGTCTATGAGTCTCTCTTTTGAGTACTTTAATCTAATGCATTAGGTTAAGGTAATATTTGTAGTGTAAGCGTGGTGCTTAGGCTCGGGTATCTCATAGATACACCCTACCTTCCCGGAGCGTGGTAGTTTGTGGTAGTGACAAGTACCATTGATTCCTTTGGATTCCACATCCCGTTGGATAGGACTAAGTAGGAACAAGTTCTTGGGGGAATCGTAAGTTTCGGCCTTACTTTCCTTTGAGTACATCCCCATAAGAATACTATCAACATCACTTACCAAATTAAGATTTAGCTATCTTAGTAATCCTCTCTATACCCTCAACCTTCTTAAGTCTTGTATTACTCCTCGTTAAGATTAGATCATAGTCTCCCTCACCCGTTTCCCTGTGGATTCGATATTTAAACCCTTCCCGGGTGAAGTGCTCACCGGTATCCGTGCGCTTGCGGATTATACAAATTATAAATATTTCTGTGGGCTTAGCAAATACCAACACCAACCAGCAGCAGTTCACGATATGAAATAGTCCGAACTTGCGAAGGGGTCGCGATACTACGCCCACAACACGGGCTCTACCAACCACCTTGGCGGGTTTGTTTGTTCGCCACATGGGAATATGACGAAATCGGACCCCTTTGAAAAAATACCCAAGAAATCCATACATCGGTTGCAAATTAAGAATTCTCAAAGCAAATTGAAGTCCCTACCTGGTTGTCACTCCCGCAGGTGAAAAAATATGCCATTGGGACATACGGTGGCGGCTTCCACCGCCCCCACCCGTGACTTCTCGCCTACGCCAAAAAGGAGGAAATCGGGTTAACAACAAAACAAAAGGGCGAGACCATCGGGCACGGTCAAAAGATCCAACCAATGTTAGAAAGGTCATACCTTCATACATCCTTTTCCATTTCAGCATTTCATTATGCTCATTGAGGGATGAGCTTCGGATTGATTCCACCTCCTTCCTTGCTAAATCCACCTCCTTGGCTAATTCCTCTACCCGGATGTTTAAAGAGTTGGCCATGTCTGACTGCCTCTTGGCTTCCTCTATAGCCTGGTCACGCTCGGCCCGGGCCTTTTGGCGATTTAGAGATTCGGCATGACCTTCCTTGAAATCTTGGAGCGCATGGTTCGCCTCGATCCTTGCCTTAATCGAGTCGGACCAAGCCTTAGCACGCTGCGCCGCAAGAACTCATAACGGGCGGCCCGGTCGTTGTTAATCCGGGAAAGGCGAGCCGCCACCTCCTTTTGACGACCCGGCTCAAGGCGAGTGTGGCAAAGGAAGTCCCGTTTGAAGCATTCTTCCGCGATAACTTCGGACTTCTCCCTAGCAAACTTCTTCAAAACACATGAAAGAGCGATCCCAAACAAAGCCTTGAGAACACACAAAAAGAGGACAAATCTAAGCGGAAGGGGAGACAAGCAAAGCTCGACAATGCGAGATAGCCGGTGACACAAGGTATGGTTGATCTTACGCAATCCGTCAACGCCCACCTCTGGATCTGGTCATGTTCCGCCCGGGCGGCCACCGAGACGATCGTGGATCACCAAAGACGGGGGCTCCACCACTAGATGACCAGCCCGAGTTCGAGTGCGGGGCCGCCCCCACGCCCAGGATCTGAGAAATCGGGACACACCAAGAATCCCCTCGAGCGCCGGGAAACTAGACCAAAAGAAATCACGAGGGCCATCACGGCTAATCACGGGTACCATGGAACTCGGATCCCAAATGCCGGGACCCCCTCGGGCGCAAGGGAGATGCTTCGGTACGGAGGATTGAAGGGCTACCGGTGTCGGGCACCATCGGCCATTGACGGAGAGGTTGAAATCTCAACAACTTCAGATGGATCCTCTTGGGGAATTTTCTCAAGCAAGCTCCGGGTATCCTCTGTCGTAGAGGTCACTTTGCGGGGAAAAGTCCACTTCCATAGCACTCATTCCCCGTCCCCCTTATCCCAAGGTATCTCCCGGACCGGGACTTTTAGTAGCAATCACCAAAAGCGGTGGAGAGGGAGGCAAAGCGGAAGATCCATCCGAGGCACGGGTATCAACCCCGAAAGCAACCCAACACCCCAGAGGAAGGTGCCTCGGCAGCTATGGGGCTAGAAAACAAAGCGTGTCGGCCTCCTTAGGCGGATCGTTAGTCGCCGGAGGAGGAACCGCCAAAAGAAGATGGTGGCGCTAAAGGAGCATCACGGGAGACGGCGCGGGATCCAACACCGAAAAAAGTCGGAACACAGGTCGGGCTGCTTCGAGGATGCGGGATAAGCACCTCGGCCCCTCTTTTTGGCGGGGAAAACAAAAGCGATCTCCAAATTAGGACAAAAAAAAAGGAAGGGTGACAAAGACAAAAAGAGGATAACTCAACTTCGAGATTTCGGGGTAGCTTTCGGCGTAGCGAAAGAACGGAAAGCAAAGGCTTGGATGAAGATGACCCTTAGCACCCGAAGCTTGTCCCATCGTCACTGGGGCCGAAGTCAAAGAACGGGGCGAGGGGATACGGGTTACGTTTGCTCGCCCCACTCCGAAGAACGGATGGGTCACCCTTGACGCCCGTATCGGCATCCGCCCGTCTTGGCGTTCGAGGGCGAAAAGTTCGGGTCACCGGCATCCCTTCACCCTTAAGAGATTCTCCGCCACCGCGGCCCAAGCGGCGTTCGAGCAGCTCATCCGGCTCCTCGGGGCGTGGAAATACCCCCATCACCGCGTCACGGCGCTCTTGGGTATTCGCGCTACCTCCCTGACGGCAGCCGGCGAATCGATTCTCGAAGATTGATCGACTCACCACGTTTTCTTTGCTCCCGACGCCCGATGGTTCAAAGCGACCCTCTGGGCCTTTTTCTCGTTCGCCCGAGCCTTCCTCAACCGCTCGCTCGTTAAGGCACGATTGGCATCCCTATGGACCCGGTCTTGAACCGGCGGAGGCAATTCCTTATGTACCAAATTCCCCGAGCGGGAAAAAGGAGATCAAAACAAGAAACCACAACAAAGAAAGGAAAATAGTTGAAGCAAAATGTGAGGAGATGATTAAATCTTACCAAATGCAATATACCCTACGGCTGGGGCGAATTGCAATTTTAGGAATTTCCTCGGGAGTCTTGTCCACCCCGAATCATGCGAACTCGGCGCGTCGAGCATCCCGGAAAGGTTGTCAAGCGACATCCGAAATGCCGGTGAGATCCACCTCCTCCGTCATCGCCAAAGACACAAAGGGGGCGAGCCATCAAAGGCAACACCGGCGGCGAGAAAGGCGGCAACAACTGCCGCCGCATCTACACCCTTCTCACGGAGAAGGAGAATAGCCCGATCGGAGGCCATCTAGATGGCGATGTGCGGATTGAGGAGGGGGCCGTCATGCCGGCGGTTTGGCTTCGCCTTGATCACGCCCCTGTAAAAGCCGGGAGCCCATCCCCGTCGTTCGAAGATAAAACCACTCTTCACGCCACCCCTTGTTCGGCCGGCAAGGCGAAAGGAATATATTCATCCGCCCAACTTTTCCTCTGTTTGTCCAAGGTCCGAGCTGAATGATGCAAGATCCAACCCGCACCGCTTCGCCTCGGCGACCCCGGTTTCCGGTACTCGGGGTGTTCAGCTCCGCCTTGAAGAACCACCGCCATAACTCCCGGTGAGGTTCGATTCCTAGGAATCCCTCACAATTGAGTGACGAAAATTGACGCCTAGGCAATTGAGTTGGGGACGATGTGATGAAGTTCGACACCATAATAGTACAAGATCGCCCGTATAAAGCGGCATGCCCGGCACACCAAAGCCTCGCCTATGATGATCCATCGGTGACGATATATCCGGGTGGTGGTTGAGGTTCTTCATGAGGCGCGCCGGGCACCGGCCACTCCGGCCGCAAATTATCGGAGCGGCGGCGCAAAGACCTTCATCCACCAAGCGTTGCGGCTTCACCTCCGTCACCGACGACTGGGCCACGGAAAGGGATCGAGAGGAAGGGCGGCCTCCCCTTCTGCGGCGCCATGGACTTCTTCTACAATAAAAACACGGTAGGTACGACCAATCTAGATCTCCCTCTCGCTCTGTCCACACCTTCTTCTTCCTCTGCTGCAGGAACTAAGGAAGACACTAGGAAGAGCTCTATACGAGGGGGAGGAGATAAGGATCTGTACGACACCAGCGCCGCTCCTGAATATATAGGGGGAGAAAGCGCATCGACCAAGATTAACCCTACCGCACGAGGCGAGGCGTGTAGCGTATCGGCGGCGGAGCAACCCCAGGCGCCTAGTGGGCCCCAGCGATTAAATGCAGTGGGCGGTAGCTGTGCGGAACATAGCGAGGGAACCGTCTTATCCAATGAAAGCGATACCACCGCATATGGGCGGCACGAAAAGGTGCGCCGGACACGGACGAAACGTGCCCGAGGGTCAAAACGCAAGGCCGTCGCCTAAACTCAAATGCCTCCCCCCGGAAGGCGCCTCCGAGCCCTCGGGCGAATGAAACATCACCGCATCACGTGACCTCTGCGAAAGGAAACGCCGAGCCATGAGCTCACCGTGCGGTCCCGGAGGATCTTAAGTTTGGGCCCTCCGGGTTTCTCACAGTGCCTCGGGACGGCCCGAGCAAGGGGCGAAGGGAAATGCACAACCGTAGAGCCTAAGCTCTAAGGAGCTTGGGATTTCTGAGCGTATCTAAGACTCACGGTAACAGCTTACGAGAGATGTCCCATCCGTGGGAGGCCCGCGGCCCTCGGGACCCGACACAGTCGGGACCCCGGATCTGCTAAGTGGTCCGAGAGTTTTATGGAATGAGTCTGGACCACCACGGCCGACCCCCCCGCTCCGGCGAGGCACGGGCACTCCGCTTAGATTTCCGGTTACAACGCTCAATGGGGTGTGCCATACTCGGCTCACGCGAGGGCAGTATGACACAACCCCCTCCTCCTCCTTTTTCGAGAAAAGGCGATAGAGGCGTAAGTAAAAAGACGGAGAGTGCAGGCGACCTTGCGCACATAAGCGCGGGCTCGGGACTGCCCCCATCTCGGACCTCCCATGCACACCTTACATAAGATTAGTGGGTAGTTCGGATCTTACTAGCATGTAAGAAAAGCCCTCGAGGAATTAAGATATTCCTCAGGGCCTCGGGGATTACACCCAACGGGTGCGCTCGTCTTGCACCGTCCCGACCCAAGGTAAACCAAAAACCAGAATCAATTACCGAAAACCCCGAACGAGTTATTCTACTCCCTCGGGGGCTACTTTTGTCGGGGACAAAAATAATCGGCCCATAGGGAAAATAAGCCCATGAAGGATGGCACGGCCTCAAGGCCCAAGAAGAAGGCCCGATGGGAAGACGACGCCGGAGTTAACGACCCAAGACGTGATTTGGGCCAAAAAGACGCCCCGAGAGAATGAAGGCCGGCCCCAAGTCCGCAGATTCGCTAAGAAGGACTTAATGTACGGGAGACTCTCTTGGGCCCCCTTTAAAAGCCCAAGGCAGCCCGTCTCCAAACACTCATTTGACAAGGCCCAACTTACTAAAACACCCGGCTAGGCCGGGGAGGGCCCGGGGTGAAACCTCTCGAAATAATGAGAATAAGGACCAACAGAATCATCATGAGTATAGAAAGAGAGCTGGGGAAGACAATGCCCTTGATAAAGCTTATCGAGGCCCATCCATATACGGGCCAAAATCGCTGCGTACTCACGACGCCCGACCCCGAACAGCCAGCTTTTACCGCCACTTACTCGACGACCCGGGGCGGTGCCTCGAGGACTAAGTTCCGCCTCGCCCGAGGACACGGGGTCTCCTCGGAGACAATCCCCGCCTCGCCCAGGGACCATGACCCTCGGGCGAGACTTCTCCGCCTCGCCCGAGGATAGGGGACCCCGCCTCGGCTCTTCCCTCTCCCGGGAAACACCACCTCGGGCGCGCCTTGGGAAGCCAAACCTAGTAGTGGGGAGCAGCCGCGTTAAATGCACACCTTCACAGGCGCGATGATGACAGGCAATCGATTGCCCTATCGATTCGCTTGACCCGTTATCTCCTCGCACCCCTCGTTGATGGGACATAAAGGGAACGGTTATCACACACGTCACCCTCGCACGAGGGAAACACAACTCCATTGTTCATTTGCTTGCGGCTTCATTTCCGCGACACGAGTCCAAGGACCCTCGGGGCGTCGACACCAAGCCATAACGCGACAAAGCCACCGTGGGACCGTAAAGGGATCGAGGGGTCACCATTTGGCCCTCGGGAGGCCCTCCCCTCGGGCAATTGTAGGACACGAATCTGAGGAGACTCCAAGACACGCGTCCACGCCGGGCACTCCCTTGAGGGAACCCGAGGTCGGGCTCGGGCATGGTACGCCAACAGACCCGGGATAGTAGACACCGTAGCATTTGTACATGACATGTATCGTATACATTATCTCTCCTTTACACTATAAAAGGGAGAGTAATGTCAGCATAGAACGGATCCCCCTCCGCTAGGTTTTCACACTTAGCCAACTCATCCCGGATTGAAGTCCTCCTTAATTCCCCGGATCACCTTGTAACCGCTTTGGTTCTTGTGCACAATTGGTGCGAGTAATCTGAGGTCACAAGCTGGCGGGGCGTAGGGCCCCATGGCCCGAACCCAGGATAAACCCTCGTCTTCCAAGCTCGCACACGCCATCGGGCGGGGGCGCCACGGCCTATATATTATGCCGGTACTTGAGATACCCCTGTTCTCGGAACACCGGCAGTTGGCGCGCCCGTGGGGGCGCGTGCGAAAACTACTTCCCACAAACCTAGATGGCGGCATCTCTTTCCTTCCCGCCTTGCTCACCGGAGCGAGTACGGCCAAGGGATCTTTGCTGCGATTCGGCAGCCTCGGGTTCGTGGTACTAGGCCACAACCGAGGCAATCCTGCTGCCGACTAGCCGGAGCAACCGCTCCCAATCTTCAAGAAGACGCAACCATCGCCGTGGCCGTCGCCGCCCGGGGAGATGTGACATCGAAAGGCGCATGGAGGAAGACTCTTATTACGACCTCCCTCCCATGCACATCGACACCCGGCGACAAGGAGGAACCGCGGTCGCAACCCGAGGGCGATTGCGGTGGACCCCGTGGGAGCGGTTCAGAGAAAGACAGATCTATGAGTCCGACAAAGCAAGCTCTCATACGGCGACGAAGAGCACGGCAGCTACAAAAGCGGCATTGCGGGGCGGCGATCGCCAAGAGATTCGAGGGGTGATGACGCCACAAGAAGACTACGCCCCAACAGATCCGAATCCCCTCGTGCGGGGCGAACCGGAGTGGATGGCGGCGGCGCGGACAATACAATACCTGAACGCGACCACGCCAACCGATGAAGAACTACTTCGCGCGTGGGCGGCCGGCACCCCCTCCACTCCTCGCGGCCTCACCGGGAGCTTCATGATTGGCACCCAATTTTGGATATCGCCCGGCACGAGCTTTTGTAGACCCCGAACTCGGGCCGTATGATAGCGATTATTATGATCCCACTCGTTGGGACTAATGTAATGATCGAGTCATGAATCACCCCTTTTTACTAGCAGCAGTAAAAATGGGAGTGTTCCATCCATTAAGGCTAGCAAACCTTGTAATAATGGAAAGAGGAGAAAGGAGAAGGGGAGATGATGGATGTGTATGGGCTACATTAGTCACCATGAAACATAACCCGAAGTCCCCTCTTTCTTTACCTAGGGTCAATTAAAACCGCATCACTGTTACGGGGATATGACGTTACCACACAACACCCTTCGGGAAAGGGCAAAACCGAAACTACGTATCAACAATGTGTGGCCGACTTGTCGTAGCATACATAGCGGATACCGTAGTCAAAAAACCCAAGGGAGTAGTAGGTGTAATAGAAGAATATCCCCTGGCGGCCCACCAATTTGGTTCGCTTTGACTACCCTCGGCGCCCCTCAAATCCGAACGACGGAAGATGCGCCACGATGAGTACTTAACGGGGAAAAAAGCGGGGACAGGCCTAATATTCGTCTCACCCCTCGGGGTTCACCTCAGGTATGAATCTGTCTGTACATCCCGGTTTTGACTAATATAGCAAAATGTGAAGCCTTGGTAAACAGTCTCCGCGTTACGGCGGACCTCGGGGTCCTACCCTTGGAGACAAGAAAGGACCCCGACTCGAGGTGAGTCAAGTGATGAAGGACTGCGCCGCCCACGACCCCAAAATAGGGGTATGTCGCCGAAAATAAGAGAACTCGGAAGACAAGCCCCATAGATTGGAACAACGGCATACCAAGAAGAGGTGCAGCAAAGCGGACAAGTTCGTAAAGGTTATGTCCGCGGGAGCCGAGGTACCGCCAAACCTCATGACCCCGGACCTCTACAAACCTCTTTTGGTAAACGCCAAGACCGAGAGGCCCCCTCGGGGCCATCCAACCCCCTCGAGGGCTGATCCAACCCCCTCGGGGCTCACGGAACCCTCCTCGGGAAAATGAAGCAAAACTTGGGAGAACAAGTCCATCGGGAGGTAGCCAAACAAGAACCCGGAGATCGTCGGGCGAAGATGATGAAGAAACACAAGATCGGCGAATACCGGTGATCGGCTATCGATCAAAGAAAAGCGTCCAAAAGGCAAGACCAAGGCTAATTCTCTCCACGGTGATCGACGATAATGAGAGTTATACAAAAGAGGAACACGCCGGTACCACAAATGAATACACCTAAAGGGGAGAACGAAGACTATATTGCCCCATACACCCTAGTGGGGGAAGTATCCAGGCAAGAACTCTGCCAACTGTTGACACCTGTTATAGCATAAAATTACTAGTCAACTAACATGAAATAAGGGCTTAAATTGAATATCAACATAAGTCTAGGGGTTTAACTAACATAATTCCACGAGCTTTGGTGATTTATATATTTTTAGGGACTTAACAGATAAATGCAGAGAAGAATGGAGAAAGTTTCGGAATATACATCTCATACAATGACAAGACTTGACCGTGAAGTAACTCAACCCGAAAAGTGGACTAAAACATTCTAGAAGATACCGAGAGGACACCGGAAGAGACGAGAGGGTTTGAGAGGAGGCAATTACACCGCGGCCGTCGGGGCAATTTTGTGCCGGCCGCCGGGCAATTATGCCCAATCAGGTTCATCTTTTTATGTCGGTTTGTAACCGACTTTGAGGTTGTATCTACACCGCTGCCAAGGTCGGTTTGATCCAAGGGCTATCGCTTCATCGCCAAGGGCTATATAAGAAGACCCCGACCCCGGGGGCTAATAATCAACTCATTATCAATTCATTCTATCTCATTATCTCTCAGTTGTAGAGGGGTCCCATGTAAGAATCATCTCTCTCTAAGGGATTAGTGAATTAGAATGTAATTAGAAGCAGATTAGAACTACAATTAGAAGAGTTAGTATAAGAGGATTAGAACTCATTAGTTCTAATCTTTAGAACAAGAGAGATAGAGAGGGGAAGGAATTGGAGGAAGTGCTGGCTGTCGGTCTTTGGCTTTGTCGCTGCTATCTTCACACTTGTACCTCGGTGGAAGTTAATCTACATTTGGAATTACTACGGTAATCTACTTCTTCTTTTAGTAAGTTATATTGTTTATATTTATTCTTATTGGTCTATGAGTCTCTCTTTTGAGTACTTTAATCTATTGTAATAGGTTAAGGTAATATTTGTAGTGTAAGCGTGGTGCTTAGGCTCGGGTATCTCATAGATACACCCTACCTTCCTGAGCGTGGTAGTTCGTGGTAGTGACAGTACTATTGATTCCTTTGGATTCCACATCCCGTTGGATAGGACTAAGTAGGAACAAGTTCTTGGAGGAATAGTGAGTTTCGCCTTACTTTCCTTTGAGTACATCCCCATAAGAATATTATCAACATCACTTACCAAATTAAGATTTAGCTATCTTAGTAAACCTCTCTATACCCTCAACCTTTTTAGTCTTGTGCTACTCGGGTTAAGATTAGATCGTAGTCTCCCTCACCCGTTTCCCCGTGGATTCGATATTTAAACCCTCTCCCGGGTGAAGTGCTCACCGGGTATCCGCGGCGCTTGCGGATTATACAAATTATAAATATTTACGTGGGCTTAACAAATACCAACAACAGCCCATGATAGTCCGTGAACGACTCACATCGTCGTTGGAGACATCAAGAGCGTGGAGAAGGAGGCCCAAAGGAAATGACCATGCCGGGCTTAAGGCACCGCAACCACATAACCTCTAAGAGACAAACGCGCTGGGCTCAAACCTACCCTCGGGAGGTTCGACCCCCCTCGGGGTTCAATTCCGCCTCGCCCGAGGGGTCATGCCCGAGCACCCCCTCGGTCACCTAATTTCCGCCTCCCGAGGGTCATTCTCGGTACCCCCTCGGCCATCCAAACTCCGCCTCCCGAGGGCCGGCCCCATGCCATACCCTCGAGCGCACGAGAGCAGAGTCCCTTGTGCATCGGAGGCTCCGGCCATGCAAAGGGAACAACTGCATTAAATCCTGCCCGCTGCGACGATGTCGGGGTAATCGATTACCACAGGGCGGCTCGCTGCCCCATTATCCTTGTAAATCCCGTTGATGGGACATAAAGCTACGACGCCGCTCGGCACGGGAATCCGTGCCCCACTGTTCACCATCCGCCGATACGCCTCTCTGCCACGTCTCCATACCCCCTCGGGGCCGCGCCACGCCACAAGCAGCGATATCTCACCCCATGTAGGGTTCAAAACCTGCCTTCAGAGCCCTCGGCTCCGCAAGCATATGCAAGACACGTGCCAAGGTGAAAGGTCCTAAATGGCTAGAGGGGGGTGAATAGCCTAATAAAATTTCTACAAAATCACTAGAGCAACTTGTTAGTAAATAACAAAGCGTAAATGCGTTTGCTCTAGCTCTACTTGTCGGCAAGCCTCCTATTGACAATTCTAGTTGCTATAGTCTCTAATTCACACACAAGGGCTATGTCACTACTTTACCAACTAGGTGAACAAGCTAGATTACTCTAAACAAGACTAAGCAACTAAGCAATTCTACTCAAACTACACTAGCACAATATATATGAAGGTAATGCAAGAGTGTAGAGGTGATATATACCACAATGTCGAGGCTAGTCAATCCAATCACCAAGGACAAATGGAGACACGAGATTTAACCCGAAGTTCACTTGAGCACCCTCAAGCTAATCTCCGTTGTGCCGACCTTCTCACGTGTGGGTCAAGGTGGAGCTCACTACAAGCCAATTGCCTTTAGGCTTCTTGCACCCAATGCAAATGAGAGGTACTCAAGACACGAGCAATGAATTACTCACACTTTATCTTCCCCGATGAGGAGTGTGTGATCCTCTCACAAATCACCGGAGGTGGCCAAGAACATACACCTTCTCTTGCCAACGCCTCCACCAATCACCAAGCCGGGCTAGGAGTGGTGCTCTCCAAAAGCAACAAGAAAACCACCGGCTCACAACGATCCTCAAGCGCCACTAGATGCAATGATCAAAGCAAAGTGCACTTGAATCACCTCAACTCACTAGAATGGATGCTCTCAAGCAAAGGAATGAGGAGGGAGGGCGAGTGCTCAGCTCTAGAGGTGTTAGGATTGATTTCAAATGACCAAGAGACCTCCCATGGCCGGCCAAAGGGGTATAAATACCCCCACCACCAAATGTGGCCGAAGGGGTGCAAACCACGCACAAATCAGCCGGACGACTTGACCGGACTCACCGGGTGAGTCCGATCGGTGGGGTCCGGTCACAACCGCCTAACCCCAAGCCCGACAGGCCGGCCGAAGCTGGCTGGCCCAGCGCGTCCGGCCACGCGTCCGTCGGTGCTTCCGGTCAGCACCGGAAGCTTCCGGTCGGTGCGTCTCGGTCGCTTCTCGGCCGAACCCACGAAAAACATGCTCTCTGCGGGGACGCGGTCACGGTGCGTCGGTCAAAAATCCGTGCTTCCGTCCGTGGGTCCGGTCACTATCTGAGCTGCGAAATTCCGTCGTTTTGTTGCCGTTCCTTCGCCTTTGCTCCAAACCAACTTCCGTCACTTGATTCTTGTTGCCGACACGTCGAAGAACACCCCGACACCATGTGTTAGCATTTTTGAAAATATTTTCCATCAAGTACGGAGTTAGCTCTCTAGGTTAGAATGCATGCAAATGATTTTGAACCTAGAGGCACATGAGGATCGATATGTACGATAGTTTTCCCCTCTTTATAGTACGGCTTATCGATCCTATAATCACTCACACCCTCTATGGTGTCTTGAGTGTAAAATCAAAATGGCCCTATGATATACCTTTGCCTTGAGCCTATTTTGATCCGCGAAACACGCCAAGCCGCACACTTGATCATCAATTGGATCACCTCGACCCATCCACCATGACCACCATGCACCAACCTTGGCTTGACCAATCTCCAACTAAAACAAACACTTAGCATAGAGAGATTAGTCCTAAGGATGTCACTAATTAGCCAAAACTAATCTAGAGATCTTCACAAGGGTTCAAGGACACGCGTCTCCATCTCCCGACCACAATTTGGATCTCCCGAGCCCAGGCCTCGACCATGGAGACACTTGGCTCCCTGGACAACGGACACATCGGCCCTAGTAACGGACACGTAATGTAAAAACCATGCCTCCCTTCAAGCTATAAAAGGGAGAGTAACGGCCCATTATAGGGGGGGGGGGGACTAGTTAGACACCCAAGAACACCACGATCAAGGGAATCACTCCCGCTCTTGTAACCGCTTGTAACCCCAACATCGAGCACTTTGGTGCGAGGTAATACGAAACAGTCCCTCTACTGGACATAGGGCCATCCATGGCCTAAACCAGGATAAATTCTTGTGTCCATCTCGCACTCGTCATCTGGACGGGAACGAGCAGCCTATAAATTTATTGCCGGTGATAGGGTTTGGCCCGATCTTCCGTGAGGTACGTGGTAAATCGATTGGTGGAGAACTTCGGCGTTGACGGTCCGGCCGAATCAACACAAACTCGACCACAACCGCTACACCATTGCTCCAATGGTTATCAACCAAGCACGACTTGATTGACCTCGCCAAGAAGGCTTTCCTGCAAGCGAATCGAGAACACAAGCAAGAACAGGTTTAACGCAATCTGAATATTGCAAATATGAATGACGAACAGAATTGATTGGGGTTCGAGCTCGGAACACAAAAGGACTAATCGCCACAGGTGTGTAGAACAAGAACGGGGGCCTTGGATTACTGTAAGCGGAATAATCTTCACGGTTACAATGAATCTATCAAGTTTCTCGATGGAAAACTCAAACTAAACAAAACCCAAGTGACTAGCAGCGGCGGCGGCTGTGTTTATAGTCTAAGACGCAACCTAGGGTTGAGGGCGGCCAGGGGTTGGGCGTCCACAACTTGGGCTTAAGGCCCGACACGATACATGACCAAATTGGCCCAAAATAGGAGACGCAGCACCTTTGCCGTGGTTACACAGAATGTTCCACGGGCCATCTGGAGCTGGGACCAGATCCAAAACGACGGCGTCGTCGTCCCCTTTCCATAGAGTCCAAGATCGCCCCGTTTCGATATCGTATGAGGGAGTTACGACCGAAACATTGACGACGTGTCTGCTGAATCCGAGGGTGACGTGGCAGCTGAGTTGGAGATGAGTTGCAACTTGGGGAAGACCGTGGCGTAGACGTGTCCAGCGTGGTGATGTCCTCATCATCCTTCCCTTCTTGAATTGGAGTCGCCCCTCGACTCCATCTTGGCGATGTCCTCATCATCCCCTCCTTCTAGAATTGGAGTCGCCCCTCGACTCCATCCCAAAGATGAACGCGTACTCACGCAAAGGTTAGTGACAAAGAGGCAATGCACAAGACATAATAGGTTGGGAGAACATAGTGTAACATGGTGCATCGGGATTATCACATAACTTCAGCGATGCTTGAAGTGCTAGCAAGAAAAGCACCCCCATTTAACTGAATCCCATTATGTGTAGCAATGTCTATTGGAGGTTTGTTTTTAATCTCTTGAGCATGTTTAACAATATCCGTAGGAGACAAAGGCAACAATGTAATTTTCTTGTCCTTATGCATAAAAGTGTATGTATTAGTTCGACCATGGTGTGAAGCATCATTATCAAATTCCATGGAAATTTGATCAACTGATACCAAATTTGATACCAAATGATGAATCCGCCCGGGCGGGGGTTGGATGAAAAGCCCGACACACCGATCCGGATTCCCGAATCCCGCAATCTTAGCACCGACAAAATTTAAAAATACGACACACCGATCCGGCTACAACGCCACTAGGGCCTCCCCATTGCGCCCTCGGCAATCTTAGCACCGTACTCGGTGCCCCCCACTCGAGGAAAGGCCCAATCGCCCCAAAAGACTAGTCCGATAGGGGAAGGGTGGCTCTCCCTTTTAAGGTGGCTTCCTCCTCCCAAGTTAAGCAAGGTGGGATTATTAGAGGCTCACACGGACGCCGTCCGACTACAAGCCGGCCACTGGCCCATTTAGTGTTAGCGTCTTTGCCAACGGGTAATAGTGGAGGAGATGTCCTCATCATTCCCACCCCGTTAACAAGGGCCCAGCTTTGATACCACTACCTCTGGCCTTAGGCATGAAAATCATTATTCATCATACTCAGCTCTGATCATAGCTAGAGCCATACCTCTCTAATTAGAAGAGCTAAGATCAAGTTGAGAGAGATTAGTAGAAAGTTGAGAGATAGATCAAAGAACTTAATTAGAGTTCTAGATCTGTTCTTGAGAGATAGAAAGTAGAGTTGAGGAGAAGTAAGGAGAAGTACCGGATGCATCGGTGACTCTCTACGCTTGTACCTCTCTGGGATCAAAGGCTTCATTGCACTTGATCTTGAGACTTCTTTGGTGGATCAACCTTATATTTGAGTAAGTTCACTTGTTTATATTTCTTTTTCGGTTTATGACTCATTAGAGTACTTTGATTCTTGTCGCTCTTGAATTGAAGTTGTTACCCCTAGTGCAAACGCGGTGTTTGGGCTAGATAACTCATAAATACACCCTACCTGCCGGAGCGTGGTATACCATTGATTCCTTTGGACTCCACTTCCCGTAGGATAGGACACGTAGGACATAGTTGCTGTGGGAATAGTAAGTTTAAGCCCTTACTTTCCTTTGAGTACGTCCCCATTAAGAAAAATCTTCAAGCCTTGCAAGGATATAAACTAGACAACCATAGAATTCTTCTCACCTTTTATCCGAACTCCAGTTCCTTCCTATTATCTCGGGGATTAGTTTTGTCTCATTATTCTCACACCATTCTCCCTGTGGATTCGATATTTTAAAACCCTCTCCCGGTGAAGTGCTCATCGTTTACGTTAAACTGCGGACTATACAAATTTATAAATAATTCTATAGGATAACTTTTACCAACAAGCATTTACGGCGCCGTTCTTTGGGGAGAACGGTTTGTCGATCACGTGAGCTAAACTAAATCTTGTATCATATCATTAGTTTAGATTTTTCTTTTTATCTTATCTTATCTTTTTCCAAATCACTATCCAAATGGATACTACCCCTCTTTACAAATATTTGGCACCCAACGGGCAAGCTTGTAAACCCGTGTTATCATCTGAACCTATCAAAAATTTGGACCTTATGAGTTTAAGCCCAAGGTTGATAGAGATGGTCCAAAGCCATACTTTCTCGGGAGAATTAGACGAAAATCCTTTCCTTCATCTCCAAACTTTTGAGGAGACATGTAAATGCCTCCATATTGAAGGCATGTCTCCTGAAACTATCCGTTGGACGCTCTTTCCATTCTCTTTGAAAGGAAAAGCTCGCCGGTGGTACAATAGAAATAAAAGAAAGAATGGGTGGCAATTGGGAAACTTGTTTAAATGAATTTTGCTTGTGATTTCTTTCCCATGTCCAAACTAGTTAACTTTAGGCTCTCAATCCTATCCTCTAAACAAAATAATAATGAATCCTTGAGTGCCTATTGGGAACGATATGATCTTCTTTCCAAACCTAGACCTAATCTCGCCATACCGGACCATGTTCTAATTCAACACTTCTATATTGGTCCTAATAGAAAATCTAGAAAACATTTGAACACCTCTGCGAATGGATCTTTCATTCACCTTTCAATCCCCTGAATGCATTCTTTGTCTTAAATAAAATAGTGGAAAACAAGGAGGATGATCCAAGCGTAGGGAAAAATTTAAAAATAAAAGAAATAATAGAAGAAGAAAGATTAGTTGAACCCAATTCTATTTCAAATTCTTTACAAATCCCAAATAATCCGAACCTTTAGAAGAACCGAGAAGTCACTTCGATCTCGACTTCTTACTTGATATCGAGGATGATCTCTTTACAGATTATGGAAACACCTCGAAATATCGATTAACATCTCGAGAAGACTAGAACATCACAACCTTATCCTTTAGACCCTTATGATTTGACACATTTAAAAGGAACCACGAAGAGCTTGTCTCAATCATAAGTAGCGAATGGACGAGAAGAATCGTAGCTTTCCTCCGATGTAATCCGTTTGGATTCACCTTCTATACCTATTCGTTTTGCCAAATTGATAAAGATCCTTTCGATGCTTTTTACAATCCTATAGTGGGAATAAACATCATGGCATTATCTTTTGCTCATGAACTTCTCAAAAACATGCCATTGAGCCCCACTACAAAATTGTTACTAAGCCCTTTAGGACAAATTATCCAAAGCTCGAAATTCTTTATGTCTTACCAATCAAGGTTAATAACATCATGGTGCATCTTAGCTTCTATATCTTTGATATCATGGAGTTTGACCTCTGATAGGACAACCAATAGAAAGGCTTACTTTTAAAGGACAACCCGGAGACTTAGACTTTCAGCTAGACAAAGATCTTAATTTTTTATTACCTATAGTCCAAGCCATTCATGCTGTTGGCGGTCACTATCATACATCTTATACCGCCAACTTAGCTCTAATTAAGAGAGATGGAGCACACTTATGACAAATAAACATTTACTACTCACCTAGTTCCACTTGTATTCGAGAATATTTGTTTTGCGGGAATAAACATGGAAACAGGTGAGAGTACGCCAAATAAAGAGTAAAGTGCAAACTCGGGAAATGCGCTTTGACCAAGGGAACGTGGCGGGCGAGACCGAAGCAAAACGGACCAAAACACCTCCGGAAAAGGCGACCTACACTGGGCCACCGGCCCACACGAAGGATGGGCGCGGGGCGGGCCAAACTGGGCCGACCGCCGCAGGCCCGTGCCCGTCCCCCCCAGCGCCTTGTCTCCGTGTCCGGCCGGAGGAGGCGAGGCGGTGCATGGCGGTGCTTTTCGGGGATTTGGCGCCAAAACTCCGCCAAAAACCACTTTCATTTCACTATAAATAAGAGGCCACACCCCCTTCCACAACACAACACACACCCCCTTGAGCACTTCGCTCACTTTCTTTAGTCCTAGTTGTAGTTTTGAGCAAGGTTGAGCTTCAAGGAGGGCTTGTCTCCTTGGAAGGATCTTTTGGTAATATTAATATTATCATGGAGTTCCTTTCAATATTCAAGTCTTTATATTCATATTGCAATGCGTTCGAACTAGAGTATAGTTACCCTCATGTTATCTTATTAATGTGTGAACTATGATCTAGTTGACATATTAATAGATAGGACTTGGCTAATTATAGAATTAACCGGTCATGTGTCGACTCGCTAGAGAGTGGTCGGTTTATGTAGATTATGATGGTTTGGTGTACCTTCGGGTTTACCTTTATCCTTGCTTGTCGTCCGTAGGGTCGGAGTCGGGGGATTTAGGTAGTTTTCTATATACGTGGATGTGGTGTCTAGGTCTATAGTAATCATCGAAAATGTCGGCATCCCGGTAGTGAGGTAGGGGGCGGTGGTGAGCGGCCTTGTTCCGCCCATTGCGAGTCCTCCACGTTCGGATGTTGAGTTGGAGTTACGAAAGTGTCTATCGGCTAGCGAGACTAGGCTGCGGGCATCTCCTCATCATATGATCGTAATCCCATCATGATTTAGCCTCCTCACATGTTAAACTAGAGTTCACCCATGTGCAATATTTAGAACCACCTTCTCATTGTAGAGATTCTCTTTTATCCTTTTCTCTCCCTAGTGGTGTAGTAGCTTATGTGTGTTTGTCACTATCCTCGAATATCATTCTTCTTACCCCTGCAATTGACTAATGGTTATTCATAAATACATTGTGGATCATCATCATCATTATGCTAGCTAACCACACAAGCATGCCTTCCCTTGGGAAAATATAAATCACGATACCCGAATACCACCGGGTGAAATGCTACAATGATAGATCCGTGCGCTTGCGGATTGACTTGAAGTAAACACATGAATCCATCTATCACCGATATCTCTTAACGTGATCTCCGAGAATATTATTTATTCTTGGAGATTGCACTATGAAGTGCCAACAAGCATTTACGGTGCCGTTACCAGAAATGGGTTATTATCTATTTCTAGTAATGTCGTTAAAAATATCAACACATGCTAAAACCGAGTCTTGTCGAGAACCGGATCCTATGGAGGAAGTTAAAGAGGCCATTGTAGAATATTTTGTCGAATCCAATCAAGAGGATGATTCGAGAATTCTTTATTGAAGAAGAGGATGAGAATCCTACTACTTGAGAACCTCTAGATGAATTTGAGAACCCACCTAGACCTCCAATTGAACTTAAACCTTTACCACCGGGCCTCACTTATGCTTTCCTAAATCAAGATCCGAGTCTCCAGTGATCATAAATGATAAACTTACTCCGAAACGGACTCTCGGTGATAATCGTCTTAGAAAAAACATCGCTCGGCCTTAGGCTACGCTTTCGATGATTTAAAAGGAATTAGTCCTGCTCTTTGCACTCATCGTATTCCTACAGATCCGATATACCCCCATCTATAGAACCTCAAAGAAGACTCAATAATGCGATGAGAGATGTAGTTAAGAAGGAAGTTCTTAAGTTATTACACGCTGGGATTATATATCCCATGCCACATAGTGAGTGGGTAAGCCACTGTACAAGTCGTGCCTAAGAAAGGAGGCATGACAGGTTGTTAAAAATGATAAAAATGAATTAATTCCTCAAAGAACTGTTACAGGATGGAGAATGTGCATAGATTATAGAAAACTAAACAAAGCCACAAGGAAAGATCATTTTCCATTACCTTTCATTGATGAAATGTTAGAACGATTGGCAAAACATTCTTACTTTTGTTTCCTTGATGGATATTCGGATATCACTAAATCCGAATCCATCCTAATGATCAAAAGCAAAACCACTTTTACATGCCCATATGAAACTTATGCTTATAGAAGAATGTCTTTTGGGTTATGTAATGCACCTGCTTCTTTTCAAAGATGTATGATGTCTATATTTTTACGAAATGATTGAAGAGATTATGAAAGTTTTATGGATGATTTTTTCTGTTTATGGAAAAACGTTTGATGATTGTCTAGAAAACTTAGACGAGTTTTTGCAAAAATGTGAGGAAAAGCACTTAGTCCTTAATTGGGAAAAATGTCATTTTATGGTTAGAGAAGGAATAGTGCTTGGTCATCTTATTTCGAGAAAGGGAATAGAGGTCGATAAGGCAAAAATAGAAGTTATAGAACAGCTTACCTCCCCCGTGAATATTAAAGGGATACGAAGTTTTCTAGGCCATCTTTGGTTTCTATCGTAGATTTATAAAGGATTTTTCACATATTGCTAGACCACTTACCAGCTTGTTAGCCAAGGATGCTCCCTTTGTTTTTGATGATGCTTGTCTTAAAGCTTTTGAAACTTTGAAAAAAAGGCTCTTGTTTTTCGCACCAATTATTCAACCCCCGATTGGTCTTTGCCTTTTGAAATTATATGTGATGCCGATGATTATCTTTGCCGTGGGGCGTGTTAGGGCAAACTAAAGACAAGAAACATCATGCTATTGCTTATGCTAGTAAAACTTTGACTGGACCACAACTTAATTATGCTACCACTGAGAAAGAATTGCTAGTAGTTGTTTATGCTATAAATAAGTTCAGATCTTACTTGGTAGGAGCTAAAGTAATTGTTTACACCGATCATCTTTGCTTTGAAATATTTGCTCACCAAGAAAGATGCTAACCCTCGTTTGATAAGATGGATTTTGTTACTCCAAGAGTTTGATTTAGAAATTAAAGATAAGAAAGGAGTAGAAAATTACATTGTTGATCATTTATCAACAATGCACTTTGAAAAACCAAATGAATTGCCTATTAATGACTCACTTTCGGGGGGCGATATGTTTTATCGGATAACCCATACCGATCCCTGGTATGCAGATCTTGTTAATTTTATGGTTGCAGGATATGTAGCACCAAGGGCGGATAAGAAGAAGCTTATGTATGAAAGTCGTCATCACTTATGGGATGAGCCATATCTCTTTAGAGTATGCTCCGCCGGGCTACTCGAGAAGATGTGTGCCAACGGAAAAGAAGGAGAACACATGCAAAGATTTGGCAAGCGAGGATTTTTCTGGCCAACCATGTATCAAGACACAAAAGATTTTATCCGAAGATGTGGAGCTTGTCGAGGCACGGAAATATAAATGCAAGAGATGCTATGCCTCTAACAACCAATCTCGGATAGAGCTCTTTGATGTCCGGGGAATTGATTACATGGGACCATTCCCAAAATCCGAAATTATATCCTAGTAGCGATGGATTATGTTTCAAAATGGGTAGAAGCTTTGCCATGCAAAACAAAATAGATGGTAGAAGTTCAATCAAGATGTTTGAAGAAACTATATTCCCAAGATTTGGAGTACCTCGAATGGTAATTAGTGACGGAGGAAGCCACTTCATTGATAAAAGATTCCGGCGGTATTTATTGAAACATGGAGTTCGTCACAATATTGCTACAGCTTACCACCCTCAAACAAGTGGGCAAGCGAGAGACTTCAAATAAACAAATCAAGAACATCTTACGAAAAACAGTTGAAGAAATGGAAACTAAATGGAAGGATAGACTTCGAAGCATTATGGGCATACAGGACAGCATACAAGACACCTATTGGAATGACACCTTATCAACTTGTCTACGGCAAGACCTGTCATTTGCCTGTAGAGCTTGAGTTCAAGGCTCATTGGGCAATCAAGAGATGGAATATGAATCTTGATGCTTGCGGGAGTCCGAGAGAAAGATGCAATTATCGAAATTGGAGGAATGGAGAGAGAAAGCTTATCATAATGCCAAGATTTATAAAGAAAGAACCAAGAGATGGCATGACAAGAAGATAAAGAGAAAGACTTTCACTCCGTGAGATCGGGTATTACTCTTTAATTCCAGGGTAAAATTATTCGGGCATGGAAAACTTCGAAGCAAGTGGGAAGGACCTTTCAAGGTAGTAAATTCATCATCACATGGAGCAATCACTCTTCAAGACTCCGAAGGTAAGTTATTCAAGGTAAATGGCCAACGTCTTAAAATTTTCTATGAGCCCGATAAGCCCGATGAATTAAATAAATTAAATGAATTAGATGAAATAGGCTTTATGATTTATCCAACTCAAGGGAATAAATTTTCGTAGAACTTGTTTTTGTGGGCCAAAAGTAAAAGCATTGCAATGAGAATAGGTATATTAGACCGTAGGAAAAGGACGAGGGGCACGGTTACAACGGGCACCCGGCGCCGGGCCTGAATGGGCCTGGCGGCCGCCAGCCTGGCACCTCCCCTCTTTTCCATCTTTGCTCCAGGAATACTCTAGAACTTGCCCATTGTAATGACGAACATGCAGGTCATTCACGTAGGAAAGTAATCTTCTTGAGCCTTTCCATCCTATTCCATGCACCTCTGCCTATATAAACAAGCCTCTTCTGATCATTTAATCTCATCTTATTCATCCTCCATTAAGACCGACGACTAGCACCACTTATTTTCATCATGAAGAACACTGAGACCCGTATGGTGGTCTATGACCCAGCTAAGGCAGCAGCTAACTCATCCACTTCGTCTACTTCCATGGCTATAGTTCCGTATGAGCCAAAACCTTTAGCTGTTGTCAACCCACCACCTTCAAATCCAAAGCCTACACGTGGGCAATTGTATGCTCAGAGTTTGCTGGCTGCACGTCGTGACATTGCCATGAAGAAGAAGGTTCCGATCCCTGAAGGCACCAAGTTAAGCACTCCAGACATAATGAAAAGCTTACTAACGTACGTCCAGTTTGACAAGTTCGGGAATATTAGAAAGAGCACTTACACCGATGCCCGTCTTGTCCTTGATGGAGTTCGTGCTACTCCAAACCAAGTTAAACTTTGTCCGGCCTAGAGAAGCTGGCTGAACCGATGCCCAAGCCGGGAAGAATGACTATGGCGGAGCTCCGTCTGTAACACTTTCACATGAAGAATTTTATGAACACCGAGCATGAGAATTCGAGCTACACCGCTAGACGTGTAGATGCATTAGAAAAATCCAATGCAGCATTAGTTACGAAGGTGGGAGTTCTCGGCGCATCCCGAACAGCTCACTAGGGATATGTAATGTGCTCGAGATTATAAGAGCACTCATTATATCGAGTCGCTTATTGAGTCAATTTTGTTTTGAGTTAAATTAGAGTTTCGAGTCGGTCGTCGAGTCAAGTTTTTGTGAGTCAATAATAAGTTTGGTTGAATAAATAAAGAGTGCTCTTGTTTCAATAAATTGTTGATCCTTTATCTCGCTTATTACTTTCTATATTTTTGTATATGTTTTTTTCTTGTCTCCACCATGTTTTTGAATAATGGATAATAAAGGATAGTGTGGGGAGACGATGACGAACGTCAAGAACAACAAAACTGAACTTGAAAAGTGAAGCAAAACAATAAATACGTAAGCGAAGATCCAACACGACAAAATTCGAGGCCAAGGAGCAAGAGGGGCTCTGGCGGCCGCCAGAGTGATCCAGGCCGGCCGCCAAAGCTACCACCTCTCCCTCGTCTTCGGATCTCTTTGACCCTCGGTTTGGTCTCACGAACTTTGCTTTAGTTTATATTTTGGCTTCGTTACGTGGTTTGAACCTTTTGTCGATATGTAATAAAAAAGAATAAAATGAATTGATATGCTTTGTCCTAAAGAGAAATTCACATAAAACTTTTTCATGGTTAGATTAATTGCTGTTAAATAATAATAAAGATCCCAAGTTACTTAAAGTGTTGTGAAATTTGAGATAGTAGATTGATGAGAACTTAATTCTTGATATCTTTTCTCTTTGGAGAATTTATTTCGAAAATATTAAAATGATAGCTTAACTTCATCTCTGTGGTAAATGTTTTATCCTACTAAAGCCATGCTATGAATATTAAAACCAGCAAAAAAAGCTATTTACTTTGTGTTGAGTTTTGTCAAATTTTGTGACCCAAGTTGAGAGACTTGTCATACTCTAAAGATCAAGATCACGCATACACTTGTTTTTGTTTATAAAATATTTATATGCTCCAAATGTTGATCTCTCTAAATTCAATAAATAATTTTTTGTACAGTAAGGCATGGGCTATGCAAAAAATAATATATATAAAAAAAAAGAGAAGAAAAAGGGAGATGAAAAATAGACAAGTGTCCTACGGGCGAGTAGAGCCTACCACCCTAAGAAAAAAAAAAAAAATATATATATATAAAGATGAAAAATGGACAAGTGTCCGAGGGTGAGTAGAACCCACATCTTTAAAGAGAGGAAATAACAAACAAAAGTCTAGGGTGAGCAGAGCCCACCTCTCTAAAATAAAAATAAAAAGATAGCCCATGATCTTGTTTGCAAAAAATATTTATTTCAAAGAGAGAAGAAAATAAGAGCATAGTAGAATTAGCACACACATGCACATCTTGATCTAAGAGGATGTCTTTCCTTGGATCCATCTTTGACATTGCAGATACATGCAAGGTAAATATGCTACATCTTTGACAAACCTCAAACCCCGGATACAACTTTACTAGAAGTAGATATATTAATTACATGTGCTTTGTGAGGATCCAAAAAATACTACAAATATATATATAATTGAGTGATTTGAGAGTACCACGTAAGAAAGAAGCAAGCTATGTTTCTTTTCAAAAATTATTGCAAAAACTCTAGCTGAATTGGTTGAAAGAATAAGGTGCCCTATTTCATCTATCTTGTTTCTCAATTACTTAAAGTTCTTGGTAAGATTAATAAAATATAAGTTTGACCATGAGATTATGCTTGCTATACTTGTCTTGCAGCTTTTGTTATAACCATCCTTTTATCGAGACGAGTAAAAGCCTAAGTGTGGGGGAGCTTGTTGACACCTCTTAAGCTCTATTTTTATGTGTCAACTAAACATATAATAAGGTTATAAAATGAATAAAAACATAGAATAGGTGTTTTACTAACACGCCCACGAGTTTTGGTGATTTATATCTTTTCAAGGACTTAACAGTAAATGCCGAAAAACTTAGAGAAAACCCCCCGAATAATAAGAAGATTTACCATCGAAGAATTTCAACCCGAAAAGTGAACTAAAACATTCTAGAAGACACCAGGAGAAGACTGACACCACAGGCCCATCAGGCCTTTGGCGGCCACCAAAGAAGGAATAGGCCGGCCGCTAGGTGGGACCAACAGGTCAGCCTCATCTTCCTAGGTCGGTTTTACACCGACTTTGAGGTTGTATCTACACGGTTGTTGAAGGTCGGTTTGATCCAAGGGTCAGCATTCATCGGCCACGACTATATAAGGATGATCCTACCTCTGGCCTTAGGCATGAAAATCATTATTCATCATACTCAGCTCTGATCATAGCTAGAGCCATACCTCTCTAATTAGAAGAGCTAAGATCAAGTTGAGAGAGATTAGTAGAAAGTTGAGTGATAGATCAAAGAACTTGATTAGAGTTCTCGGTCTGTTCTTGAGAGATAGAAAGTAGAGTTGAGGAGAAGTAAGGAGAAGTACCGGATCTGTCGGTGACTCTCTATGCTTGTACCTCTGGGATCAAAGGCTTCATTGCACTTGATCTTGAGACTTCTTTGGTGGATCAACCTTATATTTGAGTAAGTTCACTTGTTTATATTTCTTTTAGTTTATGACTCATTAGAGTACTTTGATTCTTGTCGCTCTTGAATTGAAGTTGTTACCCCTAGTGCAAACGTGGTGTTTGGGCTAGATAACTCATAAATACACCCTACCTGCCGGAGCGTGGTAGATCGTGGTAGTGACAGTACCATTGATTCCTTTGGACTCCACTTCCCGTAGGATAGGACACGTAGGACATAGTTGCTGGGGGAATAGTAAGTTTCGCCCTTACTTTCCTTTGAGTACGTCCCCATTAAGAAATATCTTCAAGCCTTGCAAGGATATAAACTAGACAACCATAGAATTCTTCTCACCTTTTATCTGAACTCCAGTTCCTTCCTATTATCTCGTGGGATTAGTTTTGTCTCATTATTCTCACACCATACTCCTGTGGATTCGATATTTTAAAACCCTCTCCCGGGTGAAGTGCTCATCGTTTACGTTCGCTGCGCACTATACAAATTTATAAATAATTACGTAGGATAACTTTTACCAACACACCTTGAGCTCCCCACTCAATCTCTCACTTCCCACCAGGGGATTTTTGAGGGAAAAGGCAAAGAAACTTCAATTGGAGGCCGGATCTACTACTTTCCCCACTCAAAAGAGCATTTGGTTCACGTTTGGCCGGACCCTAGGGTTCTTTACTCTTGGAGCTTGCTCCTAGATGGCTAGGCGTCGCCCTTGAGCTTGCCCCCTTTGTGTGGCAGCCTTGGGAGGTTTGTAACCTCACGCAATCATCAATACATTACCCCACATCTCTAGGGTTAACTCCTAGACTTGTGAACGAGGGAAAAAGCTAGCCCGGTGGGCAAGCTAAGCCTTGTGTGGCAACCTCAACAACGTGGGCGTAGCCCGGCCCTGTGGCGACGGTGAACCACGGGTCAATTCCTTGTGTCACTTGTGTTCTTTACATTCTTGCATATATTATCTTGTGAGCTAGAGTTTCGTCCCCGATCTACTTTGTTGCTTTGTGTTTTTGTCATATTTGGCTAGTTTTCTGTGAAGTATTTGTGTGCAAGAACAAGTGTGAATCACGAGCATCAAAGGTACAGCTTTCAGATTCACCCCCGAGGTCACTTACGTGAAGGAACTGCGGGCGATTGCCGCTTCGTGGATGCGGCGGTGCCGCGCCCTCTGCGAACACCGAGAAGTCTCGTTTACGTCTCTGTTCTCGAGTACCTCATGGCGATGCCGCCTTATACTGGGCGGTTGCATATATCTGTCTTGACGGTGGGTTTAAGTTTTGGCGGTTGATTTTTGGGGTCGACCTATTCACCCCCCTCTAGGCTTCCATCGGATCCTACAAGTGGTATCGGAGTTTGGGATGCCATTATCACGCTTCACCGAGTGAAGTATGGACGGACGGAGGGATCAAAGAGAGGAGGCAAGCCCACCATCCCCGTGGAGGATGTGGAGGCCAGCAGCAGCGAGCTCTCTCTCGGTACAGCTAGCGAGAGCACCATCAAGGGTGATGCCACCGACCCCGAGGGAAGAGCCACAAGACAAGCAAGACGAACCGCAAGAAGACAAGAACGAGAAAAGAAGAAGCTAGAAGAGCAAGCTAGCATCAAGCTTGCCGAGAAGCTTTAAAGAAAAGATCAAAGAAGAGTGATTCGTGAAGCAAGGGCTGCTAGAAGGGCAGCAAGAGAAATGCAAAGACAAGAAGAAGAAGAGGAGTCAAGTGAGCTATCAAGTAGCTCCGACGATGGAGATGATGACATCTCCTACAACAACAACAAGAAGAAGAAAGAAAAGAAGAAGGATGAGGGCAACGTCAACAACAACAAGTTCGCCGCCATATCCTTTAACTATTCTTCTTATTTGACTAACCGTGATAAGAAGTCTTTTATCAATGTGCCCGCTGGAAAGTTGCCCCGTTTTGATGGGACCAACTATGCCAAGTGGAAGCACTTGATGAGAGCCTATCTTAGCGCTCTTCACCCCGGTCTTTGGGAGGTTGTGTGTAGTGGATTTCAGCCACCAAAGAACCCTAAGGAACCGACAAATGATGAGCTAGCAGCTACCCACATCAACGGTCAAGCCACAAGCATCCTCCTAAGTGCTCTTGAAGGAAATGAGTACAATAGGGTGATGAATGTCAATGAAGCCAAGAAGATTTGGGACACCTTGGTACTTGCACATGAAGGTGTAGACAAAGTGAGAAAAGCCAAGATTGACTTGTTGAAGGCCAAGCTCAACCGGTTTGTGATCCTTGATGGAGAAGGGGCACAAGAGATGTTTGATCGGTTGATGATGTTAGTTGGCAAGATTAGAGGATTTGGAGATGAGGATCTAGATGACCACACCGTTGTCAAGATCATGCTTGAGGCATATACACCTAGAAATGACATAGTGGTCACCTTGATCCGTGATAAGAAGAAGTTTGAGCAATTCACTCCAAATGATGTGCTTGGTAGGCTGCTCACCTATGACATGCAAAGAGAGGAAGCAAATGAGAGAAGAAATGTTGGAGAGTTGCAAGCAAAGCTTGAAGGCATCAAGATTAAGGATGTGGCTCTCAAGGCAACAAAGGCAAGCAAGCCAAGCTCCTCCAACAAGGTCAAGGGCAGCAAGCAAGCATCTTCAAGTCTAGACAAAGAAATGAAGAAGATGCAAGAAAATATTGATGCAACCTCTTCCTCAAGTGATGATGAAGATGATGGGGGTGATTATAAGAAGATTAATGACATGGCCCTATTCTTGAAGAAGTATGGGAAGGGGATGAAAGCAAATGGCTACAGGATGGTGCAAAAAAGGTTCCCAAACAAGAAAAAGAGAACATGCTTCAACTGTGGCAGCACCGAACATTTTTTGCCGATTGTCCTTATGAGAACAAGAACAACAAGTACAAGAAGGACAATGGCAAAGACAAGAAGCAAGACTACAAGAAAAAGGGAAGAAATGTGGGTGAAGCTCACATCGGCCATGAGTGGGATTCAACAAAAGAGACAAGTGAAGAGGAAGTTCATGTTGCAACATTTGCTATGCAAGAGACCTCTACACCCAAGCTCTTCAACAACATGACCGATGATGAGGATGAAGAAGAAAATGACTCCACTCATGTTTGTCTTATGGCCAAGCATGAGAAGGTAAAATCCACACCCAAACCTTCTCCTTCTCTTAGTGATGAATCTAGTGATCTTAGTGAAAGCTCTAATGATGATAGTGAATCTAATGATGATGAGGAATATGTTAGACTCACCAAGAACCTAGATTCCAAAACTAGAGGCTTTCTTGCTCAACTAATGGCGGATTTAGAGAGTACCCAAGCGGAGTTAGCAACTAGAGATAGTCAACTTGATAGACTTGAAAAGCTCTACGTTGATAACAAGGATGCTCTTGTAGTTGAAAGAAGTGAGGTGACTGTTGACACCTGTTATAGCATAATATTACTAGTCAACTAAACCTGAATAAGGGCTTAAAATAAATATCAACATAGACTAGGGGTCTAACTAACATAATTCCATGAGCTTTGGTGATTTATATCTTTTCAGGGACTTAACAGATAAATACAAAGAAGAATGGAGAAAGTTCTAGAGTTTACATCCAATACGATGACAAGATTTAACCGTAAAGTAACTCGACCCAAAATGTGGACTAAAACACTCTAGAAGACACCAGAAGACACCAGAAGAAAGGTGACACAAATGGGCCACAGGGGCCTGGCGGCTGGCCTAAACTTGCTGGCGGCCGCCAAAGTTCTAATCCCCAATCCGCCCGGCTTTGTATGTCGGTTTACCACCGACCTTGAGGTTGTATCTACACCGTTATTGAAGGTCGGTTTGATCCAATGGTCATCGCTTCATCGCCAAGGCCTATATAAGAAGACCCCCGACCCCGTGGTTAAACCCTAATTCATTCTATCTCATTCTATTCATTATCTCTCAGTTGTAGAGGTGTCCCAATGTAAGGATAACCTCTCTCTGGGATTAGTGAATTAGAAGTAGATTAGAAGAAGATTAGTCATGTAATTAGAGATAGATTAGCCATGTAATTAGAACTAGATTAGATTTAATTTAGATCTAATCAAGAGTAAAGGAGAGAGGAGCTATGCTTCTATTCTGGAGATGTCTTGAGTATGGTATGTCTTTGTATCTTCTCTACAAGACTTATGATTCACATATTTATCTTCTCTATTCACTTCCATGCTTTTCATATATGGTTAAGTATAGTTGTTATGCTATTGCATGGGATCTCCGCTCGTATTGAGGACTCTAGTTATTCATGGTAGCTAGAGTAGTATTCTATAGTGTAGACTTGGTGTCTAGGCTATAGGTTACCCGAGGTTGCGCCCAAACCTACGGATAGTTGTGGTAGCCCGGGGGTGACAAAACTGTCGGGGCCTTTGTAGTCCACCACGTATGGGTTGGTATTTTGTAGAGCTTTAGGCAGCCTTCTCCCAACTACTTTCTTCCCAGTCTTTCTCGAGAGTTGGAAAGGAACTGTTGCTCCAAAGTGCATTAGTGTAATTGCTATCATAGAACCTAAGTAATAGAGAATTATCCGAAACCTTGATCTCTCCCTTTGACCTCTTGATTAGTTTAGTTATTCTTCACATCTTAGATATGTTATTATTTTATGCTTTGATATTTATTTATCCATTAACAATTACCCCCTCACTATAGTCTAGTGGTTTGCTAAGTTTGTGGATACATGATTGTGACTTATTAGAATTCTTAAGCCAAAACTTCCCTGTGGAAACGATACTCTAGAATACTCATCCTAGGGAAAAGCTACAATGGTAGGTGTTCTGTGCGCTTGCAGAATCCTTCATATTCTTTTAGCACTTAACAAATGCCAACAAGCTTTTTGGCGCCGTTGCCGGGGAAGCAATTGGCCTAAAGATTTTAATAATGATCATGATGTCTGCTAATTTAGTGTATCACTAGCTTTAGTAGGATTACCCTTGTTCTGTTGAGTTGTGGAATAGACAGGACAAAAAGATTCCGCTATGCGACCTTCCGGCAAGATTCCACAGGAAAAGAAAATAAGAAAGATTGAAGAACCCAGGGTGCCTGATCATTCAAGATTCATCAACATTGGAACCCTGCCATCTCAAAGGTATGTATTTAAATATATATTATTCTAACCATATGTAGATTGGAAAAAAGAGTCGCCAATACAAGAATTCAATGCACACGTCTCAAGTGACGTACATAGAAGCTGCACATTATGGTAAGTATGATTAAAAGGTGAGAAAGTCTTGCTCATGGACTCTAAACTTATTGAGTAGTTATCATTTAACTTCTTGCATTTCATGCATGTTAACTTTAATTCATGTCTTCACCCCATTTAGTTTAACTTTCCTCATACTTGACCCATTGCATGTAAACATCCATGTTGAAAAAAAAAAAAAAAATCCTCACCTTGATCATGCTCTTTCATCTCTATTTGAGTAAATCTCTGTAATGCTTTCATGTTACCTTTGTTTGCTATAATATGCTAAGGTTTGGAATATCTTCATACATCTCTTAAATGAAGCATGGTGCTTAGTTTAGGAGTGGTGATTTTACTTCCATTGGCTTTTTAAATTAAGCGTGGTGCTTAGGTTAAAATGCCTTCCTAAATCAAATTGGACGTGGTGTCTAGGTTGATTTTTGAACCAATAGTATGTTGTAGTAGATGTTGGTATATTTTGTTGGATTAACCCATGCAGAAAAACTTTTAAATCCAATTTGGGTAAGTCAGGAGATGAACTCAAATCGTAGATAAAAGCAAGGCATATGATGAACTCCAACCTTGTGCAAAAGACATAGCTCATTGATGGAAGAATTGTAAGTATCAAATATCATTCACTTTGTCTTTTGCTACAAGTTACCTTTTGCCTTGATCCACATGTTAGAGTGCAGTCATATAAATAAAAGTTTGCTATAAGACATGAGAAATAAAATCTGTGCTAAGAATAATCAAAGAACCATCTTTTTTGCTAGCATAGATGAAATCTTATGAAATTTTGGATAACAACCCCTGCTTCAACCATGTTGTATATTCCCTCGGTATGTGTCTACTAATATTTTGTAGAAAAAGAGTCTATGCTATGTCTATTCAATGAAGAAGAGTGTCATACAACACGATCACAAAAAGTAATCACTCTAAAGAAGTGAATGGACAAAGCTACAGGCCATAAGAACATCAAAGACAGGTAAGTGAATATAACTCACATATTTATATACAACTTTTGTCTTATGTTCTAAAAAGAAAATAAAAATAATATATATATCCGAGCACATGATGGCTCATGGTAAAAAGTAACATGTTCCTAGGACAAGTTCCCTTCAGGTATTCTTTGTCACTAACCTTGCGAGAAACAAAGGATGAACAACGTCTAAGGACATGGTGATTGCAACACACGATTAGGGGCGGTCCAAAGCATTCAAGTGCCGAGTGACAGAAGGCTCAAGCATGGGGAGGAAGGTCGACTCTTCTAAAGATTATCCGACATTACTCTTCCTCTACTCAAGCTCCCATCACCCTACCATGCTAGTTTGCAATCCCCCTACTCACTATTACTTTCTCTCTCTAAGTTTGAATGGTTATAAATATCTTACATCAAAATCAAACTTAAGGTATAATAAAATTTCCCACTAGAGAAAAAGTAATAGAGAATACATGCTAATTAAAATCTTCAACCAAACTTTTTGTAGCATAGAAGCAATCTTTAGCTCCATGACAATTCTACCTTTGTTTACAATTACTTGTATATTCCTTCTGGTATTCATTTGCCAACTAATACCGTAGGAATAAAACCATCGAGGAGCAAAAAGGTTCGAGCACAATTTAAAGAACAAGGAAGAAAGGACGATGTAATAAAGGAGACAAGTGAGGAATAAGATACACAAAGAGGCCAAACAAGGAAAGCTTCAAGATGGAAAGGTCCACCACGAGTTGTTACGGTGCCGGCATGCTTCAACAATTAAGGTAACATCTTGAGGTAAGTTGTCAATAAATAAGCTTTCCCTTAACTATGGCATGTTTACAAACAAAAAGCCAAACATGTTAGAGCAAAGATCCTTGCTTGATCCATCTTCATTAGCTCAACATGTTTCGTTAAGTTGTTCTTACCACCACTCTCTTTGATCGCTTAGTTCTCATCTTGTAAACTAGAATATTGCTTACCTTGCTTTGGAAGAATCATAATCATGCTTTTGATGTTTAGATAAGAAAACCCTTCCAAGAGTCAACGAGCTTGATTTGATCTCGTCAAATGTTTTAATCACAAACAATCATGCTCAATCTTCTGATCTTGTCACCCAAGTTAGGTTTAAGAAAAGTATATAAGAAATCAATTCTATCTTGTTTGTTGTGCCTATGGTTAGAGAAGAATGAATGAAGTTTTGGTTCTGTTGGTGTTTTCCCACCAACAGAGCCCATGCACTTGATCTCTACATTGACTTTGCAAGCGGACACACACTTTGAGCAAAAAGGTGGAGAAGCCTATCGGTCTCTCCAAAATTCAACAAGTGAAAGTTTTGCAAGCATGCACACTAAACAAGAAGACACGCCTACATCAATGCTTCACTCCAACTCATAAGGCAAAGAACATGGGTGACATCGTTCTTCACGATCTCAAGGAACACAACCGTTAATATCGATAATACACTCAAGGAAATGACAAGGTAAGAAGTCTTGTTCGGAGGACTTAAAACACTGAACCCTCGTCGAAAAGGTAAGATCGATAATTATCCATATGCATAGCATATTTACCTCCTTGCATTGCATAATTATTTTCCTTTAGCATATTTATATTATAGCACTAGCCTTGCATTCGAAAAAGAAAATAAATATTTGTTTGTTGCATTTTCTTTGAAAAACTCTAAGCCCCATGTGAATAATTTTGTGGCGTGTGACAACCCACAAGGATATTTACTGTGGTGGCATAAAAATAAAATAAATATGCATCATCTTCATTCTTTATTTTGCATAGAAAATTCAAAAATATTAATGTTGCCGGACTATTGTCTTAATGGAATTATCGGTCTTTGGCAACAAGAAGCAACGTGGCTAATCCCTAACGGTTAATCAAGTTCCACTAGCTTTGTTGTCTATTTGAGTTCAGCAGGATCCCAAGGAAGAGAGACATTACACATGGTGTTCAGTGTTAAAGATCAATCAGCCACTATCACTATATACCTCTACTTCGCTGACGTTTCTTAACGCACACGAGATAAATCCATAAGCGCACGGAATTGTCATTGTAGCTTTCACCCTAAGTATTCGGGTATCGTATTTTCCACAGGGGAACGGTTGCGCTCTAATCTTTGGAGCAGGGCTACCCTAGGATAACTTATGGATAGTGAGGTATCTTTAATGGCTTAGGTTTCGTGCGGGATTTCTAAAGTCTCGTTAAGAAGTTGCTTCGGGCACCGCCCACGCTCAAAGAACGTGTCCGGCAATTAGCTCTACGACGCGACGCCCAACGTGGGGGGATTTCAAGGGACGGACAAGGCTTGTCACGACCAAGCCGCCTACCCCCTCAACCGTGGGATGCACCGTAAAAGGTAGGAGAACGCTAGCCCAAACACCACGCTTGCACTACCATCCACAACTCTTGGGTCGATCGAGGTTCCCGGTCAAAGAGTTCCTTCTCCAAGAGTTACGACCGAAGGTACGACTACCAATCCCGCAAGTCTATAACAGCTAAGAAAATATACTTGAAGAACAATAAGCCAAAAGATAATCACAAGCTTTTCTTACCAAAGTGTAAGTAGCTTGCAGAGGTACAAGCGAAGCGGGTACCGACAAGTCCGGCACTCCGTCCTCCTAGGAACCGCGGAACACCGAGGGGCGATCCGGCAGACTCGGTAGAGAGAACCAAGATCTCTCTAGCCTTTCCTCTCTCACTCTCCATTAGAAATTAGAGGGGGGGAAGAAGAAGAAGAAAAAAGAAGAAGAAGAATAGAACTCTCCCCTCTCTATTACATTGTGGCTCCTCCTTGTGTTGTATGGAATTGATCTATTTGATCTATGTTGAATGAGGGGTAGAGGGCCTCCTTTTATAGGTAGAGGAGAGGGGGCTCTTTGGAAAATTCTTCTCCCCACATGGAAAGAGCCAAAACCGTCATTGGACACCTTCCTTCTTTGCGCAAAACCGACTAGCGCACGTCGGTTTCACCGGTTTTGGAAGGTAACAAACCGCCTCACCGGCCGGGCGCCAACCGCCTCGGCCGGTGCGGCGCCGCACCTTAGGGTGCGCGCCACAAGACTGCCCGGGCCGGCCCGGCCCGGCCGTGTGGGGTGTCGCCTTCGTCCCCTGAAAAGTTGTAGGGCGGACCGCGCCCGCCCGGTTTTGATGTTTTGTCAGATTCTTGTTTGGGCTTGCCATTTGCTCCTTTGGGCCTTTTTCTATTTATTGATTTTATTTCTTTTTCTTTGTCTTTTGGCCCAAAGTGATCATCCATGAGTTTGTACCTGCAAGTCCAAATAAACACCAAAACTTTGGAATACGTTAGTTGAAAATCCTATTTCTAGGTTGTTTTGGTGTTGTGTTGACGGTATTAATTAGTCGTTGGTTACCGTCAACAAACTCCCCACACTTAGCCCTTTTACTCGTCCTCGAGTGAAGGCACAAGGACTAAAGTGGTTCAATCTCCAAGATGTAGACCGCATACAAGTTATTCCGGCCTCACCTCGCCTTGTGAGCATTCAAGAGTGGCTACCATGTTTTCTTGGACGATTGAACAATGGAACGGTCATGAAATCGTATCTCCTTGCTACTACTCATGTGCAAAGACTTGGTTGATTATTATTATTTTTTTTTAAGATAAAGTGGCAATGCTCCATGGTTGATTCTCACATAGTCACCGATTTGTGTTTCCTTGCCAAAGCACTCTTCACTCTCACTCATCCTATCTTTTTGCGGGGTTTTGTGGATCTTTGGAGTGGAGTGTTGCATACGCATACCTCTCAGATGTTTTGTCGGGTCAAGCTCGATCGTTGGAAAGAGGAGCCATACTCCTAGATCGAAATGTGCAATAGTGTATGGAAAATATTTTTGGTATTTTTGTGGTTACTCCTTGACTCATGATCTCTCTCCCCTTTTTTTATATATATATGCTTTTGGAGAGATACAAAGGCTACTTTTCCTTTTGTCTCTTTTTTTTTTTTTTTTTTCTTTCTTTTTTTGGAGATGTGGGCTCTACTCGCCCTCGGACACGTGTCCATTTTTCATCTCTTATTCTTTTTTTTTTTCGCAGCCCTGTATCCTTCTCTCGCATTTTTCTTGATAACCGAGATGATCATGGTATAATGAATGGAGTATTTATTTGGTGGATGGTAGGGGTGCATGTTGTGCGCAATTCTCATTGTGAGAATCGGCGTGTATATGTGGGTGTACGTGTTTTCCGATCTTGGGGGTATGAACCTCTCTCAACGCAGATCAACGGAGCCTGACAAAACTCAATACAGCAGGAAGTAGCTATAGTGGATATTCATGTTGTTATTCAGGCTTTGGTAGGATTTGGCTAAGTCAAACCATGAGCATGCTTTATTTTAATTTTCGAAGATAAAACCAAGTCTCATTGCATAAGAGAGCAAGTGTCAAGTCATTCTACCATATCTCAAAGCTCAATTGTTTAGATGAACATGGGGTCCCTAATAGGTAGTTGCTCATCAAAGTATGGTTTTTGGCGAGGAATAAAGAGTATGCATGCCATTTCTCAATTGGTAGACTAGAGATGGAGTTTTCGTGGAAGTTTTGTCTTTTTTGATTTGTTCAATTTTAAACCTCAAAAACTTTATGGAGAATGTGAGAGGGGAGTAACACAAACCACCGTTTGAAGAGGAAGGAGTTAATGGTGGTCGTTCGTTTCGTCCCTTCTCCGTCGTGAATTGCTCGGTGTTCGTGCATTTGTGTTGGGGAGATCTCGGATGGGTTTGCTTGTATGCTTGATGGACCTCCCCCACACTTATTCTTGTACCCGTTTTATTTTAAACAAAGAAAACAAAACAGAAACAACAACATGGCTCTATCGGCAAGAATACCGTGGAGCCCTTATTATGAGAAAACTTTATTTTATATATATTTTTTTTATTTTTATTTTTTTATTATTATTTTTTATTCACCTCAACATCACTCAAGCAAGGCTAACATAAAGAAGCATTGAAAAACATAGCCTTGATTATCTCCAACATAATATACTCCCATGTCAACAAAGCTCGAGTTCATTAATCAAGATCCAACACCATGTCGAATTTTTGATTAAAGGAGATCTTTTTAACCTAAGCACCATGCTCAATTTAAAAAGATCTATGGATGCATTACGCTGTAAATGTACCCAAACACAAAGCATAAGTCATAACAAAGGAAGCATGGAATTGTTTGTTCGTAACTTATGGAGACAAAAATGAGTAAGAGTGTTTGGTGAACTTTTATTTCCCTTGCATACCGATATACTTACCGACAAAGCATCTACGGGATGAAGCATCGAAGTTGTTGCTTTGCGGTTTTGCGGATGGCTCTCGCCCAGGTGCACCTCAAGGCTAGGCCACACACACACATGTGCATGGGCCATGGGTCTTGATGGTAGCGACAAAGGATGAGAGACAAACCCTTCTTGCTTGTTGAAGCAATAATGGGTGGAGTCGTAGCACTTTGGTATGTATCTTGACCATGCGGCCAACCTGCTCCTCTCTCTTATTATTATACATTTTTATATATATATATATATTTTTTTCTTTTTCAACAACATATATATATATATATATATATTTTTTTACCTATCTCTTCTCTCTTCTTTTTTTTTTTTTTTTTTTTTTTCATATTTTCTTTTTCTCTCTTTTTTTATCTCTTCTTTCTTTTCTTTTTTTTTTAGCAAAGCAGGGCTGACATCATCTTTTATTCACCCTCATTTTTTTTTTTTTTATGATCCCTTAGTGGATGGAACTTGGGATCGTCACCATCTTCCCCACACTTAGACTTTTGTGAGAAAGTCAAGTGTGCAAGTCCGGTCTCCTCTTGAGCATCTTCCATCATCCATGGCCATCATAATATATATATATATATATATATTTTTTTTGTGATGTAGCCCTCATGTTCTCGAGCGTCGCATGCCTCTTTGTTCTTCTCAATCGATCTCCACCAAATGGTTAGCGACAAGAATACCCGAAGGTGCATACTAACTTGATAGCATGTTCTTGCTTTTATTAATAAGAAGAGAGAAAGACTTTTTTGCGCTTCTCTTTTTTTTTTATGATAGTCCAGGGTATCTCCCCGGCAAAGTGCTTTCTTTATGGTCGTAAGCTTGACCGTGGGAAAACATCCTCGCAGCCTAATGGTGGTGAAGTTCCCAGTTTCACCACTAAGAATTTAGCATTACGCTCAAGCCGCAAGGTTAGCGTCATCATGCTACTACGAGACTTGCAACCCTTCTCTTAAAAAGGTTGTGCAAAGAGAACCAAGAGATGGTTGTGATCTTCGTCGAAGATTCGGCTAGAAGCAAGACGAACTCAAGAAGACCCAAAGGTGAGCATGTAGGAAGTCTCAATTGATAACTTGTTATGCTCAAGAACAAATTTCGCTTGGTCTCAAGAGTTGTCGCTTCGTGCATGTCCATGGCACATGAGGTTCTATCCTCAAAAGATGTGTCGTGAAGGACGAACGTTGAATCTTGACCATTGTCAAGAACTACATTTTTGCCGGCGTAGGGACATGACTTGTGTTTGTGTGAGGGCGACAGGTAATTCGTTTCACTAAGATGCGGAAGCAACTTGGGTGAAGCGAATAGAGTTATGAACTTCGCCTTCTCAAATGGGTTTTGGTTGGAAAGATGCTTCGCTTTTAGGATGTCTAGGTGTGAGAGGCGAAAACATTCTTTCCCAACTTCTCATCATGGCTCCCCTTTATAGGTCTTTCGTGAAAAAGCTCTTTTTTTTAGAGGGTAGCCTATGAGAAGATTGAAATCAAGGATGTGATAGATATGAAAATCTAAGCGCACCTCAGTTTACGAGGTTCCATCAGAATCCTTGAATTCAATTGCGAACCTAAAGGACGAAGCATTCCTTCCTTCAGTGTTCGTGGTTCGGAGAGAGGGCTCAACAAATCGGTTCCAATGGCGGTACGGGAATGGCTCGACCGATGAGGGCTCCTCAAAGCTTGACATGCCCTTAATGTGGAAGGGGAATAGGTTCTACAACGGAGAAGCAAGCTTCTCTAGGATGTGTTCAAGGGTTCTCCTATGTTCCGTTGTAGGTTTACGAGCAAACGACCCTCCAACGGTCACGTCAAGGCATAGGGCAGCATCTATGTCAATACCCGAACAAAAGATATGCAAAAGCACACTATCGGGTAATGACAAGTCTAGGCCAACATGTATAAACATTATAAATCGGCCTAGGCTGCACCTATGGACTCCTTCTCATCCTACTTGAGATCGAGGATTGTCCTTGGTAGGCATTGATGGGGAAGAATGCTAGACAAAAATTGTCTTTGAGTTCTTCTCGGTCCCCATTCAAATTTCCTACGACAATAGTGTACTATTGTTTTGTTTTCCCTATGAGGGAGAGCGTAAAACAAATTCCACATGTGAATTTCTTGGATCATGCTAGGAATGCCGAGGCATGATCATAATTCCTCGAAATCTCGTAGGTGGCAACATAGATTTTAAAATGGTCACCGAGATGGAGTGCCCGAACAAAAAGTTTCTTTTTTTTTTAACTAGGGTGAGTTCATAGCCGATAAAAATTTTGGTTTTGAAAAAGATTGTGGCTCTTGTGAACGCCCCCAATGAAGCGAAGGTTTTTGAAATGGATTTGGCTTCAATTTGAAAAAAAAAAATAAATAACTATTTTTAATTTTTTTTTTTTTGGATACAACACACGGGTGCTCTAGGCTCGGAGAGAAATTACGACTACCGTTCCCCGGAACGGCGCCCGAAAAAGCTTGTTGACGTTTCTTAACGCATACACGTATAAATCATAGCGCACGGAATTGTCATTGTAGCTTTCACCCTAAGTATTCAGGGTATCGTATTTTTCCACAGGGAACGGTTGCGCTCTAATCTTTGAGCGGGGCTACCCTAGGATAACTTATGGATAGTGAGGTATCTTTAATGGCTTAGGTTTCGTGCGGGGATTTCTAAAGTCCGGGCAAGAAGTTGCTTCGGGCACCGCCCACGCTCAAAGAACAACAGTGTCCGGCAATTAGCTCTGACGACGCAAACGAACGGGGGATTTCAAGGGACGGACAAGGCTTGTCACGACCAAGCCGCCTACCCCCCTCAACCGTGGGATGCACCGTAAAAGGTAGGAGAACGCTAGCCCAAACACCACGTTTGCACTACCATCCACAACTCTTGGGTCGATCGAGGTTCCCCGGTCAAAGAGTTCCTTCTCCAAGAGTTACGACCAAGGTACGACTACCAATCCCGCAAGTCTATAACAGCTAAGAAAATATACTTGAAGAACAATAAGCCAAAAGATAATCACAAGCTTTTCTTACCAAAGTGTAAGTAGCTTGCGAGAGGTACAAGCGGCGGGTACCGACAAGTCCCAAGACTCCGCCCTCCTAGGAACCGCTGAACACCGAGGGGCGTCCTATCCTACAGAACTCGTAGAGAGAACCAAGATCTCTCTAGCCTTTCCTCTCTCACTCTCCATTAGAAATTAGAGGGGGAAGAAGAAGAAGAAGAAAAAGAAAGAAGAAGAATAGAACTCTCCCCTCTCTATTACATTGTGGCTCCTCCTTGTGTTGTATGGAATTGATCTATTTGATCTATGTTGAATGAGGGGTAGAGGGCCTCCTTTTTATAGGTAGAGGAGAGGGGGCTCTTTGGAAAATTCTTCTCCCCACATGGAAAGAGCCAAAACCGTCATTGGACACCTTCCTTCTTTATGCGCAAACCGACTAGCGCACGTCGGTTTCACCGGTTTTGGAAGGTAACAAACCGCCTCACCGGCCGGGCGCGAACCGCCTCGGCCGAGTGCGGCGCGCCTTACCTTAAGTGCGCGCACAAGCACCCGCAGGGCGGCCCGCCCCGGTCGTGGGGTGTCGCCTTTTCGTCCTGAAAAGTTGTAGGGTGGACTACGCCCGGCCTGGTTTTGATGTTTTGCTTTGCGATTCTTGTTTGGGCTTGCCATTTGCTCCTTTGGGCCTTTTTCTATTTATTGATTTTATTTCTTTTTCTTTGTCTTTTGGCCCAAAGTGATCATCCATGAGTTTGTACCGCAAGTCCAAATAAACACCAAAAACTTTGGAATACGTTAGTTGAAAATCCTATTTCTAAGTTGTTTTGGTGTTGTGTTGACGGTATTAATTAGTCGTTGGTTACCGTCAACAACTTCCAACCATCATCATCAAAGACTATGTCAACATCCGGCTTGGGGAGGGGCAACCCCATATATCCAGATAAGTATCCTTCTATCTTATTTAATATTAGCTACTTTTGTTTAAAAAGAAATAAAAAGATGCATAACTAAGGAAACCAAATAAAAAGAGTCTATCTAGTCTTTTATTAAAGAGTCTTTATTAGAGTATGGTAATAAAATAAACTCAAAGATAATCTCTAGTCTTGGAGATGATGAATAGTTGCTCCATCGTAATTCCTTTCAAGTACCTATCTTTCAAGCATAATTTCTCTTGAGCTTTTAATGCAACTACTTTGACTTGAGATTTGCTTTGAACCTGAAACCTGTGGGTAGCAAATGCTTGCTCTAAAGTCTAGGTAATTGACATATATGATATATGAGAGTCCGAGCTACTGTTTATCTTACTCCTAGTGATACTAGATTTCTAGAGATTTATCTTTTGAAAATTAAAGTGCATATGATAAGTTCCTGTGTGACAAGAGTGTTGAACCTCCTACCACACCATATATACATGCTCCCTAGATTAGGAAAACCCTTTGACATATATATAGGTTGCTTGCTTTGCATTGAGTTTGTTCAATCTTTGTCGACCCTTAGAAACTTGTCATGCTGATCATGCACAATCCACTCCATCACACTCTATTCCACTTGCATTATTGCTACTTCTACTACGGAAGTACGCATCCACAAAGCATCCACCAAATATTCATCAAAAAAAATGTTCTACTCCTATCCCGGGAGAACAACCAAAAATATTCACTATACCCATCCACTCATTCATTGCTAGCCAATATCTTACAAAAAAGCTCCATTATATTTATTTACCTCTCACAAGTTATTGCAAAAAGAGATTTGGGTGTAGATTTTTTTTTAAAAAAAGGGAGATGAAAAATGGACAAGTGTCCTACGGAGGCGAAAGAGCCTACCTCCCTAAAGAGAAGAGATGAAAAAAATGAACAAGTGTTCGAGGGGTGAGTAGAGCCCACATCTCTAAAATAATAAAAAAAGAGAGAAAATGGACACAAGTCCGGGGTGAGTAGGACCCACCTCTCTAAAAAAAAAAGAGAGAAAAAAGATACAACCCAGATTCTCTACAGAATTTCTAAATTTCAAAAGAGAGAAGATTCCTCAATGAGCATAAGTAAGATTTCCCATCATCTTTTCCTTACACCTTACTATATTCCATACCATGTTTATTTTATCCACCATACACATGCACCACTTGATCAAGTGTGACTTGTAACTTTGGATCCATTGCTTGAATTTACAATATATGCTTAGTAAGTAAATAAATTAGTTTTCTCTTACCTATGAGCTCCGGATATATAAGCCTTAGATATAGGGTGAGAGAGAAGAAGGCATAGTGTCCTATTGCCTTATTCCAAAAATACCACATATTATGAGAGAAAGGCAACACAACATTATTGCCTAAGTGAGGATCCACAAATACCACAAATGAGAGACTTGAGAGGGTCATACAAAAGGAACTTGGAGTTTTATTTTGAAAACTTGCAAAAACTCCGGAAGGACAGTTGAACAAAGAGTTTGTGATATGGTGCTTGACTTGATTGTTCTATCTTTCAATTGCCCAAGATCAAAGAAAAGGTTATAAGCTCCATGGTTAAAGGTAATATGGGTAAGTTGAAATTTGAGCAAGTTTTATCTGGAGGAGAAATTTTGTTTGAAAGCATGTGTACTTTTGAGGTGTGAAGGCATTGCAGCAACTACTAATCCATTGCTAAGTTTGGCTTTGCTAGGGACTAGCAAAGGGTAAGCTTGGGGGAACTTGTTGACACCTGTTATAGCATAATATTACTAGTCAACTAAACATGAATAAAGGCTTAAAATAAATATCAACATAGACTAGGGGTCTAACTAACATAATTCCACGAGCTTTGGTGATTTATATCTTTTCGAGGACTTAACAGATAAATACAAAGAAGAATGGAGAAAGTTCCGAGTTTACATCCAATACGATGACAAGACTTAACCGTAAAGTAACTCGACCCAAAATGTGGACTAAAACACTCTAGAAGACACCAGAAGACACCAGAAGAAAGGTGACACAAATGGGCCACAGGGGCCTGGCGGCCGGCCTAAACTTGCCTGGCGGCCGCCAGGCTACAATACCCAATCCAGCCCAGCTTTGTATGTCGGTTTACCACCGACCTTGAGGTTGTATCTACACCGTTATTAAAGGTCGGTTTGATCCAATGGTCATCGTTCATCGCCAAGGCCTATATAAGAAGACCCCCTGACCCCAGGGTTAAACCCTAATTCATTCTATGTCATTCTATTCATTATCTCTCAGTTGTAGAGGTGTCCCAATGTAAGGATAACCTCTCTCTAGGATTAGTGAATTAGAAGTAGATTAGAAGAAGATTAGTCATGTAATTAGAGATAGATTAGCCATGTAATTAGAACTAGATTAGATTTAACTTAGATCTAATCAAGAGTAAAGGAGAGAGGAGCTATGCTTCTGTTCTGGAGATGTCTTCAGAGTATGGTATGTCTTTGTATCTTCTCTACAAGACTTATGATTCACATATTTATCTTCTCTATTCACTTCCATGCTTTTCATATATGGTTAAGTATAGTTGTTATGCTATTGCATGGGATCTCCGCTCGTATTGAGGACTCTAGTTATTCATGGTAGCTAGAGTAGTAATCTATAGTGTAGACTTGGTGTCTAGGCTATAGGTTACCTGAGGTTGCGCCCAAACCTACGGATAGTTGTGGTAGCCCCAAGGGTGACAGCCCTGTCAGGCCTTTGTAGTCCACCACGTATGGGTTGGTGTTTCGTAGAGCTTTAGGCAGCCTTCTCCCAACTACTTTCTTCCCAGTCTTTCTCGAGAGTTGGAAAGGAACTATTGCTCCAAAGTGCATTAGTGTAATTGCTATCATAGAACCTAAGTAATAGAGAATTATCCAGGAACCTTGATCTCTCCCTTTGACCTCTTGATTAGTTTAGTTATTCTTTGACATCTTAGTTATGTTATTATTTTATGCTTTGATATTTATTTATCCATTAACAATTACCCCCTCACTATAGTCTAGTGGTTTGCTAAGTTAGTGGATACATGATTGTGACTTATTAGAATTCTTAAGCCAAAGCTTCCTATGGATACGATACTCTAGAATACTCATCCTAGGGAAAAGCTACAATGGTAGGTGTTACGTAAACTGCGTAATCCTTCATCATATTCTTTTAGCACTTAACAAATGCCAACAAAGGACCTCCTTGCAAAAGAGCCTAGCTAATGAGCAAGGAGACCATGCTCTCACAAAAGAAGGTGTTGGCGGTCACTATCATACATCTTATACCGCCAACTTAGCTCTAATTAAGAGAAATAGAACACACTTATGTCAAATAAACTAAGGTTACTACTCACCTAGTTCCACTTGTATTCGAGAATATTTGTTTTGCGGGAACAAACACGGAAACAGGTGAGAGTACGCCAAATAAAGAGTAAAGTGCAAACTCAGGAAATGCGCTTTGACTAAGGGGAACGTGGCGTGCAAGAACCGAAGCAAAACGGACCAAAACACCCTCCTAAAGGCGACCTACACCGGGCCACCAGCCCACACGCGAAGGATGATGGCGCGGGCGGGCCAAACTGGGCCGACCCCAAGCAGGTATGCGGCGACAGCCGCAGGCCGTGCCCGATCCGCCCCGCGCCTTGTCTCCGTGTCCGGCCGGAGGAGCCGAGGCGGTGCATGGCGGTGCTTTTCGGGATTTGGCGCCAAAACTCCCGCCAAAAACCACTTTCATTTCACTATAAATAAGAGGCCACACCCCCTTCCACAACACACAACACACACCCTTGAGCACTTCACTCACTTTCTTTAGTCCTAGTTGTAGTTTTGAGCAAGGTTGAGCTTCAAGGAGGGCTTGTCTCCTTGGAAGGATCCTTTGGTAATATTAATATTATTATGGAGTTCCTTTCAATATTCAAGTCTCTATATTCATATTGCAATGCGTTCGAACTAGAGTATAGTTACCCTTATGTTATCTTATTAATGTGTGAACTATGATCTAGTTGACATATTAATAGATAGGACTTGGCTAATTATAGAATTAACCGTCATATGTCGACTCGCTAGAGAGTGGTCGGTTTATGTAGATTATGATGGTTTGGTGTACCATCGGGTTTACCTTTATCCTTGCTTGTCGATCCGTAGGGTCGGAGTCCCGGGGGGATTTATGTAGTTTTCTATATACGTGGACGTGGTGTCCAGGTCTATAGTAATCATCAGAAATGTCGGCCCCACGGTAGTGAGGTAGGGGGGGTGGTGACAAACTGTTCCGCCCATTGCATTCCTCTACGTTCGGATGTTGAGTTGGAGTTTTGAAAGTGTCTATCGGCTAGCGTAGACTAGCTGCGGGCATCTCCTCATCATATGATCGTAATCCCATCATGATTTAGCCTCCTCACATGTTAAACTAGAGTTCACCCATGTGCAATATTTAGAACCACCTTCTCATTGTAGATTCTCTTTTATCCTTTTCTCTCCCTAGTGGTGTAGTAGCTTATGTGTGTTTGTCACTATCCTGAATATCATTCTTCTTACCCCTGCAATTGACTAATGGTTATTCATAAATACATTGTGGATCGTCATCATCATCGTGCTAGCTAACCAAACAAGCCTGCCTCCCCTTGGGAAAATATAAATCACGATACTCGAATACCACCGGGTGAAATGCTACAATGATAGATCCGTGCGCTTGCGGATTGACTGAAGTAAACACATGAATCCATCTATCATCTGATATCTCTTAACGTGATCTCTCGAGAATATTATTTATTCTTAGTGATTGCACTATGAAATGCCAACAAGCGTTTACGGTGCCGTTACGGAAATGGGTATATTATCTATTTCTAGTAATGTCATTAAGAAATATCAACAAGCATTTCTAGCGCCGTTGTCGGGATGGGTTATTATCTATTTCTAGTAATGTCGTTAAGAAATATCAACAAGCATTTCTGGCGCCGTTGCCGGGGAAGGCATGGTTTTCTAAAAAAAAAAATCATAAAGCTTGCATATGATGATTATAACCACATGTATGAATGATAGCCCTAGTCTTTGCAGGCTAACTCTTTTTGTTTTCTTCCCCGTTGTGGATGAAAACAGGGATAGTATATGATCGGTCGCAACCTACCGAACAACCGTTGACAATCCGAGGCGTTGATCGAGAAAGAGACGGTCCCGCATCGTTACACTGCCGTTAATCCACCCGGAGGTTGAACCCATCATCACCGTACCATCTTCATCAACACTCATGGCCAAGACACTCCGTGACTACTCAACCCCAGCGGTGGGCAATGTCCCCACCGGGCCAGCAATCAACGTTGGAGACAACATTCCTCGCACGTTTCTTCCCAATGGGCAAAACCAATGCCCTGCGGGCAAGAATCTCCAATTTCCAGCAGAATCCAAATGAACCGATTCCCTGAAGCGTGGGAAAGGCTGCAAGAATACATCCTTGCTTGCCCACATCATGGCATGGAGACATGGCTCGTACTTCAAAACTTCTACAATGGTCTTACACCTATGTGTAAGGGCCATCTTGATGTCGCCGGAGGAGGGGCATTTCTGTCCCTCAAAAAAGTGAAAAAGCTGAAGTGCTCATCGAGAAGATGATCGAGAACCAAGCATGGGGAGAAGACAGAGCCCCAACAAAAAAAGAGGTATGCACAACGTCAAGGGAGAGACGGACATGCTAGTTGCAAAGATGGACCTGTTACTTAAAAAGATTGGGAGATCAAGCTACCGAGAAGGAAGTCATGAACAACACTCTACCACCTCGAAGCATTGATGACTTGTGAAGTCCTCGTGGAGAGCTTGGACATTCGGGCAACAACTGCCCCGAAACTCGTGGAAGAGCTTGCCTTCATCAACAATGGGTTCCATCCGTAACAACAATGGTAACAATAATAATAATAACAATAGGTGGAACAATCAAGGACGTCCACAAGGAGGTAATGGTTTTAATTACAATTACAATTCCAATTATAACTCAAACCAACCTTCTTTGAAAGATTTAGTCTATGGTCAAGCTAAGATTAATGAATCTCTGAACAAGAAAATATCTTATAATGATAAAATGTTAGAATCCATTAGTTCAAAACTTGAAAATTTATCAACTACTGTTCAGAATCAATCTAGCTTTAATAAAATGATCGAAACTCAAATTTCTCAAATGTCATCCGCTATTTTGCCTAAATCAAAAGAAGGTTTGGCGTAGCCGAAACCTTCATCAAAACGATTAACATGGTGACAACGAGGATTGGTAACCCTCGAAGTCGGGTTTGCCCGGATGTTTTTGTAGAGTCGCCATTTGTCGCAAAGAAGGCGCGCATCGGGCACCCAACAATCACTTGTGCAATCGGACCGCACGTCTTCAAGAGAGCCTACTTGTGATTTGGGGGCAAGCGTCAACATCATGTCCAAAAAGACAAGTGATGCACTAAGATGTTCGCCACTCACCCCCATCAAAATGCAACTCCAAATGGCAGACCAATCCATCAGGACAGCGGAAGGAATAGCGTAAGATCTTTTTAGTACGGGTGAAGAACGCTTACATCCCCACAGATTTTGTCGTCCCGGATATGGGGAAAAATGAGAACATGTCACTACTCTTGGGAAGACCGTTCTCGAACACGGCAAATGCCACCATATCCGTAGGGAACAGGAAGGATCAAGTTCCAACTCCCCGATGAAACAAGCGGTGCCATTTTAATGGTTTCAAAACCGTTAAAAACCAATCGATAGAAGGAAACCCGCAAATCAAACCCCAAGAAAGCCAAAGAGCAATGTTCTATGATTCGCATCAAGTACGGATCAACCACCCAAGAGTTGAAGGAGATAGTAATAGATCCCAAAAAGTTCATAAACCTCCCTCAACTAGCCAAAACTTTGAGAAAACAAAAAGCCGAGCCAAAGAAAAAAAGGCGGCTCCCAAGAAAGATGATGCTCCTAACGGAAGAAGTTTCGAGGGAAAAAGCAAAGCCACTCCTACCAAACAAGTGTGGAGAAGGAAGGAACAACCAACACCTTCACCATCGAAGACCACCATGAAGGTCCCCGGCGAGTGAAGCCTACACCCGCCAAGGAGAACAATGAGCTTACACTAGAAGAAATTCGGGAGTAAAAGCGAAGATATTCAAATCAACCCCGCTTTTCAAGACAAAGAGCAATCAAGGTAAGTCGAAATAAATTATTTATTTATTTATAGAATTTATTTACTCACTTAAAATATATATATATATATATATATATATATATATATATATATATACATAAATGAATTCTTATTTCCAACACTATATAGTATTGAATTTAATATATATAAAAAATAAATATGCCCTATAAATAAAATTTTCTAACTCATAAAATAAAACTCTTGATTTTTAGCACCCCATTTATTCTGTCATAAATAAAAATATACAAAACATATTCCAAAATAATTCTTCATTTCATAAAATATTAAAATAAACTTGGGAAAATTCGAAAATTTGGGCCAACGGTTTTAAAACCGACCAAAGCACCAACGGGTCGGAGGCAACACATGACCGTTCTTTGCCACCCCTCGCCAAAGTTGGGCAGCAGGGGGCCACCGGGCCGGCCGCCGCCCCACCGGCGACGCCTCTCGAACGCCGCCCGCCCCCCCGCCTCGTGGCCAAGTAGCCGTTGTTCTCGGTCCCGTGTCGCTGGTGTTTTGCCCTATAAATACTCGAGGTGCCCTGGAGAGCTCACCACCCCTCTCATTCTCACATTTTCACTCTCCCACTACACCTCTCCATTCTACCTTTTCTCCAAGAGCTTGTGCAAGAAACCTCTTGCACACAACAGCCCTTAACGTCAAAAGATCAAGAGCTAGTAAGCTAACATCACCCTTGTTCTAGTTCTTTTTCTTGTTTTGTTCTTGTCAAACATGAGCGGGATAGGGAGCAAGATCGCCGGAGCATTCAACAAGACGCCGAGAAGGAGCTCCCGTCTCTCCCAAGGCTCGAGCTCTCGCCACACCGGGCCGAAGGGAGCCCGATGCACGAAAGACGACGCCCCTTCTCAAGTCCACCCACACTTGATGATCGACCCACCGACGCTCCGTACCTCGACCTACAAGATGCACGAGAGATACAAGCATACCACATGCTCAAAGATCGACCCTTCGCTCACGCGCCACGCTTCTCTCAGGAAGCTCTTGAGAAACTAGGTATGGATTCGAATTTCCTCGCATGTGGAGAGCCATAGGATGGGCAAAGGTAGATCCTCTTGATGAACTAGGCTCTAAAATGCTCACTATCCAATTCCTGTGCACTTTGAAAGTTCATGATGAGGGTATTTCTTTTCGACTTTTTCATACCCACCACTATCGCACATGGAAACAAATTGCTGGAATTTTGGGGTTTGATAAAGCAAAGTGCTTAATTGATTTTGATGTAGCCCCGCATGGGTATAATCGTGATGCTTTCTTCATGCAAATATCTGATATTGATTGCTCTAGTGCTAGATTTGAGGTCTGTTAATGCAAACATACAACATCCATCATTAAGGTTTATGCACAAATGGATGTCTAGCACTATATTTCCTAGGCAAGATCCCCGCCGTCGCATTCATGATGCTGAATTAAAATGTCTCTTTGTAATGTTAAAATGAATCAAAATTGCTCCTGTGAAAGAAATGATTAATTGGATGCTAGAAACCATCAAGCTTACCACCACTGCTTATTGCACTTCCCGTGTGACACGGATTGCTCATGGTGTTGGTGCTACCGGAAGGACGTAATGTTCTTTACATTCTTGACCCGCGCCCGAGATCACGATCCAATCCTTGGTTCAAGGGCATCATATTAAGCTTGATGCGGATGACCGTGAGAAAGTCATTTATTACTTCCCGGGCTATACAATGGAGATTCCGCTTCCTAACCCGAATACTCATTGTATAAGTCCCGCTTCACTTACCTTCGTTCGGATCCTTTCCGGCGGCCGCAGAAGCTTCTGCGGTCTCGCAGTCAACCGGGAGAGTAGCAAGAGATGGGGCAAGAACTTCATGATCGCTGCACCACCACCGACTTTGTGCAGACCCCTGCACCTGACTCCACCACTGGGTTCACACCAGGTCCAGTACATGGTTTCTTTTCGGCTATGCCGAATCTAGGGTACATACCAGGCTACGGTCGGGTTACACCCCGCAACCGAGATCGGGCGGCGGCTCGGATGGACAGGCTCCTATGAGATCTCTTACGAAATCAAGGATTGCCTCCATCACCACGCCGACACACGGAGGAGCCTCAAACGATCCAGGGACCTCAAAGACACGCATCCACGGTCCGGAGGTGAGTACTAGAAATATTCATGATACACTCCACTCCTATGTACGCATCAAAGCAGACGGCACCACCAGGAGTACCAGCAGGAGTTCACCGACATCCGCGCGCGAGAGGAGCAGCGCCGTGTTGGTGTTTCTTAGCGTAAGCAGAATAGTCCGCAAGCGCACGGAAATACCGTTGTAGCACTTGACCCGGAAGTGTTCGGTATCGATTTCCACAGGAAACGGGTGTTAAGTCGCTCGACTAGCTACCGGGAGGAAGATGGAAAGGGTGAACTGGGTAGTGAGTTTCTACTACAAATGGATTATCCTAAGCCAAATTACTTCTTTTCTTATATCGTTCACGTAGCCACCGCTCTCCCCGGTTCTGCCAGAAGGGTCCGGCCTCCAAACTACCGCACAACCGGATGTGGAGGAATACTAAGGTCGAACAGGGCTGTTACCACCTGCCGCCTACCTCACTACCGTGGACTGATTGGTAAACGAGGGTGACGTGTAGTTTAGACACCACGTCTACACTACTTATCACGTACTCTAGCGTTGGCCAGGAGCATCCGTCTTCATCAGGAGTCCTCTACTAGAGCATCTACCGTTATGGTAAACAACGAACCGTGAACGTATAATTAAAGTAATAATTTAAACTCAAAGATAATTGTCTGTAGATAGAAAAATGCATCTCTTACTCAAACCAAAGAGGATGATCCGTAGAGGTACAAGTGCGGAGACGGAGCCGACAAGTTCGAACTCCGTGCACAGGGGGCGAGGGGTCGCTACTCCTCTTCTCCACACTTCCTCCTCTCTCACTCCCTTCTACTTCTAACTTGGCTCCTTTCCTCTACTCCAATGTGTACTAAATGTGATGGAGTGGAGTGTGTGAGTGAATGGAGTGTAATGATGTGTATGATGATCAATGTGATGCTTCATGATGAGGGGTGCCTCTCTTTATATAGTGGAGAGGAGGAGGGAATGGAGGGCTCCCCTTGCTTCGAGCTGTTCTTGGCGGGAACGAAAATTTGCACCGCATGCAACCGCCGCTTGAAAGTCGCTCCGAACCGCCGGAGAAAGGGCGGGAACATCCGCCGAAAATCTGCGCCCGGCCGGCCGCGGTGGGCGGCCGGCCCAAGTTTGGCCCGGCTTGAGCCGGGCTTTCGCGTGCCGCCTTTTGGTCCACTTTGTTTCACTGTCACGTAGGTGCGTTGGCCCGCTGCTCGATTTCGGTCTGTTGGCCTTCCCTTTGACAAGGTGCAATCACGGTTTTGCGCTTTCTTTGTTGATTGGGCGTAATTGTACTAGTTTCCACTTTTGTTCCTACAAAATATGTTTTTGACAATACAAGTGGAACTAGGTTAGAAATAAATGCATATGCACCATGAGATTGCTTATTTCCCTTGGAATGAACCCGAGTTGGCGGTATAAAATGCTTGATAATGGCCGCCAACAACTCCCCACACTTGGCTTTTACTCGTCCTCGAGTAAAGTTGAACTTTTTTAGGGGTTTCGTAAGGTCGTTTCCTTTGTCAATATCAAAAAAATGTTCTACCACATTATCTTAAACGATCATGCGATGGAGATAAGCGGGAGTTCTTTTCTTTCTACTTACACGCACAAATAGACTTGGTTGCTTTCAAAATTTAAAAAGATTTTTTTTTTTTTGTTATGTTCCCGGTTCTAATAAAACTTGAGAGTACTAACAAAATTGCTTACTTCCTTGTATGAAATGTCAAGTCAAATTCTAGATTTAATGGAGGAAGTGTCATATTCCTAGATCAAAGATGTGCATATGAGAAATGTTTCTTTTTTAGCTATGATGCCTCTTTGCTTTCAAAGAGTCATGGGCTTCTTTGCTCTTTTTTTTTTTTTTTTTTTTTGGAGAAGTGGGCTCTTCTCGCCCTCGGACACTTATCCGTTACTTCTTCTCTCTTTTTGGAGAAGTGGGCTCTACTCGCCCTCGGACACTTGTCCATTATTTCTTCTCTTTTTTTTTTTTTTTTTTTTTTTTTTTTTTTTTATAGATAGGCGGGCATCGACGTACCCATTGTTTTTATATGGGGGCATGTGCCCATTTCTAGCATAGCCCATGCCCTTTTGAAGCATAAAGGGTTCATCATAATTTAGATTACCAATTTATTTGTGCACAATGTTTTGATCTTGGGATTATGAAACTTCCTCAACATTTAATCTTTTGAATTTGACAAGATTCAATGAATAAGGAAGTAGCTATTTGTTACTAATTCAGGTTTTGATTATCCCAGGGAACATGATAATATATATATATATATATATATATATATATATATATATATATATATATATATATATATATATATATATATATATTTTTATATAGGTAACCCAAGTCTTATTTGTACGGGAAAGAGAAATTCAAGTAATCATGCTATCTCTCAAAGCATAAAAGTTCAAATAACGTGTGGTTTCTTTTTCTAACAGATGACAAAGAAAAGATAAAGTTTGTCTAAGTTTTTAAGTTGACAAGTGAATTTTATCTCCCCACACTTGTTTCTTTTATAGAAGTTAACGTAAAAAATTATAGAGAAACAAGTGTATAGAAAAATATTCAAAGACAAACTTTATTGAACTTCGAAATTACAAAGTAAATGAATGGAAATAAAACATGAAGAATTCAAACACCGAAATAATCAGTAATTTTGAATCCTTTTTATTTTTTTCTGCTAGACGGTCTAATTTCTCATTAAACCCACGACGCATAGTCGTAAGGGAATCCTCTAGATTTTTCACTTCTAATTTTGCTATAGCTACTTCGTTATGGATTCTTTCTATCCTTGTGTGTAGGCTGCGATCCTTGTGTTGACCATTGCAAGTGTAATTTTCTTCTTAGGTTTTTCCTCCTCACTATCACTTTGAAAAAGCCGGGAGGTCAGTCCCCTAATAGGAGGGCTCCCTAGTGGTGGCCTGATCCTTTTGACTATGTGTCTTGGGCTTTTTGAGGGTAGTTTTTCCTACGATTTTTTTCCTATCGGTGGTTTTATTTGAGCGGAAGTCGTGGTTGATTTGGATGACGGCTTCACGAGATGAGTTTTGCGTTGGGTTTGCTTTGTTTTAAGGGAGGTTTAGGGATCTCGGTTCATGTTAGGTGAACCCTTGTTCTTGGACTGGGAAGGATGGCCCTGGAGTTTTGATAGGTGGTAAGATTGCCAAAGGTTGAGCTGACACTAACATGGCTTCATCTATTTCTTCTGGGTTTTCTTGGAATGGCTCAATGTCTAGTCCTAAGGCGAGGTATAAAGCTTTGTTGTTTCCCATGGACAAAGTTGAGCAAGTAAGGATGAGGGAGAAGAGATGGTTTTGGTGTGATTTTCCATGAGAAGCTTGGGGTTCAATTTATAGAGTTTTACGTTGGATTCGGTGGTCGTGCCATCTTTTGTTCTTTCTTTGTATAGCTTGGCACTGTGATACGCCTTCTCCCTCCATTCCTCTAGCTCGGTTAACTATTTTTGTCTATTTTCCCGGCTAGCTTAAGGTCCATGTTCCATGTCTTGATTGCCCAAAGAGGCTCGACGTTCGAGTTCTACTGCGGCAAGTGACAACTTTTTCCATAGACCGCTTGGAATGGTGTCATGTTAATGGGGGTCTTATAAGCTGTCCCCAGATGCCCGAGTGCATCGGGGAGCTTGTCTTTCCAAACCCTTCCCCATTGCATTGACGGTTTTCTGCAGAATGTTCTTGATTTGCTTGTTCGATGTTTTACGCTTGGCCGCTTGTTTGAGGATGGTAAGGTGTGGCTATATTGTGCTTAGATCCCAGGCTCGTAAGAAAGCTCGAAAAGGATCTGTCTATGAAGTGTGATCCTCCATCACTTATGACCATCCTTGGTGTTCCAAACCTTGGAAAAATGATCTCATGGAACATTTTTTCTCGCATGTTTGGCATCGGCGGCGCATGCCGAGCTTCGACCCACTTGGACACGTGGTCGATGCGATGAGGATGTACTCACTATCATGGGACTTTGGGAAAGGTCCCATGAAGTCAATACCCCAAACATCGAAGACTTCCACTTGGAGATTGTAGTTGAGGGGCATTGCATTTCTTGATGTGATTCCTCCTTGCGGTGACACTTTTGGCATCTTCTCGATGAATTCTCTTGTGTCTTGGTACATCGTTGGCGGAAGAATCCACACCGCCAAATCTTGGCTTGAGTGCGATGTACTCCATAATGGCCTCCGTGCGGGGCTGCATGGCATTTTTCAATGATTTGCTTTGTCCCTCTCCGGTGGGTACACATCTCCTTAGCATGCCGTCGGCACATACTCAGTGTATAGGTACGGGATCATCCCACGGTGGCGGCGACTCTCAACTTGCAACTTGTGCCGGATTCGCCGGGTGGTACGTAACACAAACCATGTAATTCACAATGTCGCATACCATGGGGTTACGTCCTCCACCTTGAGGAGCATGTCATCGCGTAGGAAATCGTTGATCGGTAACTCCCGCATGTTAGTGAATTGCAAACGCGACAAATGATCCATAACGGTGTTCTCTACTCCTTTCTTGTCTTTAATTTCTAAATCAAATTCTTGGAGTAAGAGAATCCATCTTATTAATCTGGGTTTAGCGTCTTTCTTAGTGAGCAAGTATTTCAATGCAAAGATGATCGATTGTAGACAATTACTTTGGATCCCACTAAGTAAGACCTAAACTTATCGATAGCAAACACTACGATCGGGGAGCTCTTTTTTAGCTTGTGGCGTAATTTAATTGAGCTCCATTTAGTGTTTTGTCGGCATAGGCAATCGCGTGGTGCTTTTATCTTTGGTTTGGCCAAGGACCGCACCAACGGCGTAATCACTAGCATCACACATGATTTCAAAAGGCGGCGACCAATCCGTGGTTGGATGATTGGCGCCGAGATGAGTGCTTTCTTAATGGTGAGAAAAGCTTTCATGCACTCATCGGTGAACTTAAAAGGCACATCCTTAGCTAGCGTGGCTTGTTAACGGTCTAGAAGTTTGTGAGAAATCTTTTTATGAACCGTCTATAAAATCTGCGTGGCCTAGAAAGCTACGGATTCCTTTCACGTTCACGGGGGGAGGTAGTTTTTCAATCACTTCAATTTTTGCTTTATCTACCTCAATCCCTCTCTCTCGGACACTAGGTGTCCAAGGGCGATGCCCTCTCGGACCATGAAATGGCACTTTTCCCAATTTAGTACCGGGTCCTTCTCTTGGCATCGTTGCAAGACTCGATCTAAATTCTCAAGACAGTTGTCAAAGGTTTTTCCATACGGAGAAATCGTCCATGAATACCTCCATGATTTCTTCAATCATGTCTGAGAATATCGACATCATGCACCGTTGGAATGATGCGGGTGCATTACACAACCCGAACAACATTCTCCTATACGCGTACGTTCCATACGGGCATGTGAAAGTTGTCTTGCTTTTGATCATCGGGGTGGATGGGATTTGGTGATAACCTGAATACCCATCGAGGAAACAGAAGAAAGAGTGTTTTGCTAACCGCTCCAACATTTCATCAATGAAGGGGAGCGGAAAGTGATCTTTCTTTGTTGCCGCATTGAGTTTTCGGTAATCAATGCACATTCTCCACCCCCGTGACAAGCACGCCGTGGAATTAATTCATTTTTAGCGTTTTCAATTACCGTCATGCCCCTTTCTTGGGTACCACCTAGACAGGGCTAACCCGGGCCGTTGGTGGTACGGGATAGATTATCCCGTGAAGAAGTTTGAGGACTTCCTTCTTCACGACTTCTCTCATCTCATTATTGAGCCGGCGTTGTGGTTCGCGTGAGGGTGATTTTTTCCGTCAACAGGGGATGCGATGAGAGCAAATTAGAGGGCTAATCCCTTTTAGATCATGTAATGAATACCCGAAGACCGTCCTATGTTTTTCTAGTATTTTAATCAATTTGGATGACTCCTTGTCGGTTAGTTTGTCACTGATGATTACGGGAGCATTTTTATCATTGTTTAGAAAAACATAGCGCAATCCTTCAGGAAGGGCTTTTAGCTCAATGGGAGGTGGTGCCGTTTCTTCTTCTTTAGGGAGATCGATAAATTCATCTATCTTGCTAATTTCTTCGATGAAGAATTTGGAGTCTCTTTCTAAGGATTCTTCAGGAGTTTCAAAAGGTATTTTTGGCACCACCTCTATGGTTGTTATTGGGGACAGGGGTTCAGCTATTGTGTTTTTGGATTGTTGTATGGGTAGCGTGAACGTGTCCCTACTTAATTTGACATCTAACTCCCACGTGTTTGGTGGATCGAATAATAATTTTTCTAGGGATGGCCAATTAGAATGTCGAAATCCTCAATGTCAAAGATGTGAAAATCAAGGCTCATTCCGACACCTTCATGGTAAAGAGAAACATTGTGTAAAACCCCCAACCCTTGGAGAGTTGAACGCATATCAGCTCTAAAAGTTTTTATTGTGGGCCAGCGTTTCTCTTCCTCAAAATAAGTTTGGGCATAAGTTTGTGACATGATGTTGATGCCCACGGTTGGGTTATACAATACTGTTTCCTGTTTTCTTTTTATTATGCATTGAATGGGGAACGAGGGAGTACGAATTCGAATTTCTTCAGAAGACGACTCGTTCTCGTGTACCCATTCGCTGCTCATGAAAGATGTTAACCCCATGATTGACTCTCGTAGAGAGTCTATGCTCAAAGGTTCTCTAGGGGTGACAGGAACTGGTGGTCTCTTTACCGACTCGTATCTCGAGGTGTTTCTGAAATTTTCAAGAAAAACGTCCTCGATATACGGGAGGTCTCCCAGAAGGGGTTCCTCCATTGGTTCGGGGTCTGGTATTTTTAGAGGTTCGGCTTGAAGCGACGAAACCTCGTTGGACATCGGCTCAACACGGATGGGTTCTAGAGGAGGGGTGTTTTCAAGAATTCGGTCTAAAAGGGCTTCCCCTTCCTCTGTGGTTTTGTGTGTAAACGACCCTCCTGCGGCCGTGTCTAACCGTAGGGCGTACTCTCTAGTCAAACCTAGCCGAAATGCCGGCAAAGACATGGTCGGGAATGGATAGTTCGACCGCACCTGTTAAAATTGAGAATCGTCCCCGGCCGCACCTAACTCTCCTTCTCCCCTGTTGGAAGCAGATTATCTCTTGACGAAGGGAAGCAATTCGGATATAGGGAAGAAAGCTTGGCAAAACTTTGCCCGCAATTCCTCCCAATCACCGCTACCTTCCCTACGTTGTGGTCGAACCATCAAGCGCTCTCTCTTCAAGCGAGAAAGGGAATAGCTTCCACCTCAACGTGTCTTGTGACATGCCTTCAATGGTGAGGCAAGCACGCGAGAGTTGCTCAAACTCCCTCGGTGATGGTATGGATTTTTAAATCATATCCCGAGAAGGATTGATCCCAACCATGGCCGCGAGGCCGGTATGAGCTCATAACTCGAAGGCCGTGATGGGCTTCGAAGAAGATGGGCGTTCTAAGAGCTCGCCTCTTGGAGCGATAGTTTTTGCAATAGTTGGGTGCTCCATAATTTTTTTAGATTTTGTTTTAATGGCGGGGTGGAAATGGATAATGTAGGATACACGGGTAGACTAGGTTCGAGGACTATAACGACAACCGTTCCCCAAGAACGGCGCCGAAAATGCTTGTTGGTGTTTCTTAGCGTAAGCGAAATAGTCCGGCAGCGCATGGAAATACCGTTGTAGCACTTCACCCCCTAAGTGTTCGGGGTATCGATTTCCACGAGGAACGGGTGTTAAGTCGCTCAACTAGCTACCGGGAGGAAGATGGAAAGGGTGAATCGGGTAGTGAGTTTCTACTACAGCCGATTATCCTAAAGCCAAATTACTTCTTTTCTTATACGTTCACATAGCCACCGGCTCTCCCCTCGTCGCGGAAGGGTCCGGCCTCGGACTACCGCACAACCGGACGTGGAGGAATACTAAGGTCGAACAGTACGGCTGTCACCACCGCCGCCTACCTCACTACCGTGGACTGATTGGTAAACGAGGGTGACGTGTAGTTTAGACACCACGTCTACACTACTTATCACGTACTCTAGCGTTGGCCAGGAGCATCCGTCTTCATCAGGAGTCCTCTACTAGAGCATCTACCGTTATGGTAAACAACGAACCGTGAACGTATAATTAAAGTAATAATTTAAACTCAAAGATAATTCTTTGTAGATAGAAAACGGATCTCTTACTCAAACCAAGTATGATGATCCGTAGAGATACAAGTGCGGAGACGGGGAGCCGACAAGTTCGAACTCCGTCTACACAGGGCAGGGGTCGCTACTCCTCTTCTCCACACTTCCTCCTCTCTCACTCCCTTCTACTTCTAACTTGGCTCCTTTCCTCTACTCCAATGTGTACTAAATGTGATGGAGTGGAGTGTGTGAGTGAATGGAGTGTAATGATGTGTATGATGATCAATGTGATGCTTCATGATGAGGGGTGCCTCTCTTTATATAGTGGAGAGGAGGAGGGAATGGAGGGCTCCCCTTGCTTCTCGAGCTGTTCTTGGCGGGAACGAAAATTTGCACCGCATGCAACCGCCCGGCTGAAAGTCGCTCCAACCGCCCGAGAAAGGGCGGAACATCCGCCGAAAATCTGCGCCCGGCCGCCGCGGTGGGCGGCCGGCCCAAGTTTGGCCCGGCTTGAGCCGGGCTTTTCGCGTGCCGCCTTTTTGGTCCACTTTGTTTCACTGTCACGTAGGTGCGTTGGCCCGTTTTTAAAAACCGATTTCGGTCTGTTGGCCTTCCCTTTGACAAGGCGCAATCTCGGTTTTGCGCTTTCTTTGTTGATTAGGGCGTAATTGTACTAGTTTCCACTTTTGTTCCTACAAAATATGTTTTTGACAATACAAGTGGAACTAGGTTAGAAATAAATGCATATGCACCATGAGATTGCTTATTTCCCTTGGAATGAACCCGAGTTGGCGGTATAAAATGCTTGATAATGGCCGCCAACACGCCACAAGCACGGGAGAGAGCCTTTTGGCTCCACATGGGATATAATCCCGACCAGTAGGCTTCGAGCCGGCTTGGGGAGGACCCCCACCAGGTAAGCCTTTAATTTCCCAAGTCATTTCCCATTCCTTTCAAAAAAAAAAAAATTGATAAAAGCAACAAAAGAATATATTCCACTCCTTTTATTTGACATGAAAAGGTGTAGGTTTCTCTTAAGATGAAATGATGAATAGTTGCTCTGTTTATGAATCAGCTTGCACCTAGTTTATAACATAGAATTCCTTGATGTTTAAGTTTGTTGGCTAATACGGTCTTGTCCTAAAAACTTGATAAGCATGGGTTGCAAGAACATGATCCTTTTCTAAGTTATTGCCGGATATGATATGGTACAAAGAGACTCTACTATAACTTTGTTCTTAGAGAACTTGACATCCGGAACCTGAATTTAAAAAAAAAAAAAAGAGAAAAAGAGATGAAAAATGGACAAGTGTCCGAGGGCTTAGTAGAGCCCACATCTCCAAAAAGAGAGGAAATAAAAGACACAAGTCTAGGGTGAGAAGAACCCACCTCTCCAAAAAAAGAAAGAGAGAATATCACAATCTCTCAAGTATTCGGAAAAAAAATGCAATTACATACATATGCTAAATAAAATCCCGGATGCATAGTTACTCAAAAGAATAAAAAAAAGTAGTAGCTCTACAAAACCGTTCTATCTTGCAATCGCCCAAGAATGTGGAAAAAATGTTATGAGACCCATATGATTCGAGTAATAAGGATAGATGAAAATGCCAACTTATTTAAACAATAAGTGAACACTTTGTTATAAACCCGGTACACTTTGATTTACATCGGCATTGAAGCAACTCCCGATCATCAACCAAAACACTTTAGCTATTTGCTCGGGACGAGCAAAGGTTAAGCTTGGGGGGAGTTTGTTGGCGATCACTATCGTACATCTTATACCGCCAACTTAGCTCTAATTAAGAGAAATAGAACACACTTATGTCAAATAAACGGTTACTACTCACCTAGTTCCACTTGTATTCGAGAATATTTGTTTTGCGGGAACAAACACGAAAAAGCAGTGAGAGTACGCCAAATAAAGAGTAAAGTGCAAACTCGGAAATGTGCTTTGACTAAGGGGAACGTGGCGGGCCGTAACCGAAGCAAAACGGACCAAAACACCTCCGGAAAGGCGACCTACACTGGGCCACCAGCCCACACGCCGGATGGGCGCGGGGAGGGCCAAACCTGGGCCGACCGCCGCGGGTGCGGTGGCCGCCACAGGCCGTGCCCGATCCCGCGCCTTGTCTTCGTGTCCGGCCGGAGGAGCTAAGGCGGTGCATGGTGGTGCTTTTTTAGGGGATTTGGCGCCAAAACTCCCGCCAAAAACCACTTTCATTTCACTATAAATAAGAGGCCACACCCCCTTCCACAACACACAACACACACCCTTGAGCACTTCACTCACTTTCTTTAGTCCTAGTTGTAGTTTTGAGCAAGGTTGAGCTTCAAGGAGGGCTTGTCTCCTTGGAAGGATCCTTTGGTAATATTAATATTATTATGGAGTTCCTTTCAATATTCAAGTCTCTATATTCATATTGCAATGCGTTGAACTAGAGTATAGTTACCCTTATGTTATCTTATTAATGTGTGAACTATGATCTAGTTGACATATTAATAGATAGGACTTGGCTAATTATAGAATTAACCGTCATGTGTTGACTCGCTAGAGAGTGGTCGGTTTATGTAGATTATGATGGTTTGGTGTACCTTCGGGGTTTACCTTTATCCTTGCTTGTCGATCCGTAGGGTCGAGTCCCGGGGATTTAGGTAGTTTTCTATATATGTGGACGTGGTGTCCAGGTCTATAGTAATCATCGAAATGTCGGCATCCCACGGTAGTGAGGTAGGGGGCAGGTGGTGACAGCCCCTGTTCCGCCCATTGCATTCCTCCACGTTCGGATGTTGAGTTGGAGTTCGAAAGTGTCTATCGGCTAGCGAGACTAGGCTGCGGGCATCTCCTCATCATATGATCGTAATCCCATCATGATTTAGCCTCCTCACATGTTAAACTAGAGTTCACCCATGTGCAATATTTAGAACCACCTTCTCATTGTAGATTCTCTTTTATCCTTTTCTCTCCCTAGTGGTGTAGTAGCTTATGTGTGTTTGTCACTATCCCGAATATCATTCTTCTTACCCCTGCAATTGACTAATGGTTATTCATAAATACATTGTGGATCATCATCATCATCATGCTAGCTAACCAAACAAGCCCGCCTTCCCTTGGGAAAATATAAATCACGATACCCGAATACCACCGGGTGAAATGCTACAATGATAGATCCGTGCGCTTTGCGGATTGATCAAGTAAACACATGAATCCATCTATCATCCGATATCTCTTAACGTGATCTCGAGAATATTATTTATTCTTAGTGATTGCACTATGAAATGCCAACAAGCGTTTACGTGCCGTTACCTAAATGGGTATATTATCTATTTCTAGCAATGTCGTTAAGAAATATCAACAAGCATTTCCGGCGCCGTTGCCGGGGATGGGTTATTATCTATTTCTAGTAATGTCGTTAAGAAATATCAAATGAGAAGGCTATGGTTGCCCTTAATGGGAAATATTGTGACTTGCAAGACAAGCACAAAGAACTTGAGACCAAACATAGCTTTCTTTGGGAGAGCAACTCACATCTCTCAGCCACAATGGATATATACCTCTACTCCCTCCACTAGTCAAGGTTGTGGTAAATGCTATAATGTCGATATGAATGCTTATGCCACTAACCTTGCCAACATGAAAGCGATGGAGAAAGAGATCACTAGGCTCACCGCTTTGGTAAGAAAGGAGAGTGAAAAAAGTCAAGCCACTTGTGAGCAACAAGGTTGAGGCTCTAAAGAAGCCCAACTACATTGATGGGAGAAATCCAAGAATCAAGGATGGACTTGGACACAAGAAGGGAAACAAGACCAATGGTCGAAAGTCGATCAATGGTGTTGAATGTGTCAAATTCTTGAGCAAAGGCACAGTAGGTACAGAGAGACCTGCACAGAGCGCTGGACATAAGCCAACCCGAGTTGTTACATGCGCTACACATGGCAAAGCCACGAGGACGGGGTGGCGATCTTGAAAGGTCCTAATGGCTAGAGGGGGTGAATAGCCTATTAAAAATTCTACAAACAACACTAAGCAAGGCGGTTAGTAAATAAGACGATGTAGCAAATAAGCAAATGCTTCAAGCTACTTATGCAAGCCTCATAGCAATTCTAATATCTCTAATCACAAGCAATGGCTAGATTGCTAAGTTACTCCTAGGTGGACAAGATATACTAACTAAGATTACCACTAGGAGCTAACAAGGCTAAACAAGCTACTCAAACTACCAAGCTAAGCACCCTAACAAAATATACTACCAAGGTAATGCGAAGGAGTTCTTAGGATACAATACCACCGGTGTAGAGTAGAGGTTGAAGCCAATCACCGTGTACAAGAAATCTCCAACGAGCTAGCACACAAGACACGATGATTTTTCACCAAGGTTCACGTGCTTGCCGGCACGCTAGTCCCCATTGTGGCGACACACTCACTTGACGGTTGCTAAGCAATGGCCAATGCCAAATCCCCGGTGGGAGCTCAAGCAAACGATCACAAGAGAGGGTCCAACAAGCCACGAGCAATCCACTAGTGGTCCTTTCGTGAATCTCCCGCGGGGTAAGGAACGGCCCCTCACAAATCCACCGGTGTGGCCTCAAACAAGCTCCACTTGAGCTCAACACCGCCTCTTTCTCCAAGCCGCTAGGGAACCGGGCAAATTCCCAAGAAAACAAGAATCAGCGGCTTCTCCAAGGATGAAGTGCCTCTAGATGCAATCACCAATGCAATGCACTTCTATCACTTTATCAATCTCACCAAGAATACGAGTTATGGATGGAGAGATGAGTGGAGAGGAGTCTCAAATGCTCCCAAGTATGTTAGAAGCTTCAAATGTGCAAGAGAGGGGCTTGGAACCGGCCATCCAAGTATATATAGCCCACCTCACGAAATGGAGCCGTTGAGCTTCAAAATGGGCTTTTAGCGATGGCCGGGCCTTACCGACCGGAACCACCAGCGAGTGCAGTCAAGCGTCCGGTCACACCATTTTGTGCGTCGGTCCGGATAGGACAAGCTCCTGGGCCCACGGTGACAACGTCTTCAAGAGTCCGGTCGATGCTTCCGGTGCCAGCGTCCGGGCCGATCCACCGAGCCAAAGCCAAAAGCATGCTCTCGCGGAAGTTTTGATCGGACTCACCAACCGGAGCCACCGTGCATGCGTCGTCCGGTCGTCGCGTCCGGTCGGCCTCTGCAGCATGTTCTTCATCTTGTTGTCGCTCTTTGCTTCGACCTTGCTTCGCCTCTTGCCATAAGTTGCCAACATGTCGAAGATGATCACGTTATCATGCATGTTAGCTTGTCGAACGGTTAGGCAAGATCGAAGTTAGTGCTCTCCTTGTCCTAAATGCAATATGCAAGTCAATTGGACCTAGAAGCACTTCACCAAAGGATTGTCACGGCATCCCCTCTTGATAGTCGGCTATCTATCCTATAATGTGATCACACGCTCTATCGTGTCTTGATCACCGAAAGGAAAACCCTATCAATATACCTTTGCCTTGATCTCCCGGGTTCCTCTCAAGCCAATCACCGAGCTTGACGATCCATCATGTCCATCATCATCGTCCATGTTCATGATCATCATGCTCCTTGTCATCAACCTAATCCTATCTCAAGTCATACACTTAGAGGAAAGGATTAATCCCACAAGTGTGTCATCAATTTCTAAAACCAAACATGAGATTTCAATCTCCCCCTTTTTGGTAATTGATGACAACCAAATTCACAAAGATATGAAATAAAATTCAATTGAACTTGAATTGCTTGTCCATAGCATTTTGATCATGAATCAAGGATTGGACAAACATTTCAAGGTTCGGTTTTGGTAGTAGTAGCTCCCCTACATATGTGCTTCCATGTGTTTGGATCAATTTGGCACATATGTATGGATATGAATCTTGGGGAGAGATACTATTACCAAAAGAGATGCTAAGGTTTTAGAATTCGGACCTTTGAAGCGTGAAACGATCGGAGTCCTTAGCATCAATGTAACCAGACAATCATCAAAACTCAACATACCCCATGAGATCAACATTATAGGCTAAAATGTGAGCTTTTGTCTAGATACATCCTATGCATGCTAGTTGATCAATCACCAATTAATTTTCAAAAACTAGCATACACCAAGCAATCATGTATATTGAAACAATGCAACATTTCATTATGATCATGCACATACAAATGCACAAGTAGTCTATGAGCTTGCTCCCCTTATTTGTGTGATCTTTCCAACATCTTTGTGACTTATTTCTCCCCCTTGGTCAACAATCACCAAAAAGGTGTAAATGAGAGAAATCAAGTCAATCAAAGTATCACATGTGGTCTCATCTAGATCACTTGCCTTTCCATGTATTCAAGTTTGAACCAAGGACAAGCTTTTTTTCACACCTCATATAAATAAGGGTTATCTTGCACCATGTTAGAATACACATCAATAGCTCATTTTCTAGAGTTGACACTAGGATTGTAAGCACATAAACATGTCATATGCCACCACTAGTTCATAAAACCATTCAAAGCAATAGTGGTGCCACACATACATTGAAATCATTTTATTTTTCATGAATGAGCCTATGAAGCATGCATGATGTCTAGATGTACTAACAAGTCCTTAGCTATATATGAATGCCATGTCAACCATCTTTTACCTTGGGTTGTCGAAGGAGAGGCATGTCATATAAGTGGGGTGCATCAACTCAAGTTGGAGAAGTCAATAATGTTCAATTCTCCCTTTAGCATGCAAAATCTTTTCTCATCAAGTGGCTTGGTGAATATGTCTGCTAGTTGATCTTCGGTGCCAATGCCCATGATACAAATGTCACCCTTTTGTTGATGATCTCTTATGAAGTGGTGCCTAATATCAATGTGCTTTGTTCTTGGATGTTGAACCGGATTTTGGGTCATCTTCCTTGCACTTTCATTGTCACAAAACAATGGAACCTTGTCAAACTTGAAACCAAAATCCTTCAATGTTGACCTCATCCAAAGCAATTGAGTGCAACAACTTCCCGCACTAATGTATTTGGCTTCGGCGGTAGAGAGAGCAACACTATTTTGCTTCTTTGAAGACCATGATACTAGTGACCTTCCAAGGAATTGACATGTGCCACTTGTGCTCATTCTATTGATCTTGCACCCTCCATAATCGGAATCCAAATATCCAATCAAATCAAACTTGGATCCCTTTGGATACCATAGTCCAACATCTTGTGTGCCCTTCAAGTACCTCAAAATTCTCTTTGTTGCCTTGAGGTGACTCTCTCTAGGATCGGATTGATATCTAGCACACATGCCCACACTAAATGCTATGTCCGGTCTTGATGCGGTTGCATAGAGCAAACTACCAATCATGGACCTATACTTCTTTTGTTCAACCATATCACCACTAGGGTCGGGGTCTAAGCTTCCATTGGTTGCCATTGGTGTGGACATTGACTTGGCATCTTGAAGATCAAACTTCTTGATCATATCCTTGATGTACTTGCCTTGACTAATGAATGTGCCATTCTTCAATTGCTTGATTTGAAGTCCAAGAAAGAATGTGAGCTCTCCAAGCATTGACATCTCAAACTCTTTGGCCATCATCTTTGCAAACTCTTCACAAAACTCTTGGTTGGTTGACCCAAATATGATATCATCAACATAGATTTGCAACACAAACAAGTCTTGACCAATCTTCTTGGTGAAGAGAGTGGTGTCCACCTTGCCCATCTTGAACCCTTTAGAGAGGAGAAAATCTCTCAACCTCTCATACCATGCTCTCGGTGCTTGCTTCAAGCCATACAAAGCCTTCTTCAACTTGTAGACATGGTTGGGATACTTCTCATCTTCAAATCCCGGTGGTTGTTCCACATACACCAACTCATTGATGAAGCCATTCAAGAATGCACTCTTCACATCCATTTGATAAAGCTTGATGTCATGTGCACATGCATAGGCAAAGCAAGATTCTAATTGCTTCAAGTCTAGCAACCGGTGCATAGGTCTCTCCAAAGTCAAGACCTTCTACTTGTGTGTACCCTTGAGCTACTAGCCTTGCTTTGTTTCTAACCACAATTCCATCTTGATCTTGCTTGTTCTTGAAGGCCCACTTGGTTCCAATCACATTGTAGTTCTTTGGCCTTTCCACCAATTCTCAAACATCATTCCTCTTGAAGTTGTTTAGCTCTTCATGCATTGCATTGATCCAATCTTCATTCTCTAATGCCTTCTCAACATTCTTTGGTTCTTCTTGAGATACAAAGGCATGGTGAGCACAAAAAGATGCCAATCTTCCTCTAGTGATCACTCCACTATTGATGTCACCGATAATTTGATCAATTGGATGATCTCTTGCAATGTTGGATGGTTGCATCACTTGCACTTGATGACTAGGATGAGTGGATGGACTAGCTTGTTGCTCTTGATCTTCTTCTTGAGTACCACTAGTGCTTGCTTCATTTGCATCAAACTCAACCGTGGTGGTAGGCAATGGAATGTCATCATCATCATCAACTTGTCTTGGCCGAATGTCACCAACATCCATGTTCCTCATTGCATTCTCCAAGTTGGAACCACTCACATCATCATGATTTTCAACTTCATTTTGAGAGCCTTGGGTTTCATCAAATTCCACATCATGAACTTCTTCAAGTTTGCCACTACCCAAGTTCCACATTGAAAGGTCCTAATGGCTAGAGGGGGGGGGGTGAATAGCCTATTAAAAAATCTTGCAACAACACTAAACAAATGGATTAGACAATAAGAGGGCGAAGCTAAATAAGCGATGCTACACTTCTAGCTAGGCAAGCCACAATTCAATTCTATTGTCTCTAATCCACACAAGGCTAAGTCTCTAGTTTTACTCCTAGGTGATCAAGCAATTCTAACTAAACTACCACTAGGATCTAAACAAGGCTAAGGAACCTACTCAAGGTAAACAACTAAGCACCCTAACAAGATATACTACTAAGTAATGCAAAGAGGTGCTAGAATACAATACCACCGGTGTAGTGTCGAGGTTGTAGCCAATCACCGTGTACAAGAAATCTCCAACGAGCAATGACAAGAGACACGATGATTTTTCACCGAGGTTCACGTGCTTGCCGGCACGCTAAGTCCCCGTTGTGGCGACACACTCACTTGACATATGCTAAGCTTAATGGCAGGTGCCAAATCCCCTATGGAAGCTCAAGCAAACGATCACAAGAGAGGGTCCAACAAGCCACGAGCAATCCACTAGTGCTCCTTTCGCGAATCTCCCGCGGGGTAAGGAACGACCCCTCACAATCACCACCGGTGTGGCCTCAAACAAGCTCCACTTGAGCTCAACACCGCCTCTTGCTCCAAGCCGCTAGGGAACCGGGCAAATTCCCAAGAAAACAAGAATCTCGCGGCTTCTCCAAGGATGAAGTGCCTCTAGATGCAATCACCAATGCAATGCACTTCTATCACTCTCAATCTCACCAAGAATACGAATTATGGATGGAGAGATGAGTGGAGAGGAGTCCCAAATGCTCACAAGCAAGTTAGAGTGTTCAAATGTGCAAGAGAGAGAACATGCTCTCTACCAGGACACACACCGACCGGAGCGTCCGGTCGAGATTCGATCTTGTCCGGTCGCGCTTCCGGTCAGCGCGTCCGGTCAGCTTTTCCTACGTGTTCTTCAAGTTGTTGTCGCCCTTTGCTTCAACCTTGCTTCGCCTCTTGCCATAAGTTGCCAACATGTCCAAGATGATCACGTTATCATGCATGTTAGCTCGTCGATAAGTTAGGCAAGATTGAAGTTAGTGCTCTCATTGTCCTAAATGCAATATGCAAGTCAATTGGACCTAGAAGCACTTCACCAAAGGATTGTCGCGGCATCCCCTCTTGATAGTCGGCTATCTATCCTATAATGTGATCACACGCTCTATCGTGTCTAAATCACCGAAAGGAAAACCCTATCAAGTATACCTTTGCCTTGATCTCCCGGGTTCCTTTCAAGCCGATCACCGAGCTTGACGATCCATCATGTCTGTTGACACCTGTTATAGCATAATTTTATAAGTTAAATAACATGAAATAAGGGCTCAAGTCAAAGACCAAACATAAGTCTAGTGGTCTAACTAACATAATTCCATGAGTTTTGGTATTCTCAGACTTTCCAGGGACTTGATAGATAATTGCGAGAGAAAGATGGAGAAAGTTCCGAATATACAAGGCATATGAAGACAAGACTTAACCGTGAAGCAACTCAACCCGAAAAGTGAACTAAAACATTCTAGAAGATACCGTGAGGACACGGAAAGATGGGAAGCCAAGGTGGCATGCCACCCCGGGCGGGCCGCTAGTGCCAACTAGGCCGACCGCCGGTGGGCCACCCCCGTCGCCCTCCCCTTCCTAGGTCGGTTTACTACCGACATTGAGGTTGTTTCTACACCGTTCTTGAAGGTCGGTTTGATCCAAGGGTTGACGTTCATCGCCAAGTACTATATAAGAAGACCAAATTTGACCCCGTGGTGAGGAGAAGTTCATTATCATACTCAATTCATCAACTCATACCCATCTAGTCCAAATGCAAGTCTAGACCTAAGCCCTAGTTCATACTAGAAGTAGTCAACTATCTAGTTAGTTCTAGTTGAAGATCAAGTTCATCTTGAGTTCCCGATTAGTCAAGAAGTAGCAAGGATCATCGTTCTTGAGACTTCTCTCTTGTATTCAATCTGTAAGTACTCTTATATTTAGAATACAATTGTTATGGCTTTGATCTTTATAATTATTATATTCTTATTGATATGTGTTTATGCTTGCTATGATTATATGTTTAGTTTAGTAAGATTGCTTTATATTTTATGCATAGAATTGTATAGCATCCATATAGATGATCACTATGTGGGTGATAAGCAATGTGTAAACGTGGTGTTTATACAACGTTTATCTGCAATTGCACCCTATATTTCGGGCCGTGTGGTAGATCGCGGGAGTGACAGTCCTGTTGAGTCCTTTGGAATCCACCCTCCGAATGTAGGACACGTCGAGTTTATTATTATGGTAATGACTAAGTTTCGTCCTTGGTTGTTATTGATAATGCTTGCCATGTGTAGAAGTAATCCAACCTTGCCATGATAGCTAGATGTATTGCACTAATTGTAGTATTCATTGACATATATGATTAGGAGTATCTTAGGAATATTTATTCTATTCTTTCTATAACATGTTAATAGCTCGTATGATTCTAGTGGCATATGATGATCTTAGACTTGGGTATTTATCATTATTATATATTTATCTTTATCCTGTGACTTATCCTGTTGAGTAATGTTAGATACATATGGCAACTCGCATTACAATACTTGTAAGGTGGATCTCATAGCTAAATCACAATATAAATCATTAGATATCCTTTTCTCTCTCTACTTTCCATAGACTCCCTTCCCTGTGGTAAAATATAAATACGATACCCGGATTACTCCCTGAAGTGCTACAATTGGTATTTCTATCTTTGCGCTTGCGCATATCATGTTCATTCTTTTATCAAGGCCAATCAAGAGTACCATGCCCCGCATTTCTTTGGCGTTATTGCTAGGGTGACAGACTAGTGTATAGGTAATGCCTAGAAATGAGTGGTATACCTTGAGTACATATCCCGGTGAGATTAACTCCACTATGGATAATGATACTATGTTACATCCCACTACTAACACCGCCTAACTTCGCTTTGTTGGATCATGAGGTTAATCCCATATCCAAGCTAACATGATTAGATAGATATCCCATATATATTTCTTTCGCCTTCCTAATTGGGATCGTGTAAGAAATATCAACAAGCATTTCTGGCGCCGTTGCCGGGGAAGGCGTAGTCTATCCGTAAAAACACACCTTACAAATCTTTGAAAAGATGTTTTCAAAACTTCAAAAGTTTTTCTAGTGCTTCTTTCCAGCTTTCTCTAGTTTGGAAGGGTATTAGCCAAAACTTAGACAGTGTTAATCCTATTAAGTTGGTATTGTTTCTGACTTCACTAGTTAGAAAGGGTGTTAGCCAAAAATCTTTTAAACACATCATATAAGGAAACCAGAGAGATCCCTTACACCACCTAATGCATTGAGAACCCATTATCACATACTCAAACAGGTTCACCCCTGTTCTCTATTTTGTTTTGATCTTATGCAGGGAAAAATTTATGTATGAATAAGAACCTTCCAGAGAATTTTGTTGAAGATCCTGAAAAATTAATCAGGCAGGCAAGAGCAAAACTCAAACAAACTCCAGCACCTACATCATCATCATCATCATCTGAGACACCAAGACCTACTGAATCAGAAGTTAATCAAGTCACTAGAGACTTGACATCTGAATTTGAAGCTATGGCAACCAAGACACTTCATGAATTCTCGGCTCCTACCACGGACAACATTCTCGTTGGGCGAAGGTAGAGGTTGCGCAAAAAGGCTTTGAGCTTAAGCCGGGGCTCATCAATATGGTGCAAGCTAGTCAATTTTGTGGAAAGGCACATGAAGATGCTAGTGCTCATCTCCAACACTTCCTGGAGATTTGCAGCACATTTACTATGAAGGACGTACCCACAGATGCAATATTGCTCCGTCTCTTTCCATTCTCACTTTTGGGAAGGGGCTAAGCAATGGTTTTATGCTACAAAAGATAAGAATACAACATGGGATATATGTTCCACAGCCTTTCTTGCTAAGTTCTTTCCTGTAGGCAAGACAAATGCCTTAAGGGGAAGATAACAAATTTTCAACAACAAAGATGATGAATCGGTCCACTGAAGCATGGGAGTGTTTTCAAGATTATATTTCGTAATGTCCACACCATGGGATGGAGAAGTGGTCATTGATGCGCACTTTCTATCATGGGCTTGTTCCCCATTGCTCGTGAAACTATGGATGCTTTGCAGTGGTGGTGCTTTCTTATCACTCACATTAACTTCGTGCCCGCGAGCTTGTGGAGAAGATGGCTTCCAACCAAGGTTGGAGTGAAGAGCGTCAATCTCGCAAGAGAGGAATGCACCAACTTAAAGAGGTAGATATGCTATCTCGCTAAAATGGACCTTATAATGAAGAAGCTAGAGGATAGAGATCCTCAACCCAAGGCAGTTATGCAAATTCAAGACTCACATATGACATATGAAGAATGTGGAAACTTAGGCCACACCGGGCAGGAATTGTCAGGAGATTATGGAGGACATCAACTTCATCAATAACAACAATAATTTCCGTCCTCAACAGAATCAAGGTTGGAACCAACAGAGGCCCAACTATCAAAGCAACTACCAAGGTAACAATCCAGGTAACAATTTTAATACTTATCAACCTTCTTTGAGAGATCTTGTTGTTAACCAAGGTAAGACCATGGAGAATCTGTTAAGAAAGATAGCAACTAATGATAAAGCCCTTGAACTTATCAATACTCATTTAGAAAGCTTTTCTTCAGCTATAAAGAATCAGCACAGCTTTAATAAGATGATAGAATCTCAGATTTCTCAATTATCTCTGTTCCACTAACCACACCGGGGAAAGATTCCCGGCAGCCTAAGAATTAGAAACCTGCAAACCTTGTCGATATTTATAATGCGTGTCGTTACTATAGAGACCTCCGGAAGTCTGTTGGTCGGATGACTCAATGCCACCTAAAAAGGAAGATCCAGGAGGCCAGTCATTACAATCAAGATTGGACAACACACATTCGACAATGCTCTTTGTGATTTCGGCTCAGCGTCAACATACTATCAAAGGTAATTTATGAAAAGATTTATAGTGAACCACTTTGGAAAACGAATATGTGCTTGCGACTTGCGAGATCAATCATTCTATTATCCCAAGGGGATCCTTGAAGATGTGTGTGTGGAATCGAGGTTCATATGTGCCAAGCCGGAACTTCGACCAGCTTGTAGACACTGGAAGAAATGAAAAGAGCAACAATCATACTCGGTAGACCATTCTTATGCTCAGCTAAAGCGGTCATCTACGCAGACAATGCGAAGATTGTTTTCAATATCAAAGGGAAGAGGGAGAAATTCAATTTCAAGAACAAGGTACAAAACTCTCTTACTTATTCCCAAAATACTAATCGTTATGTTCTAGAACCGAAGATGGAAAGTTACAATCGAGAACAAAAAGGAGGAATCGGAACAAGAACAAGACGGCCGACAACCTACAAAGGTAATGGTAGTAAATAAAACAACATCTTATAATGATCATTTACTTCAATCTCCAATGCTTCGTCAACAAGATGATCTAGGTACTCCTACCATCGCATGTTCTATTCAATGCTTAACTTTTTATAATACATTTTTAAGTCTACAGATCTAGTGTTAATCTAATGGCAAAGGTAACATATGAATTATTATTTGGAAAATTGTCGTTGCAACCAACATATGTGCATTGCGGATGGCGCACCCAATCCTATAGAGTTCTGAAGGGATTGCCAAAAATGTACCGTCAAGATTATGGACCACTATGTTCTCACCGACTCGTAGTCATGGACATGGGAAAAGAAGAAGATCCTCCACTAGTGCTTGGGAGACCATTCCTCAACACTACTCGTGCAATCATCTTGTTGGGTGAATGCTCAACGCAGCATGTTATTGATGATGATACGGTTTACAAAGTGGCCATTCAACATGGCGTTTACAAAGGATATCGGGGGTATTTATAGTCCCCCGGGCCGTAGTTGTACGAAAATACTAAGAATCTTGAAAATGGTTCTCTATAATACACAATCTTTAGCGAAGATGTGCTCTTCATCTTCGTGCTTCTTCTGAAGCGACCTTCTACCTTCGCAACGCTTTTGCTCCTTCCGAAGACAATATTTTGGCTTCGCATCAAAGTTGTTGCGGTCATCTTTGCTTAGATCTCTGAACCCAATTGTCTTATCTCATTCTTGTTGCTCTTCTGCGAAGCTAAAATTCTGCGAAGCTTCCTTTGGGGTGGAACCTTGCTCATCCCGAAATCTTCAAAATTTAGGACGAAAGTTTTAAGACAGAAATCAGAGTTAGATCCCAACAACAGCCCCTCGTGGGCGAAGGCCGACTTCAAAGACATGAAACCCACGAATCATAAGTTTTTTGAAAACTTTGTTTCGATCTAAAAACGTCGTCCCAGACTTTGAAGTTGGACTTTGAATTCCGGTTGTTACTTCGCGGATATCTTCGCTTTGTGTGTGTTTTTGTGTTTTTGTGTTTTTTTTTAACGGCTAGTTTGACCGTTTGACCGAAGAAGTCTATAAATAGCGAAGGACCCTCCCCTGTTTTTCTTCATCTTTTCAAGAGGGGCCACCTTTTTGAAATTTTTCACGAGACGCGAAGTCAGATTTGTGAAGCTTTTCCTTGCGAAGTTTGGGGCTTTTTGAATCTTGAAACGAAGATCTTCAGTGCTTCTTAGTCAGGTATATATATTTTTTGCGAAGTTTATTTTGTTCCTCTTTGTTATAAATCTAAGTGGCACTTTTCCTTTGTTTTTAGAATGGCTCTTGTCAAAGATGTTCGACCGGCTCCCAAGAGCAAGATGTTGATGAAGAGGTTAACTCTCAACAAGATAATTCTGATGAAGGTCTTTCAGAAGTTTCTGCTTCGGAATCAGAATTACTTCCGGATGACAGGATTTCTCTGAACTTTGGTCGTAGTAAGATGACCGAGGAGGATTTCTAGAAATTGGTTAAAGATGGCGTGCTCGGGGGTAGGCCAATATAGACCAAATAAGCCGGATGAAAAGACTCCAAAGCCCGAGCCGGATGAATGCATTGTCTTTAAGGATTTGTTTACCGCTGGGTCTTCGCATGCCACCGCAGGACTTTCTTGAAGAGGTTTTTAAAAGATATAACATTGAGATGCATCACTTGACTCCAAATGCTATAGTCAAGCTTTCAGTTTTTATTTGGGCTGTGCGAGTCAAGAAGTGAGACCAGATATTGATGCATTTTGTGCCTTGCATGAATTGCATACACAATTTCGGTCTCGAAAAGATCGAGCAACGCACGCTGAAGTTGTATTTTGGATGTTGCGCCAAGACTCGCCGGGGCCGAAAACAAATTTCTCCCCGCATCAAAGAATAAATGGACTGATGGTTGGTATAACTATTGGTTCTATCATAAGGTTCCCATGGTTGAAGAGAATCTTGGAAGGAAAGGTTTGAAGAAAAGATATCCTCTGGCTTCGCGGATGCATAGAGATAAGTTTGAGTGTAAGCCAGGGTACACTAAATCAAAAAACTGCTCTGAGTGTTTGAAAGCTTTTGGCAGAGTTGTTTCTCAACAGTCTACTCGAGACTTAGTTGAAGAATATGTGGCTGCTGGCATTTGGCCACTTCGCGCTGGATGGGATTTTCTCCGCTATCACCAGAAAAGGGTTAGAGATATGGATTATGTTTTCCCAGACAGGGATACTGTGATGCCTTCGAGGTTCAAGACCGAGGAGGATTTTGTTTCTGCTGTTGAGAAGAAAGCTGTTGAGTTGCTTGGAAAGTACTTACATACAGAGAGAAAGTTTATGGATGAGATCATCGGCGAAGATTATGTTAGGCTAAATCGGATTTTTGATCCGCCAAAGATAACTTATAAAATTCGTCCACCTCCTGCCTATGCTCGTGGGAAGAAGGATGATGATAAGGGCACCGAGAAAAAGTTGAAGCGTAAGAGAAATGATGCTTTGCGAAGACTTCTTCTTCTTCCAAAGCTGTAGCGAAGGCTCCTCGCCGCCCCAAAGAAAGCTACCGCTACTACAAAGCCTCAAAAGAAGAAGTCTAAGAAAATGGTCAGATTTGATTGATAATCTCGATCTTACTGATAGTGAATTTGATGCCTCAACACTTGAGGGCTCGGAGCTTGGCACTTCTCTTCGAGATTTGGAGGTGAGAGATATTTGCAAAGCTTTTGCTCCCTACCGGAGTAACTCGGATTTGCTTACTCCTTTAGCCGGATACTTACAAAATTTTGGGTCTTCGCAAATTGGGTGCCTCGTGCATTGCTTTGGCGAAGATGCCGACGTTGATGCCAACATGACGTAAGCTTCCCCATTGGTACCGCAGCATCTCCTTCTTCACCTAGAAATAGGGATCCAACTCCCCGATTTCCCAAATAAGTCAACTTCTACTTTGTCCGATGATCGTGATTGTACTGAATTAGCTAAGTTAGTTCAAAATATTCACAAGAATCACTTGCTAGTGAATCCAGAGAATCCTTCCTTGGTTCTTGAAACAGAAGTTTCTGAAAAGAATGAAGGTGCTTTGGTGCTACAACGGTTACTGCGAGCCCTGTTTGAACCCGTTATGGTTTTACGAGTTTGCTTTGAGAAGACAACCGGTATGCTAGCGAAGATGATTCTTGTCATGATTTTTTTTTGATATCTGCTATATTTTGTTTTGATTCTATTTGTAGAGCAATCTTTGAAAGAGAGGGCTCATATTGCAGTTGAAGTTGTCAAAGAAAAACTTCAAAAGAAAGGGACCAGACCGCAAATTTTACTTTTGATGATTTTGATGATGTGGTGGACGAGGAGGCCGAGGCGCACCAGAGAAGCCGTTTATCTGAGTCTTTGGTGAATGTTGAGTCTCAACGAAAGATTCCTTGCCCTTTGAAAGAGGGTGAAAAAAAAATTTGTAAGTTTTTCTTTACTTTTGTCTTTACTTATATAATTTTTTATTTTATACTTGCTGATTTTCTTCTTTCCTCTTAGCTCAATATTTCCCTGATGCTTCCACTTCATCCAAAGAGAAGATTATTGATGTTGGATCTATGAAGGATGTACTCATGAGATCAACCGACTCCGCAAGTAGTTATTGATACTCAAGAAATCTCTTCTCGCTGATATCCAAAAGTCTTTGGATAATACTTTGAAATTTTGTTTTGATAGCGGAGTTAATCTTGATTCTTATAAGTTTGTCGAGCTCGGTATAGACAAACTTCGCGTTCTTCCAAAGAAGCCGAGAAGCAATTGTCTAAGTGTATAGATGATGCTTTTTCGGTTCCGATGCCTAAGCCGAGCTAGCGAAGATGAACCCTTTGGAACTGGCTGATGTAGGGATAAATTTGATGTATAAGGTAAGTTTGTTTCTTTGTCAATGAATTTGTATGCGAAGTTGATAACTTATGATTTTTCCTATCTGTTTTATTTTGCATGTGTAGGGCGCTCTTGTTAATCGTGGATTGAGGAAATCTCTTGAGGATAGTGCAGCTGCCTTTGCTGTTCGAGAAATTTCTCTTTTGAATGAGATTGAATCATTGAAGGCTCAACTTGTTGAAAAGGAGTTGGAGAGAGGTAAAGCTATTGACGACCGGCACAATCTTGACAGATTGTATCATGGGGCTTCGGACAAGATTAAGGAAAGAGAAGATGAACTTGCCGTTGCGAAGTCTACCATTGATACCCTTAGAAAAGAAAAAGCATCTTTGGAGAAGAAGAAGGGCGAGACTGATGAACTTCTTAAGCGAAGATTTGACAGAACCTCGAGAGTTGTGCCGACAGCCTACGAGAAGTGGGGAGCTATGCCCGAGGACCCTTTGCTGGGATCTTGGGAATATGACCCATTTTTCGCTTGGCTTTGCGGGCAATATGAGGATCTTGGAGTGATGGTTCAAGCTGCCGTGGATACCAGTGTTATGTATTCTACCCGCGCGTTACTTCACCTTATGAAGGAAGCTAATGACCCCTTATATGATACTTTCACCTCAGAGTCTTACAAGTTTCCAGCTGATGTTTGTTAGCAAGATTTCTCCTCGCACACACTTGTTATGCAAGAAGTTCTTTGAAGAATATTGGTGCAATTATGGTCGAGAGCATTGTCTTGAGAAAGTGAAGGAGAAGTTGAAAAAGGTATTATGCTTTTCTTTTTTTTTTTCTTATTGATTCTTGTTTATTTTACCTGTTTTTATTTTCTCTTATCTGTTTTCTTAATTTTGTTTTTAACAGATTGAACTTGACATCTTACAGAGGAAGAGAACTTAAAGAAGTTGAAGGAAGAGGAGGAAAGAAAGGCTCAAGTCGAGGAGAGGGAGAAAAACAAGAACAATGTTAGTGGATGAAGGGACTAGTTATTCTGTGGATTAGTTTTTTTATTTTGAATGTTTTTGAGAGGGAAGAAAACTTGTTTAACTAGAAGTGTTGTAAATTTGTTAAGTTAATATTCTGCTTGAATTTATGGTTTATGAACTTGTGAAGTTGTTATTATCGCGAGTTATATCTTGTTCATGATTTTCCCCGGCGAATTTTGACTTCCAAAGATTTGCCCTCTTGTTGTAATTGCTCTATGCTCTTCTTCACCATTGGGCACATTTTTTGATGTGTGGCCAGCCCCCTTTGCCATGGATGATGCAATACATCTCTTCAGGGCTTTAGAATTCTTCTTTCCCCGAATCTTTGATTGGAGCCTCCTCTTTTTGGTCGTTATTGAAATTTCGTTGTTGTACCGACTTATTTGTTATTTTGTGTATGAATGTTGTCTTCGCTCGCTCATTGTTGATTTGGTTGACGCCAAGTGGTGGTTGATATTGATGGTGGTATGGTCTTCGCTCAAAATTTTGCGCCTAAATTGATTGTTTGTCTTTGCTTGATTTCTTTGTGCATTCTCTTCTTCTCGTCTTTTTCCTAAAATCATCGTCCGATCTTGCATATTTTTGGATTTCTTCATATAGTTGAGCAACGGTTGTTGGTCTTTCCCTCTTTAGATGCGAAGACAATTGTCCAAATTCTAAGACCCCGATTGCAAAGAATGATGACAACTTCATCTAAAACTTCTGGAATTTGGGTCTTCATTTGGATGAATCTTTTATAGTATTGGATTATTGGCTCTTTTGGGTATTGCTTGATATCAAATAGATCATCACTTGTTAAGCCTGTGTGTTGAAATCCTTGGAAGTCAACTAGCAGAGTTGTTCGAGTTGTTCCCAACTTTTGAGGGATCTCGGTTTGAGCGAAAGCATACCATTTCTCGAAATGTCCTTTCATTGCCATGATAAGTGCCTTCGCTAGTGTTTTATCGTCTCCTCCTCCCGATTCAACAAAAAAAGTCAAAGCTCATCAAGAATTGTCTTGGATCCGTCAAACCTTCATAAGTTGGTATGACATTGAACTTGAAGCCTTTTGGCCATTTTGCCATTTGTAAGTCTACTGATAATGGAGATTCGAGGTCGATTGTGACTATTGCCTTTTCGGTGCTTTGATCTGTTTTGGCTTCGTTTGTTATGATAACTTCGCGATCTTGATCATTGAGTTCTTCATTCAATCTCTTTAGCTCTGTTTCAGCTTCCTCTATTCTTTGCTTCAAAGTCTTTTCTCTTGTTCTAGCTTTGCAAGCCTCAAGTTCTTTCTTTTTTGATCAATTCTTCTTCTAGTTCTTGTAACTTTCTTGCCTCTTCGCTTTGATCTTCATGAGGAATGACTTCTTTGGAGGCGTTGTCTCCGCTTGTTCTTGGTATTTCGTTCTCTGTTGTTGTTGTCTCCTCGCAACGCTTTTGACTTGTTCTTGGGAGGTCTCCCCATGATTTCTTGATGGTCGTGGGATAGATCGTTGCTCACACAAAAGCGGTGGGTGCCAAGATGTTGGTGAATGCTCAACGCAACATGTTATTGATGATGATATGGTTTACAAAGTGGCCATTCAACATGGCGTTTACAAAAGGATGTCGGGGGGTATTTATAGTCCCCCCGGCTTCGTAGTTGTACGAAAAATACTAAGAATCTTGAAAATGGTTCTCTATAATACACAATCTTTAGCGAAGATGTGCTCTTCATCTTCGCGCTTCTTCTGAAGCAGCCTTCTACCTTCGCAATGCTTTTTACTCCTTCTGAAGACAATATTTTGGCTTCGCATCGAAGTTGCTGCGGTCATCTTTGCTTAGATCTCGAACCCAATTGTCTTATCTCATTCTTGTTGCTCTTCTGCGAAGCTAAAATTCTGAAGCTTCCTTTGGGGTGGAACCTTGCTCATCCTAAAATCTTCAAAGTTTGCGACGAAAGTTTTAAGACAGAAATCAGAGTTAGATCCCAACACATCTACATCCATACGGAGAGATTCATTTCCAATTTTCTAAAGAGAAGGTACGTGTTTACTTTAATAGTTATAATGAATATACAAATCCTGAGGGAGAAGCGAGGGCAGCACGTCGCCGCCATAATAGAAGATGGATCACACTACGTAGTTTTTCGGTCAATAGCAACCCACAAATTGTGTTGTAATATGCCGTTTTTGGGTGCAATAGCTGAAATTGCAACCAAACGATTTGGTAAAGTGGAGATGCGCAAAAAAGTCCGTGGTATTAACCTTCAACCACGATGGCCATTTGGGTGTTGCAATTTTTTTTGTATTGCAACCCAATGAGGTGTTGAAACAAGACTATATTGCCACGCTCTAGTTGGTGCTATAGTATCCTATTGCAACATTTCAGGTGATGCTAGAGGTCTCAATGGCATCTAACACCGAGCGTTGCAATTCCAAAAAGAGGCGTTGCAAAGGATTGTATTGCTACGCTCTAGTTGTGGTTGCTACACGTTTTTGCCACAAACTTGCATTGGGTGCTATAGATGATCCCCTCTATTACTACGAACTATGTTTGGATGCTATACTTGATGATCCATATTGCCACCAAAGGTTGTTGGGTGCTATATGTGTTCCTTTCTATTGCTACGAAATTAATTTGGATGCTATACTTGATGACCAATATTGCCACCAAAGGTTTTTTGGGTGCTATATGTGTTCCTTTCTATTGCTACGAAATTAATTTGGATGCTATACTTGATGACCAATATTGCCACCAAAGGTTTTTTGGGTGCTACATGTGTTCCTGTCTATTACTACGAAACTTATTTGGATGCTATACTTGATGACCAATATTGCCACCAAAGTTTTTTTGGGTGCTATATGTGTTCCCATTTATTACTACGAATTGTGTTTGGATGCTATACTTGTTGACCGATATTGCCACCAAAGTTTGCTTGGGTGCTATATGTGTTCCCATTTATTACTACGAATTGTATTTGGATGCTATACTTGTTGACCGATATTGCCACCAAAGGTTTTGTGGGTGCTATAAAATAACCACCACAATTGCCACCAACTAGGATTGGTTGTTATAGGTTGGCCATTATATTACTACCAAAACCACACAGTTTGAATGGTTGTTACATGTGGCCACCTCTATTGCTTCGACCTTTATGACATCGAAAAAAATAGGTTGCGATAGGATAAAATATATCTTTTCCCACGAATGTTGTTGCTACCATAATTTTGTAGCTATTGCCACATGTCTATTCTCGCCACGCTCATATATTTCGGGATCAATAATATTTATGCAATAATATATACATATCATACTTATATACACCGATTTAACCATTCAAGATAAAATTCCATCACACGTACTACATTGTTTGAACAAACCATGTACTACATCAACTTGATAGGTATAGTACTTAAAAACAAACAAGTTTCCAACACACCGCATTGCTTGAACGAACCACTACATCGACACACGATACGCAATAAATCATAGTTTGATGAGGAAACGATCAAGACTCCCATCACTTGATCGGCAATCCCATCATGACGATCCATCTTGTTCGCTCCATTTGAATTGTCAATCTTTCCCGGATAGAATGAATGACATTTGTTTTAGCATCGAGTAAACTAAAATTATCAAAAGGGGGCAAAATGCTGACTAGCTAACCAAAGTTTCATTGCTCATCATAAAATTATCGGAATGACAAAGATATAATGAACTCAACTATAAACACTTTGATAGCTCAAACGAAAACATTCACAAAGGTAGTAAGAATCTATGAAACGATATGCATAGGTTGGACACGTAACCTAAGGACAGAAAGTCATTTACCAAAATAAGATTAAGATCACCCCTTAAAAAGTAATACAATGTATTATGAACAATAAATAAACTGGTTTTTTTAAAAAATAAATCGATAGATAATTTCTCCATGTTACGAATATGTCTAGGAATTGCTACAAATGAACTCTATGTGGACCAAAAATAGTTGAAAAAATGTCAAGCATATCAAAAGCAGTAGACATTTGTAGTTAGGAGCAAAAAAAAAAGGTTGATTGAATAGTACCGCTATGGAGCTATGGTAAATGTGTGGTCTTTTTAAGGGACCGATTTGCGAGTTCTTTTTCGCTCGTTTCCTCTGACGAATGCATAGATTTGAAGAATAATCTTAAAGACTGAGAAAGAGCCATTTTTCTCTAAAGTTGCTATTGTTAAGAATAGTAACAATGTGGAACAGACCTTGAATGTTGCGATCCTAAAATACTTCAACAGATAGTGCCATTGGACATAATCTAATTCTTAAAAGCTTCGCATCATTCTCTCTCGTGGTAAGTCGTTGTATGACTTGGCTGTAGCACTTAAAGTGGAACGCCATCCTATGTAACGCTCTTTAGCTATGCCCCATATCGTTCTCCTTGAATCCAAATTATCCTCAAACTCCCAACTAGCCTATTATATAATTATAAACTAGGTCAGTTGTCATTATAGATTATATATGATGAAAATTCATACACAAGCAAAGATACTTACCAATATATCACATGCTATTGACTCTTTTACTTGGGATGGATATCTTTCCATGTTCTCACTCCAATGAGTGGCGCCCTTTTTCTTGTAGAAAATACTATCTCGTAAGTGAAAATGCGGGAGTTCTCACCTACACCCTTCCAAGTATGGAGAACTCGAACGGTCGGGTTTTTGATTGCCCGTCCCGATTCTCTTGTAGAGACCCTTCAAGCATTTCATGGTACCACGTCCTCTTTTCTTCCCATTTTCTCGAGCCTATTCCATTGAAACAAAATGTTATAATAGTTATTAAACAACATAATGCATATAGGGTCGACATAAATAAAACACAAAACTAATTCAAAATGAACACAAATTACTATTACCTTGATCTCGGTCTCCAACGCCGAGCATGAGAATGTGCCAGGTCCGTGGTGTTAGGTTGCTCTCTTGACTAGAATTTATCGGTGGGCTAACATCCTTATACAAATCTGCAGACAATTTTGTTAAATGATGAGCTAGCATGATTTGAAGTCCGCAAAAAGAATGGTAATTTGTATGACAACTAGGGGATATTATCGATGTAATCAAGTTTTCCTTCAACCCGCAGACCATTCTGTGTATATCTTGATGGTGTCCTCCCCGTATATATATCTTGAAACTCAAAAAGAACGATTATAAGAGTCATGAGTGCATTGCAAAATCCAACTTTATATATACATACTAGGGATTTATCATAACTCACCCATGGCTTGCTCCCTTGTATGCATAATATCTAGCCATCGCTTGTTTGCATCCAATTCAAAAATCCGCATCTCTTCGTCTTCATCACTATCGAGGAACCTCTAGTTTTTTAATGGCAATACATGCATCTGCTTTGGATTCTTATACAAAACTATAGTAATAACCCTCTCATCCCTGTTATTATTTACCATGTCTAATGCATCAACATCGTATTCGATTTCACATAGTGTTGCTACCCCAGATCATCAACACTTCTCTTCTTGAAGTACATGTAGTCCCTAGACCCATACCCTAGTTTTGATTTCAATATTGTTAAGTTATCAAGCGTGATTAGACTCTTCTCAACTCTAAATCCCTTAACTACATCTTGTCCCTCCTCACTCCCCAAGCAAACGACATATCTTTGTCCAAATTTCTCCCGCTCGCATATACGGCGATGACATTTTAATTAAAAAACGCAAAGCACAAAAAGCATGTAATATAGGGTATACGTGAGAACTAGCGTATTTCATCAAAAAGAAAACGTAGCACTAGCGGAGAATCATCCGACCTGGTAACATAATAGCGTGTACCCGTTTGTCGGCCTCTTCCCGAGACGTAGGTCGAAAAGTTTCTAGTGGATCTTGGTCGCCGCCGCCGCATCTTCGGCGCCCGACCTCCTCGTGATGCTATTTGGGGACGAAGGTGACCCAAAGAGCGATGCCGACGCCCTAGGCATCGCTCTTATCATGACCGACGACGATGCAGGTGTGTGCAGGCGTTATCGCCCCCGATTGGGTCGTCCCTGCCGCCGCCGACGAGGGCATCCCGTCGACGGAGTGGTGGAAGGAGGATGCCGGTGGTGGGCGGCGGCGCTAACCCTAGCTAACCGAATTCTAGATTGGTTTTGCGAGGGGATTAGGGAGGGAATACGAAGAGTATCATTATAAGCGTAGAAGCTAAAACGCGTCGGCCTCATGGGGCGCGATAGCTTGGCGCTTGCTAAAAAAAAAAAAAAATTTTGGGAGGTAAAAATGGCGCCACTTTTGGGAAGTTTTGATTTTTTTTTTATTTGTTTTTGGTGCCTAAGTTTGGGAAGGTCAGCGCCAATCTCTTTTTCCATGAGTTTTCGTGTGTCCCACACTTAGGGCCACAATTGTTTATTTTGTTTCCGAACATGTATATAATTCAAATATTATTGTGATTATTTGTTGATTTACTCAAGAAAAAATGTTAAAATACCAAAATCAAGGTAAAAAAAACTAAAAATTTGATGGACACCTCCTTTTGGTGTAGCATGTTGACAAAAAAATCTGAGTCAATTCTAAGAAAGTGTTGTTGCACATCCTCACAATGGCCCACATCTCTCTCACATGTTCTACTCTATAGGTGAGAGATGCTCATGCTAGTTTGAGATGTGTAGTAGCACTTTCTCAAAATCATCTCAAACTTTTTTTGTGGTGTCTATGGAGCCAACCTATGATGTTGTGTGCATTTGTGCAATTTTTAGACCAAGTGTACCTATTATTGTGATTATTTGTTGATTTAGTCAAGAAAAATGTTTAAAATACCAAAATCAAGGTAAAAATCTGAAATTTTTATGGACACCTCCTTTTGGTGTAGCATGTTAACAAAAAAAATTATGAGACGATTCGACAAAGTGTTGCTACACATCCTCACAATGACCCACATCTCACACAAATGTTTGTATCACTTAGTGAAAGATACTCATGCTAGTTTGAGATGTGTAGTACCACTTTGTCAAAATCATCTCAAACTTTTTTTGGGTGTCTATGGAACCAAACTATGGTGTTGTATGAATTTGTTTAATTTTTAGACCAAGTTTACCAATTATTTTAATTATTTGTTGATTTACTCAAGAAAAAAATGTTAAAATACCAAAATCAAGGTAAAAAAAATCTAAAAATTTGCATGAACACCTCATTTTGGTGTATCATGTTGACAAAAAAATTTGAGTTGATTCTAAGAAAGTGTTGTTGCACATCCTCACAATGGTCCACATCTCTCTCACATGTTCTAGTCACTAGGTGACAGATGCTCATATGCTAGTTTGAGATGTGTAGTACCACTTTCTCAAAATCATCTCAAACTTTTTTGGGGTGTCTATGGAACCAAACTGTTGTGTTGTGTGCGCTTGTAATTTTTTAGGCCAAGTTTAACTTTATTGTGATTATTAGTTGATTTACTCAAGAAAAAATGTTAAAATACCAAAATCAAGATAAAAAAATCTAAAATTTGCATGGTCACCTCCTTTTGGTGTAGCATGTTGACAAAAAAAATCTGAGTCAATTCTGTTGTTGCACATCCTCACAATGGCCCACATCTCTCACACATGTTCTAGTTACTAGGTGAGAGATGCCCATGGTAGTGTGAGATGTGTAGTACCACTTTCTCAAAATCATCTCAAACTTTTTTTGTTGTGTTTTGGGAGCCAAAATATGCCATGCTCACACACAAAGTAATCGAGAGCTATGTTAGTTAAAACAAAGATATCGACCAAGCCAAAAAAAGGATAGGTTCAAATCCTTTTGAGCTACTCGCATATGTATCTTACATAGACAACCATCTAGATGAACATTTCAAATGCCGGCTTAGCTGACTTGGATTTGGCACCGCGTGTTTTCAGATTTGAAAATTCAAACACAAATATATGAACAACACTAATAATTTAATAAGATAATAAGAATTATTAAAAGGCATCTCCATGACACCGGATGAAACTTAATATCTTGTTCACATTCAGGGGCAACCATGTGCCACCGATCGGGCTTAACGTCTTCTTGCCTCCTAGGGCACTAACAACTATACAAGAGAGACTAATATATGAATGGGTGATGGTCTCGCTTGCTTCTCCTCCGTGGGCCATCCTTCTCAATTCGAACACGCCCCCTCGCAAATGCTTCACCTCCTTCCTCAATCCCTCAATGATTTGAATGTTCGTACTAACATTGCACTCCAAAGAAATAGATCTTTTATAAATCCCTCCAAGCCTGCTCCTTCAGGGGCTCCACCATCTCCATAAGCTCTCCCTTAAGCTTCTTGACCTCATTGTCGACATACTTGCGACGGGAGAAGCAAGGCTGCAATATGATCGAGGAACATAAATTATTAATTTGAACGAAAATTTGTTTTAATATAAGCTGTTACACGAGTTCATCATATCACGTATAGTTCTTTCATACGAGATCTTCATTTGCATAGTAACGCTTAACATCAATGGGCCAAGACCATAAAAAAATGCACATCAATGAGTCAATGTCTAATAGTAAAAAAAAAAAAATAGAGCATCCAAGCTTGAGCTCGGACATTCAAAACTTGACTCACGTGATTAATTTCTAAAACCTAAAGTGCCAATACTATCCAGATTAAACATAATGTGTCAATGACGCCTAGTCAAGTTTGGATGGGTCAAGTGCCAACAAAACAAAGTACAATCCAATGGCCGAAATGCATAGCACACAAACTTCTTTTATATATGGATGCTACATTTTCAATCTACATTGCAAAATCTGAAAAACAAAAGATTTTCGATTTTAAGGACTCAATCATCCGAGATCAATCATCCGACATTTGGCAAAAACAAAAGATTTTCTCATTAAATCTACCTATGGTCTTATGACTGCCAATGACAATGGCACATATCATAAAAGGATATGGAAGAGCAGGATCCCTCCAAAAATCAAAATATTCTTATGGTTGATGATTAATTCAGAAAAAACCCCACAATGCGTCATGAGGGAATTCAAAAGCTGGAAAGATGTGGCACTTCGTGCTGTGGATGCTACATTTTCAATCTAGATTGCATAATCCGAAAAAAAGAAAACCCTAAATGAACTGAGAAAACCCCACTCTAATCTGGATATGTATCTAAAGTGAGCTATGAGAGGAATGCGACCGGCCGGCGATAGGATGATGAGGAGGCGGCGGCGGCCTTCCCGTTGAATGCAAAGACCCTCGAGGTGGAGGCGCCGCCGGCGGGAGGCGCCGGGGACCGACTGCCGAAGCCCGACGGCAAGACGTCGGGAACGCCGTAGCCGTCAGGTCGCGCCCCTTGCCGACGAGGCCCTCTTCACACGCCGTGAGCTAGATCCGCAACGGCCAAGGGGTTGTAGTCCCGGATAACCACCACACCGCCGGGGTCGCTGGTCCACCGCTGGTCCCCGGCCGCGCTTCGGCCGGCTAGCCCAGACGGATCGGTCGTGGTTCTTTGCCTCCGACTTAGGCATCTTGCCGGCGCCGGCGATTGGGCGGCGGAAGGGGCCGAGGTGGTGTTGCAAGCGGTGGCGACAGCGACGGCGGAACCGGGCGGCGAAGTTGGATGGAAATAAAATGTGGCGGGTTTGGGGATGGGGTGGGATTAGTGATGACCAGATTCTATATGTATGGAAGAAGATGGGAGCGGCCTCGAATATGTTTAAAGAAACTAGATCTCGAAACACATCAAAAACTTCTCACTAGCACGCTGGTACCACTCCATCGCTTTCTTCCTTAGCTCTCGTGTTCGAAACCCGTTTGAGGCAAATTTTTTGATTTACTATTTTTGTATTCTTTTTGCTAATTCTATTTTATTTATCTTTTTTTTGGACTTTTTATTGTGATCATGGCAAAGGATATTATTCTAATGACTTCATGGTGGAACTACACATTCCAAACATTCAACTATATATACATGTCTCACTAACATTGAGAACATGTTAAAAGACCAAAATCAAGGTAAAAACATCTAAAATATATTACTTAAGCTCCCGGGATCACAACCCGGGCGGACTGTGAGTACCAAAATATCTGCATGTGGCATCCCTATGTGTTCCGTATGCAACTGCACCAAACTTTGCTAATTGTTCTCAATTACATTTATAACTCCTATATACATATATCTATAGATAGGTTGGGCATCAAGCGTGTTGCCGGGCCCCTAGTTCAGCTTCTTCTTCACTTCCTCCAAATCCTCCTTCAAATCCGAGATGATCTTCTTCTTCTTCGCTCCTCCTGCAGCTCTCTTTCAGAGCAAGTCATACGATTGTGCAACCGGACCTCATGAGATTCCACCATATTCGTAACCCTTGCATCTCTCGCATCCCGATTGGTCAACACCTTCTCGCACAAGTTCAATATCCTTAGCGCATTCGGGGCATTCGGCCGCATTTGCCCTCCGGATGAATGATTCTTTTGTTGAGCTTCAAGTACACTCCATCATCCTCGTTTCTCCGCATTGATAGTTTTGTTGCAAAGACATACATTCCTGAAATACATGAAGGCAAATGTAATCATTTGAAAGGTAAAATCAGTCTCCTAAATAGTGAAATGTTCATAAAGTTGAACAATAATTATTTGTAAGCATAACAGAAAAGTGTAACAGAAAAGCATTCTTTCAAAATTCTTTCAATACATGTATCCATCCATATCAACATCTTAAAAGAAAAATAATATGCCCATGTAAATAACCTTTGTCATGCTATGCTAACACCGTGACACTTTGTCCATGCACCAAAAGAAGATATATGCTTCTAGTAAAGAATAAAATAGAAAATACATGCTCTGCGTCATTACTATTTTGCTATATCCATGATTCATAACATTTGCATTTGCATCTTCTCAAAACAATAAACAATCGACCTGAGGAACTAAACATATATGATCGATCAAAGATGAGACATACAAGAGATACAATATGTGTCTTGCTAATAAGCATTCAGACTTGACTCTAGAATCAATACTCCACATCTGCAATTACAACCTCATTTCCATTAGCCATATAACCTCTAAATAGATGTATCAGCCTCTAAAATAGATCTACCTACCTAATTTTACCACCTCTAAATCCCACAGTGAATGTATGAATAGGGCTAAGCATATACTATCAAAAAAATCTTGCAAAAGTATGAACAGTCATTGTATGAACAAGGTGTGGGGGCGGTGGATTCTCACGTGGGTCACCGACGAGGTCTTGAGAGCGGCGGGATGGGCGGCAGCGGGGGAGCCTAGGAGAGCCTTCAACTTCTTCCACGACGGCTCGGGGTGGTCGCTGCCCCCCTATGCCGGCTGGACCTCCGCAACCCACGCCGCCGGCGAACCGGGCTTGGTCCTTCACCATCTTCTCGAGCCGGCGAGGTCGGTTCTTGCCGGGGTTACCGGCTGCGGCGCGAATGTGAAGAGGGATTAGGTAGGCGGCGGCGGAATGTGAAGAGGGATTTTGAGGGGAACTTGCGCAGGCCGGGTTTTGTCAAAATAAAAATAAAAAAAGCAGGCCCACTTTACCTATTTTGGTGATTATTATTTATTTGTTAATTTACTCAAGAAAAATGTTAAAATACCAAAATAAAGCTAAAAAAATCTAAAACTTTGCATTGACACCTCCTTTTAGTGTAGCATGTTGAAAAAAATGAGTCGATTCCGAGAAAGTGTTGTTGCATATCCTCACAATGGCCTACATCTCTCACACATGTTCTAGTAACTAGGTGAGAGATGCTCATGATAGTGTGAGATGTGTACTACCACTTTCTCAAAATCATCTCAAATTTTTTTGGGGTGTCTATAGAGCCAACCTATGATGTTGTGTCCATTTGTGAAATTTTTAGACCAAGTTTGCCAATTATTGTGATTATTTATTGATTTAGTCAAGAAAAAATGATAAAATACCAAAATAAAGCTAAAAAAATCTAAAACTTTGCATTGACACCTCCTTTTTTGGTGTAGCATGTTGAAAAAAAAATGAGTCCATTCTAAGAAAGTGTTGTTACATATCCTCACAATGGCTTACATCTCTCACACATGTTCTAGTCACTAGGTGAGAGATGCTCATGATAGTGTGAGATGTGTAGTACCACTTTCTCGAAATCATCTCAAACTTTTTTTGGGGTGTCTATAGAGCCAACCTATGATGTTGTGTGCATTTGTGCAATTTTTAGACCAAGTTTGCCTATTATTGTTATTATTTGTTGATTTAGTCAAGAAAAAATGATAAAATACCAAAATAAATCTAAAAAAATCTAAAACTTTGCATTGACACCTCCTTTTGGTGTAGCATGTTGAAAAAAAAAAATTGAGTCCATTCTAAGAAAGTGTTGTTACATATCCTCACAATGGCCTATATCTCTCACACATATTCTAGTCACTAGGTGAGAGATGCTCATGATAGTGCGAGATGTGTAGTACCACTTTCTCGAAATAATCTTAAACTCTTTTGTTGTGTTTTGGGAGACAAAATATGCCATGATCACACACAAAAAAAGTTAAAAAAAGAAAATTAAATAGAGAAAGCAAAAAGAAAGAAAAAGAACATAAATGTTGATTATACCAAAACAATTAAGATCCTTAGGGGTTTGAACTTGGCACCTACGACTCAACCTTAGAGAGTGTTACCATTGTGCTATTTAGATGTTTGCATTAGATTAACACTTATATTTTGTTTTAGGTGGTAATATGGTCACTTTCAAATTTTGGAAGTTTTAATTTTTAATTTTTATTTTTTTTTTTGGGTGGCAACATCTAAATAGTCTCTTGAACTCGCCAAAGATCGATCGCGCTTTTGCAAGAAATTCTGATTAGATAAGCAATACATCACTAGAAACAAACCAAAACATCAAGGTCGCTATGAGACAAGGCAGATTAGATAAGCATTCCGGAACAAAAGCCATATCCTAAGTTATGACACAAGACATAATTCTCATTACATAAGCATGGTGGAACTACACATTGCAAACATTCAGTTAAAAGACCAAAATCAAGGTAAAAATTCTAAAATATATTTACTTAAGCTCCTGGGATCACAACCCGTATGCACTGTAGTACTGAAAATATCTCGGCATCACGTATGCCACCAAACCAAACTTTAGTGCTAATTGTTCTCAATTACATTTATAACTCCTAAATACATATATCTATAGATAGGTTGGGCATCAAGCGGTGTTTGGCGAGTGTTCAGCAGAGTGTCCAGCTTCTTCTTCACTTCCTCCACTCCTCGCTTCAAACCCGAGATGATCTTGTCCTTCTCCTTGAAAAAAATTTCAGCGAGACGGCTTTGATGGCATACTTTTCGACGGATTCATTTGTCTTCTTCTTCGCCCTCCCGCAGCTCTTTCTCGATCAAGCTTTGTCGACTCCATCCGACACTCAAGAGATTCCACCCTCCTAACCATCTTTGCATCCCGATCGCCCACAAAATTCTGCAAAAAATTTAATATCCTTAGCACGTGGCGCAGCGGCCTCCACATGCATGATTACGTGGTTGTGCTTCAAGTACAGCTCCATCATCCTGTTCTCCGCATCGATGGTTCTCTTGCATCGGATACATTCCCCCGAAATAGTGAAATGTTGAGAAAGTTGAACAATAATTTTTTGTAAGCATAACGAGAAAAGTGTAACAAAAAGCATTCTTTCAAAACATGCGGGTTTTAAGCTCCCGTGTGGATCACACCTGTCCATACAGATTCTCAAGATCTCTCAAGAACTCAAATTCACAGACTTCTTGGACATTAAGTCCTACTTGGACACTACCAAACGGATGATACTCCGAAAATTCTTGAGATATGTTTTTATTTCCCGATCCGTGCTATTTAACTCGAAAAACAAGAATATCACAGCTTTAGAGGTAAGGAATGGAACCACTTTGTGACTTTTAGGAGATGGCTATATGGGAGTTTAAAGGAAAATTGGGATAACATTAAAGCTGACATGCATGTTTTCTGTTTCAATGATTCTCCCGATTACGTGTTTTGGAATTTGTCTAAGAAGTCTGAATTTACAATCAAAATCCGCTTATGAGGCCTTGATCATTTCTAATTCTAGTTTCATATCATAAAAACATCCGACAAGTAAAATTACCTATTAAAATTTTCCTATGGCAAATGACTTATGATGCTTTGTGCTCACTAAGGAGAACTTGATTAAAAGAAATTGGTCCGTGACCCAAAAATCTTCTAATGTTATCCCAACATTTCTATATTTCCGTTTGCATAAATGGAAATGGAGTAATCCGCGTGGAAAAAATCAAAGCATAAAAGCATATCGAACTCTAAATAGATGTATTAGCCTCTAAAATAGATCTACCTACCTAATTTTGCCACCTCTAAATCCCACAAAGGATGTATGAATAGGGCAAAGCATAAACTATACAAAAAAATCTTACAAAAGTATGAACAGTCATTGTATGAACAAGGAGTTGGGGGCGGCAGATTCTCACGTGGGTCACCGACGAGGTCTTGTACTTCTTCAACGGCGGCCCGGCGCCGCCGCCCCCCTATGCCGATGGATGCACCGAGATCGCCCGCCGAGCCTGCCGCCCCTCGACGCCGAACCGGGCTTCGCCCTTCACCATCTTCTGAGCCGCCGCGAGGTCGGTTGCGGCGGGTCGGGGGCCGCGATTCGGGGAGGCGGCGGCGGAACGTGAAGAGGGATTAGGGGATGCGGGACCGATAGATTAGGGTAGGCGGCGTCGGTTTACCTATTTTGGTGATTATTTGTTGATTTAGTCAAGAAAAATGTTAAAATACCAAAATCAAGGTAAAAAAATCTAAAATTTTGCATGGTCACCTCCAATTGGTGTAGAACGTGGACAAAAAAAAAATTTGAGTCCATTCTGAGAAAGTGTTGGTCCACATCCCCATAATGGCCCACATCTCTCACACATGTTCTAGTCACTAAGTGAGAGATGCTCAAGCTAGTGTGAGATGTGTACTGACACTTTCTCTGAATCATCTCAAACGTTTTTGGGGTCTCTAGGGAACCAAACTATGGTGTTGTGTGCATTTGTGCAATTTTTAGACCAAGTTTACCTATTATTGTGATTATTTGTTGATTTAGTCAAGAAAAATGTTAAAATACCAAAATCAAGGTAAAAAAATCTAAAAATTTGCATGCACACCTCCTTTTGATGTAGAACGTGGACAAAAAAATTTGAGTCCATTCTGAGAAAGTGTTGCTGCACATCCCCACAATGGCCCACATCTCTCACACATGTTGTAGTCACTAAGTGAGAGATGCTCAAGCTAGTGTGAGATGTGTAGTAACACTTTCTCCTCGAATCATCTCAAACTTTTTTTGGGGTCTCTAGGGAACCAAACTATGGTGTTGTGTGCATTTATGCAATTTTTAGACGAAGTTTACCTATTATTGTGATTATTTCTTGATTTAGTCAAGAAAATTTGTTAAAATACCCAAATGTAGGTTAAAAATCTAAAATTTTGCAAGGACACCTCCTTTTGGTGAACCATGTTGACCAAAAAAAAATTTGGGTCCATTCTGAGAAAGTGTTGCTGCACATCTCCACAATGGCCCACATCTCTCACACATGTTCTAGTTACTAAGTGAGAGATGCTTAAGCTAGTGTGAGATGTGTAGTAACACTTTCTCTGAATCATCTCAAACTTTTTGGGGTCTCTAGGGAACCAAACTATGGTGTTGTGTGCATTTGTGCAACTTTTATACCAAGTTTACCTATTATTGTGATTATTTCTTGATTTAGTCAAGAAAAAATGTTAAAATACCCAAATGTAGGTTAAAAAATCTAAAATTTTGCAAGGACACCTCCTTTTGGTGAACCATGTTGACAAAAAATTTGAGTCCATTCTGAGAAAGTGTTGCTTTGCACATCCCCACAATGGCCCACATCTCTCACACATGTTCTAGTCACTAAGTGAGAGATGCTCAAGCTAGTGTGAGATGTGTAGTAACACTTTCTCTGAATCATCTCAAACTTTTTTGGGGTCTCTAGGGAACCAAATTATGGTGTTGTGTGCATTTGTGCTATTTTTAGACCAAGTTTACCTATTATTGTGATTATTTGTTGATTTAGTCAAGAAAAATGTTAAAATACCAAAATCAAGGTAAAAAAATCTAAAAATTTGCATGCACACCTCCTTTTGATGTGGAATGTGGACAAAAAAATTTGAGTCCATTCTAAGAAAGTGTTGCTGCACATCCCCACAATGGCCCACATCTCTCACACCTGTTCTAGTCACTAAGTGAGAGATGCTCAAGCCGTGTGAGATGTGTAGTAACACTTTCTCCGAATCATCTCAAACTTTTTTTTTGGTGTCTATGTAGCCAACCTATGATGTTGTGTGTGCATTTGTACAATTTTTAGACCAAGTTTACCTATTATTGTGATTATTTGTTGATTTTGTTTAAAAAAATGTCAAAATACCCTAATGTAGTTTAAAAATATCTAAAAATTGCAAGGACACCCCTTTGGTGTACCATGTAATTTGATCTAATTCAGAGAAAGTGGTGATGGACACATGTTGACAAAAACAAATATAAATTACAATGCCATGGTCACACACAAAAAGTGGCAAAAAAATAGGAAATGTTAAAACAAAACCAAAAAACCAATCTAAATCCGGCCTCATTTCATTTCTCCTTTCCTAGGCTCCGACTCCTCCACCGCCGCCGCTACAACCGCCGCCACGCCTTCCTCCGCCGCAGGACGCCGCCGCCATGGATATGAAGAATCTCCGCCTGATCCGCACGCCGCTAGCAAACCGTAAGCGACAAGAAGACCGGGAGGTGGGTCCGTGACAGCGACGACGACGACGAGGTGGCTCCACCGGCTGCCGCCAAAGACCGGGCGCCTCCTCCTCCCGGGCTGGTCCTTCCGGGGGGCCAAAGATCGGGCGGCGCCGCCGCGCGGCGCGCCGGGCGGCGCGGCATCCACATTCGGATGTCCCACCGGGTTTGAGATGGGGCGCCGCTCGCCATGGCTCCCCGCCCGCTAGCGCCGCACGCAATGGTGCTTCATTCGAGGGCCATCAACTTCGACCTCGCCGCCGCTCCGACCTCGCACAACCCCCAAGGTGAGGCTAGGGTTTATTGGGTAGGGTTTTTTGAGTTTATTGTAGGGTTCTTTGGTGCTAGGCACCTTGCTTGTGTTTGATCATGCATGAACTCACAAGACGTAGAACCAATAGCAAGTTCTTAGTGATCGTAAGATAGTACAAATTTAATTGAATTAATTTTGTTGAATGCAATTTAGTGATCGTAGATAGCGATGTATTTTGTTTCGTGAGGCCGCTTGTCACATTTTGTTTGTGGTTGTTCGCATTTTAATTAAACAAGTACGCCAATGTAACAACCAATAGTCCGACAACTAACCGATCGACCAAAGAATTGTTACACATCCCAAATTACAAAGATGAAACAAAAAAGATACATATGACATAGATCAAATCTACTCGGACTCCTTAGTCTCCTTGACAACCACAACCAAACGGCGAAAAGCACGCTTGATCCTCGCCTTCCTGGTTGAGCGCTCCACGTGGACGATGTTTCGCTTTCACGAATGCGTCCGCGGCTTCAAGGAGTTGTGCTAGACGTCCGGCCGTCCCCTGAATAATTTCAGCAGATAATCATAAGAAAAAACAAATCGGTCGTGCAAGTAAAAAAAACCATATATCCATGAAAAAATCTCTTGCTCATTCCTATGTGTCATTCACATCCCGAAATTACAATTATCCATGTACACACAATTTCTCAAAATCATACAAAATTGTACAAATAAATAAAGCATGTGTAATCGCAAGAAGATTGAAACATAGTGTTCGTAGCAAAGTCATGGGTAACATATTGTTGCAAAAATGGACTCAAAGAAGCCAGATTGATCGGTCTTCTTGTCAAGATGATGCCTCGGTGTACTTGTGGTCCGCGACGCTCCTCTCGCAACGCCTCCTTCATCTTCACCGGATCCGTAGACATCATCGCCACCGGATCCGTAAGACCTTCGCAACAAAAAACGAGAATTCATGTCAAGGTTACGTTAAAGTAGGACGAGTAGTTTTTTTTCCCCCAACCGGGTTAACCCCATTTCCATTATCGAGAGAGCGAAAATAGACAAAGCATTTGTAGATCATCTAGCATCCAAAGATAACGACCATCCCGCAAGGAGGAGTAGATACAGATTAAATAGTTCGAACATACATATCTCCCCCTGCTTCTTGACATCACGCCGCGCATCGCCCGGTCCTCGTCCTCGGCGCTTGCCTTTGTCTTCCATGGATGCGGTTGCTTGGTGAGATCAAGAATGATCGATCAAAAGAAAATGCAGCGAGTGGGCGAAGTGCGGCGGTTCCTTGGTCGATATATAGAGGAAGAAGATGGAAAACTACTCGGAAGTGGGCTGTTCGAAAGTACCCGCCCACAATAAAAAACCCCTACTAAACGTGTGCGATTATTGGCACGTGTTCCCATGCCCTCACTCTTGCAACCACCTACCAAAGTATTCGTTCAAAGAACAATTTATATTAAATTAAAAATTCTTTGAAGGACCAAAACAGTTTTCCTACATATAAAAACCATTCGCAAATGTAAGGTCGTCACCATATATTCATCTATACTCGATACTAGCCTTCAAATGACCATAAAAAAAGTAAGATCAATGTTTCGCAACCGCATAGGATTGGAGTATCACGATTAAATCGTGGGACCAATGTCACAGAGTGCGTTGATTAGAAAACAAATTGCGCAGACACATGCATTTATTTTTTCCATATGTTGTTTGGATGCAAGTGACACCGAAGTTAGCAACTTATATTTGAACATTTCTGGTATGTGTCTATTTCAAGTATATGGATCAAAAGAACTTATATTTGAACATTCTCGCCACTACATTTACCAAGTTTGCACTCTTAGTAATTTTAGGTATGTGTTTAACTATTTATATATTTCTCGCAGAGTTGCATTCACCGCACTTATGCCAAAACCGAGGTGCGTAAGCTGAAGGAAGAATTGTCGGTGAAGGTGGCCGAGCCGCACGAGGTGTCCCAAAAGAATGAAGAGATGTCCGACAGGTGACCAAGCCGGAATTGTCCGACGTCACCACTAGAATCAATGTCCTCCTCTTGCAAGGTACGGACAACAAGAATGACAAGATCATTGGGCGGTTGAAGGCGAGTTGAAGGCGTAGATTGAGGAGTCAAGAGGAGTATCTCCCCTAGAACTTGGTGGACGAGGTGTCCAAGCCGGACTCTATCTATAATTATCTCCCCGCTCGATTGTGCTTGTAAGTTATAAATATGGTTGTGCGTGGTGTAAGGAGAACAATTAAGTCTCATCTGGTTATATATATATGAAGTTAGCTTTTGCAATTATGAATCTGTTTGCATGTCATTTTTTTAATATCTAGTGGCACATAGCCCCCTTCCTTGGCATAATTACACACTTTCTTTGAATCATCTCAAACCTTTTTGGGGTATTCATAGAGCCAAACTATGATGTTATGTGCATTTGTGTAATTTTCAGAACAAGTTTACCTATTACTGTGATTATTTGTTGATTTACTCAAGAAAAAATGTTTAAATACCAAAATAAAGCTAAAAAAATCTAAAAACTTGCATGGACACATTCTTTTTTAAGTGTATGTTGACAAAAAAATTAAGTTGATTCAGAGAAAGTCGTGATGTGCATCCTCTCTAAGGCACACATCTCTAACGCATGTCCTAGTCACTAGGTGACGATGTTGAAGCTTGTGTGGGATGTATAGTTCCACTTTCTTTGAATCATCTCAAACTTTTTTGGGTTTTCATGGAGCCAAACTATGATGCTATGTGCATTTGTGTAATTTTCAGAACAAGTTTACCTATTACTGTGATTATTTGTTGATTTACTCAAGAAAAAATGTTTAAATACCAAAATAAAGCTAAAAAATTGCAAAAAAGCACTATAACACCATAGTTTGCTTCCATAGAAAACCCCAAAAAAGTTTTGAGATGATTTCGAGAAAGTGGTACTACCCATTTCACACTACCATGGGCATCTCTCACCTAGTGACTAGAACATGTGTGAGAAATGTGAGCCATTGTGAGGATGTGTAGCAACACTTTCTTTGAATCGACTCGATTTTTTTCACAACAAGCTACAAAGAAAAGGAGCTGTCCCCACCAAATTTTTAGATTTTGTTACCTTCATTAATGTATTTTAAAAAAGGAAGGAAGCAAAAAAGAAATGTTGGAATAAGAAAAACAAATGGCACCTAGGATTCGAACCTAGCACCTCATCTTAAAAAACCAATGGAGTCTTACCATTATGCTAACCATGCGTTTTTCTATTGTTAGCGTGAACGATTTTATTTAATGAGTTATATCGCAAACGACCTATAAATCCCCTCTGAACCCACCTCGCTTACTCACCAAGATCCGCATCTCATCCCCCCCTTCACTCATCCGCTTCCACCTACCTCAACGGGGGTTTTTCCGTCGGCGATGCCTCCGCCCCATTGCAGCCATGACTAAGGCAGGGTTGAAGAATCCCGCCCGTCAGTGCGAGCCTCCAAAGAACCAGCGACCGCATGGCAAGTTCTCCCCGACCGTGAAGGCGATGAAGGTCCGCAAGGGGAGGCGCAGCCGCGTGCCGTGGCCGGCCCCTCGACCTCGGTGAGGGCTTCGGTGCCGGGGGACGCGGGCGTGTCGACAAATCGCATGTGTCGGGGGTCGCCGCACCAGCCGCTGCGTTATCGCCGGGGCATCGAAAACTAGCTTGTCGGGCGGTGGCGCCGTGGCTCGGGATGTTGTCCCCGCCAAGCCGCCTTCGTCGAGATGGGGAGCGCCGCCGCTGCCGGGCCCGGCATTCGTCGACACACTCTCCAACTCCGACTTCACTGGAGGACCACACCGACGAGGTGAGATTGGGGTTTTCTTGGGTGGGGTTTTTCTTGGGTGGGGTTTTCAAATACAATTCAACTCATGTAACCATCTCCTAAAAGTAATTTGCAAACCATTTCTAACTTCCAAGATCGTGACATTTTTTGATCACCAAGCTAAACAAAATAGGAAAAATAGCACGCATAAAGCTTATTGTATAACCATGAGTCCAACCAAAATCTGGTAAGGTCGACTTTTCAACTAATGATATCTCTACCATGTAAGTAAATTTCTTTGATCTTTAGTAAATCAGCCCACATTGGTGAATCAATGCAAGAACCAAATTTGTCTACTGTCATGGTTGCATTGAGATCATATTGTTGAACCACCCTGTTGGTATACCTTATAGCATAAAATATAGAGGTTTTTAAAACGAAAATAAGGGCTTAAAATGAATATCAACATAGAATAGGGGCTTGACTAACATGATTCCACTAGTTTTGGTGATTTATATATTTTTCAGGGATTAAACAGAAAATGCCCAAGAGTTTGCAAGCCTTACGACATAAAGACGTATCCGTGACGTAACCCAATATAGAACATACACTAGAACATTCCAGAAGAGACCAGAGAGCACCAGAAGGAAGGTGGGGCCCACCTGGCAGAGCCAGGCGGCATCCCACTCAGGGCATGGCGGCGGCCGCCCCTGTGGGGCCCCCTATCAGCCTCCCATTCAAGGTCGGTTCACCACCGCCTATGAGGAGCAATCTAGTCCATCCATCAAGGTCGGTTTGATCTAAGGGCTATCGTGCATCCTCTGGGGCTATATAACAAGACCCCCTGACCCCTGAGTGAAACCCTAATTCATTCATAATTCATTCTACTCCATACCAAGTCCATCATCAAGACCCCAAGTCAAGATCCTAAGCCCTAGTTCCACCATAATTAGAGCAATAGCTATCTAGGTTAGCTCTAGAGGAAGTCAAGTATTGTCTTGGATTCCGGATAGTCAAGAAGTAGCGGGGAGCGAAGCTTCACGTGGCTTCTCTCTTGTATCTCATTTGTAAGTATTTGTTAGTATACAATTGCCATGACTTTATTCTATTTAATGATTATATTCTTAGTTATATGCTTCTATGCTTATTATGATTATATATTTAGTTTAGTATGTTCGTCTTTATATTCAAGCATGGAGTCGTATAGCGCCCCCTTAGATGTACACTATGTGGGTGGTCGACAATGTGTAAACGTGGTGTTTATACAACGCTTGCCCGCGACATCACCCTATATTCGGAAGTGTGGTAGATCGTGGATGTGATACTCCCATTGAGTCCTTTGAAGTCCACCCCGAATGTAGGGCTAGTTGAACCTTGTTACTATGGTTGGTTGGTTTTGTTCCTAATCTTCCTTAGTAATATTCACCATGTGTAGATATAATGCTTCCATACAATGATGACTAGGTGTATTGCACTAATTGTAGTATGCATTGACATATAAGTAGGAGTAATTTAGGATATTCCATCCACCTCACCTATACTATGGTATTTAGCCTTTTATGATACTAGCTAGTGGCATATGATGATCTTTGACTTGGATGATGCTATCATTATTATTATTATCTTATTATCTTTATTATGTGACTTACCTCGTTTGAGTTTAGTATGATGCATATGGTTTACTCTACATTACACCACTGCAAGTGAATCAATATTAAATCATCAACCTACCCATAGCCATCCCTTTCTTTGTCGGTAGAATATAAATACGATACTTGGATAGAATCCTCGTGAAATGCTACAATAGGGTAATTCTATCCGTAAACTTGCGGTCGATACCAGAATTATATTATCATAGCAAGAGTTTCAAGTATTATATAAAGAATATCCGTTCACGCATTTCTTTAGCGTTGTGAGCTAGGGTGATAGACTAGTTTCGTAGGCAATGCTAGAATGTGTGGTACAGCTTTTGTGCCTATCATGGTGAGATTAACTCCACCATTGATAATGTTGCGAAGTCATAAACCATAGCTAATTCCGTCTAACTTTATTAACTTCCCACTCTAACTTTTGTTGGAATGTGAGATTAACTCCACATCCATGCTAACTTATTAGATAGATACCATTTATTCATTTCTAGCGCCGTCCTAGATGAGGATCGTGTTAGAGATGTCAACAAGCATTTCTGGCGCCGTTGCCGGGGAAGAAAGGGTGCTAGCCAAACCTAAACACACATACATGGATAGATTGATATCACTTGCATCACGTAATGTATCGAGGACCCATTATCAACTACTCAAACAGGCTTACCCTTGTTTGTCTACTTGTCTTTGATTTTATGCAGGGTAAAAATATTCATTGGAGTAATCGTCCAAAGAGCACTATTGAAAATCAGAATTATTAATCAAGAGGGCAAGAATTCAAGCTCAGAACAACTTTTACACCTTTTTGAATTGGACATTTGATCAACTTAGGCAAAGCCTATTGCCTATTTTTGAGGCCATGGCCAACAAGACACTTCGTGAATTTTCAGCTCCAGCTACGGCCAATGTTCGCCTGGACCGGAAATTACAATTGGGGATCATGATTTTGAGCTTAAGCCTGGGCTCATTAATATGGTACAAGCTAGCCAGTTCTATGGAAAGGCACATGAAGATGCTAGCGCTCATCTCCAACACTTTTTGGAGATTTGCAGTACTATCATCATTAAAGGAGTACCAAGAGATGCAGTCCTACTCCGTCTTTTCCCATTCTCACTGTTGGGAAGGGCGAAGCAGTGGTTCTACACTACAAAAGATAAAAATACTACCCGTCACTCTTCATCTCTTTCCTTTCCTTGCAAAGTTCTTTCCTATAGGCAAGACCAATGCCTTACGGGGAAGATTGCAAATTTTCAACAAAGAACAAGATGAGTCTCGTCCCGAAGCATGGGAACGCTTTCAAGATAATATCTCGAAATGCCCGCACCATGAGATGGAAAATTGGTTACTTATGCAGACCTTTTATCATGGGCTTACCACAAGTGCTCGTGAAACAATGGATGCTGCAGCAGGAGGTGCTTTCCTATCACTCACACTTACAAAAGCTACTGAACTTGTGGAGAAAATGGCTTCAAACCAGAATTGGAATGAAGAGAGACAACCCCGCAAGAGGTCAGGAGGAATGCACTCACTAAAGGAGGTAGACATGCTGTCTGCCAAGATGGACTTAATAATGAAGAAACTCGAGGAGAGAGCTCCTGAGAAGAAAGAAGTCATGCAAATTCTAGACTCCAGCATGACATGTGAAGAATGTGGCAACAATGGCCACTCAGGCAATAATTGCCCAGAGATTGAAGAGGATATGAACTACATCAACAATAACAACAATTATCGTCCCTCGCAAAAATCAAGGTTGGAACCAAAGAAAGACCAAACTACCAAGGTAACTATACGGTAACTATCAAGGTAATTTTAACAATTTTAACTAGCCTTCTTTAAGAGATCTTGTTTTAAATCAAGGAAAACTATGGAAAACTTGTCTAAGAAGTTAACTACTAATGATAAAATGCTAGAAACGATAAACAATAGAATGGATAGTTTTTCTTCTCGCGATTAAAAACCAACATAGTTTCAACAAAATGATAGAATCCCAAATTTCTCACCGGCAATTTCTCCACTAACCACATCAAAAACTCCGGCCAGCCGAAGAATTAGAATCGCAAATCTTGTAGACATTTTTAATGCAGGTCAATACTTTACGGAAAAGTTGGAGAGCCACTGGCTGGATGACTCCCTACCACCAAAGAAAGAAGATCCAGGGAGGCCAGTCATCACCATCCAAATTGGACCACACGTATTCGAGAATGCACTATGTGACTTCGGCTCAAGCATCAACATTTTACCTCGGGTAATTTATGAAAAAGTTAATGGTAATCCATTGTTATATACAACCATGTGCTTGCAGCTTGCAGATCAGTCACTATGCTATCCACAAGGCATACTCCAAGATGTTTACGTACAAGTTGGAAAATCATATGTGCCAGCAGATTTCGCAGTAATCGAGACAGGAGGAAGTGAGAAGGCACCAATTATATTGGGTCGACCTTTCTTGAGCATAGCAAGAGCAATCATCTATGCCCAGAGTGCAAAGATATGTTTCAGCATCAAGGGAAGAAAGGAAGTATTTAGTTTCAAGAACAAGACACTCACCTCTCCTGCTCATCCGCAAACACCATACAGTTGTGAGATGCCACCAGAACCCATATTCAGAAATACCAAAAAGAACAAAAAGAAGAATAAGAAGGTTCAGCCTGTGAAGGTAATGATGATTAACAAGATAGGTTTTGAGAACGACCAACTACTCAAATCTCCAATGCTGACTAAGATGGAAGATCCAGGCATCCCAACAATAGCATGCACTATAAAATGTTTGACTTTTAATAATACATATTGTGATACAGGATCTGGCATCAACATCATGGCCAAGGTAACATATAAACTATTATTCGATGATATGCCCTTGTATCCTACATATGTGCAAAAGCAGATGGCGCACTCAAACGTCTTAGAGTTCCCGAAGGAATTGCAAAAAGACGTGCCCGTGAAGATTAATGATCATTATGTCCTCACTGACTTTTTAGTCATGGACATGGGTAAAGAGTTGGATCCACCACTAGTGTTGGGAAGACCCTTCCTCAACACTACACGCGCCATCATCTACATAAGAACAGGAGAAATTCACTTCCAGTTCCCTACAGAAAAGGTACGAGTATATTTCAATAGTTATACTAATTATGAAAAGAAGAACAGGTCAGCACGCAGACGCCCCTAGAAGAAGAAACAATTGAAGATTCAAGAAGAGGAAGAGGTAGAAGGACCTGGAGAAGAAAAGTCGCCCACCTCAACAAGCAAAGATTGCAAAATTTCAGAAGTCAAGGAAAAAGGTAAGGGAAATAATAAACCTAAGACAAAAGATATGCAGTCACTAGAACCTCCCGAAACAAGAAGTGGATAAAGAAAAGGACACAACTCCCAAAGACATCATCGGGAGAAACATCGATCAAATCATCGAGCCACCAATTGTGACTACCGACGCATCTTTGGGAGTAATGAGCTTAAACAAGAAAGTCTCGTTCGAGGACTTTAAATCCCGAACCTTCGCCGAAAGGTAATTCGTAAGTTATCCATATTTAATTTCCATCATTGCATAGTTACTTTCTCCAGTTACATAGCATATTTTCTTTTTCCAAATTGCATTAGAAAAAGACAATAAAAATATTTAGTGCTTTGCATGTTTAAAAAGCTTAAAGCCCCATGTGAGTAAATCTGAGGTTTAATACCCTCGAGATATTTACTGTGGTGGCATAAAAATAAAATAAAAATGCATTCATAAGTTCTTTATCTTCTTTTACACACAAAATAAGAAGATCCAAAAATATCGTTTTCTCGCTAAAAGATCCCAGGCGTAAAGCAACGTGGCTAAACCCTAACGCTTAATCAAGTTCCACTAGCTTTGTTGTCTATTTGAGTTTAGCAGGATTTCGAAGGAGAAGAGACATGATGTCATCATCGTCATCATCTACCTCAACTCCTATATCATCAACCCGACATTCCAATCTAGCTTGGGGGAGAGCACCCCCAGTTGTCTCGATAAGTATCTCTACTACTATTATTATTAGCTAGATATTTGGTTTGCCTAGTTTGCTTAGAGTGAGTCTAAATAATCTTTAAAGAGCCTTTGTTATAGTATGAATAAATGATCAAGAGAGGGTGTACACTTTTACGCTTTTGCTCAACTAAAAGAACTTCGAGAAAAATAAAGGAGATGATGAATAGTTGCTCCGTCGTAATGTCCTTCAAGTACCTAGCTTTCAAGCAATTTCTCTCAAAGCTTAAATGTAAAACTGCTTTGACTTGAGGTTTACCCTAAACCTGAAATCGTGGATTGCAAATGCTTGCTCTAGAGTCTAGGTAATTGACGGATATGATATATAAAAGTTTTGAGCTGCTAATTCTCTTGCTCCTAGTGACACTAGATTTCTGGAGATTTATCTTTTGAAAATTATGAAAATATACATGATAAGTTCCGTATGACAGAGTGTTGAAAATCCTACCACAGCCAGATATACATGCTCCATAGATTAGGAAAACCCTTGATATATATATAGGCTGCTTGCTTTGCATTAAGTTCGTTCAACCTTTGTCGAATCCTTAGAAACTTGTCATGCTGATGTACACTCCATCCATCCATTCATCCACACCATCCATATATTTCATTCCACTAGACTCAACTCATATATGCTGCTTCTATCCCGGAAGTACGATTCATACACATCCATTATACATCCACCAAATATGTTCCACTCCTAGCCCGGGTGAAGAACAATCAAAAATATTCCATCCATTCCATTCAACAATCTCATAAAGCTCTAATCTATCTCTCAAAAGTCTATTGCAAAAAAAAAAGACTTGGGTTGTTAGTTAAAAAAAAAAAAAAAAAAAAAAAAAAAAAAGGGATGAAAACGGACAAGTGTCCTACAAAGCGAGTAGAGCCTACCTCCCAAAAAAAAAAAAAGAGAATAAAGGAGAGTTAAAAAAATGGACAAGTGTCCGCTGAAAACAATGGGTACTTAGATGCCCGCCTCTCCATAAAAAGAAATACAACCCAGGTTCTCTCAAATGTTTTCAAGTTTCAAAAGAGAGATGATTTTTCAAGAGAGCTAGAGAAGAATTAGACATTTTCTCATCACAATCATTCCATTCATACCTACCATCATATTCATTTCATTCCATCATGCACATGCATCAGTGTGACTTGTAACTTTGGATCCATTGTTTGAACTTACAATATATGCTTAATGAATAAATTTAGTTTTCTCCCCACCTATGAACTCCAGATATAAGCTTTAGATATAGGGTGAGAGAGAAGAAGGCATAGTGTTCTACTGCCTTAGTCCAAAAATACCACATACTATGAGAGGAAGGCAAAACAACCTTATTGCCTTAGTGAGGATCCACCACTACCACATATGAGAGACTTGAAAGGGTCATACTGAAGGAACTTTGAGTTTTATTTTGAAAATCAAAAAAACTCCTAATGATGGTTGAACAAAGAGTTTGAGACCTAGTGCTTGACTTGATTGTTCTATCTTTCAATTGCCCAAGATCACAAGAAAAAGCTACAAGCTCCATGATTAAAGGTAATATGGGTAAGTTGAAGGTTGAAATAGTTTATCCGGAGATGAAATTTTGTTTGAAAGCATGTGTACTTTTGAGATGTGAAAACGTTGCAAAGAACTCCTTATCCAACATGGTCTTGCTAGGGACTACCAAGAGGTAAGCTTGGGGAGCTTGTTGGTATACCTTATAGCATAAAATATAGAGGTTTTTTAAAACGAAAATAAGGGCTTAAAATGAATATCAACATAGTATAGGGGCTTGACTAACATGATTCCACTAGTTTTGGTGATTTATATATTTTTCAGGGATTAAACAGAAAATGCCCAAGAGTTTGCAAGCCTTACGACATAAAGACGTATCCGTGACGTAACCCAATATGGAACATACACTAGAACATTCCGAAGAGACCGAGAGCACCGTAAGGAAGGTGGGGCCCACTCCGGCGAGCCAAAGCGGCGGCCCACTCGTGGCATGGCGGCGGCCGCCCCTGTGGGGCCCCCTGTCAGCCTCCCATTCAAGGTCGGTTCACCACCGCCTATGAGGAGCAATCTAGTCCATCCATCAAGGTCGGTTTGATCCAAGGGCTATCGTGCATCCTCTGGGGCTATATAACAAGACCCCCGACCCCTCGGGTGAAACCCTAATTCATTCATAATTCATTCTACTCCATACCAAGTCCATCATCAAGACCCCAAGTCAAGATCCTAAGCCCTAGTTCCACCATAATTAGAGCAATAGCTATCTAGGTTAGCTCTAGAGGAAGTCAAGTATTGTCTTGGATTCCGGATAGTCAAGAAGTAGCGGGGAGCGAAGCTTCACGTGGCTTCTCTCTTGTATCTCATTTGTAAGTATTTGTTAGTATACAATTGCCATGACTTTATTCTATTTAATGATTATATTCTTAGTTATATGCTTCTATGCTTATTATGATTATATATTTAGTTTAGTATGTTCGTCTTTATATTCAAGCATGGAGTCGTATAGCGCCCCTTAGATGTACACTATGTGGGTGGTCGACAATGTGTAAACGTGGTGTTTATACAACGTTTGCCCGCGACATCACCCTATATTCTCGAAGTGTGGTAGATCGTGATGTGATACTCCCATTGAGTCCTTTGGAGTCCACCCCGAATGTAGGGCTAGTTGAACCTTGTTACTATGGTTGGTTGGTTTTGTTCCTAATCTTCTTTAGTAATATTCACCATGTGTAGATATAATGCTTCCATACAATGATGACTAGGTGTATTGCACTAATTGTAGTATGCATTGACATATAAGTAGGAGTAATTTAGGGATATTCCATCCACCTCACCTATACTATGGTATTTAGCCTTTTATGATACTAGCTAGTGGCATATGATGATCTTTGACTTGGATGATGCTATCATTATTATTATTATCTTATTATCTTTATTATGTGACTTACCTCGTTTGAGTTTAGTATGATGCATATGGTTTACTCTACATTACACCACTGCAAGTGAATCAATATTAAATCATCAACCTACCCATAGCCATCCCTTTCTTGTCGGTAGAATATAAATACGATACTTGGATAGAATCCTGGTGAAATGCTACAATAGGGTAATTCTATCTGTGCGCTTGCAGATCGATACCAGAATTATATTATCATAGCAAGAGTTTCAAGTATTATATAAAGAATATCCGTTCACGCATTTCTTTAGCGTTGTGAGCTAGGGTGACAGACTAGTTTCAGTAGGCAATGCTAGAATGTGTGGTACAAACTTTTGTGCCTATCATGGTGAGATTAACTCCACCATTGATAATGTTGCGAAGTCATAAACCATAGCTAATTCCGTCTAACTTTATTAACTTCCCACTCTAACTTTTGTTGGAATGTGAGATTAACTCCACATCCAAGCTGACTTATTAGATAGATACCATTTATTCATTTCTAGCGCCGTCCTAGATGAGGATCGTGTTAGAGATGTCAACACACCCTTGATGAATGATACAATTGTTGAATCATCCCAAAACTGGAATTTACCACCGCTTCTATGTCATACAGTCACTTCTATTTTGCTTCATATATGCTTGTGGCACAACTGTTTGTGGCATCATGTTCAATCTTGGACAGGATGTGCCTATTATTAGCAAATACACCATGCCTGTCTCTTATGAATGTAGATATGCCTTGTAACCTCTTCATTTTTTTGATTAAAGAAACAATTTTCCATTAAAATAGGTGGACCTCTTTAGCTTCAATTCAAAATTTCATTAATATTTCTGTTATACAAGTGGAGTGACACAACTTAGAATGGTGGCCTCATATACGCGCCATAACCTTAGAATGTCAAAGCAATGATCTAGTCTTGACTCAGTGATACGCTTCATCAAACTTTATTACCTAATAACTTATTAAATGCATGTTTGATAGATTTAGCAAATTTCACAACAATCTTGATAATTGTGCTCCCGTTAATGTGTTTATTGTCTATGTTAAGTCCTTGCTTCTCAATTGACTCTTGTCATGTTTATCCTTATCTGTTTTCTCTCTTATGTTTAACCCAATGTGTCATATGTATACTTGATTGAATCATACATAGATATGCTGCTATTCACTGACTGTTTTTGTTGATTAAAATGTGTAGACTTGTCTTTGCTGCGAGAAGATTGAGAAGATGGAGCGTGGCGAGGAAGAAGCCGAATTACCCGGGCGAAGGTCATGCGGAATGGAGTTAAGATTGTGGAGATGGAAAAGGAGTCGGCACAAAAAGGAACTTGTCATCTCGCTGATGAAGGAGGAGCTCGAGGACCTCAAGAAGCGTGAGTAGGACCTCAAGAAGTAGGAGTAGGACCCGGCGGATCGATGGATGGACCTAGCAAGAGCCTTGTGAATGGAACTTGATGTATTTTGATGGACCTAGGTTACAACTGGTGGTAGCTAGATTGTAACCTCAACTAAATTAGTAGCTGAAAACTTGATGATGGCACCTGATGGTTGATGGTTGGTTGGTTGGTAATGTAAATATATATTAGTGACCTAGCTAAGAACTTGATGATGGCACCTAGAACTCTAGTCTCATCTGGGCGGCATATATATGCCTTGTGTAGTAATCTATATGCGCTTAAGCTTATGAAGATTTCTTTGTTTGTTCATTTTTGCTGAATGTTTTGATGTGATGAGCTATTGTGAATCAACACTTTCTCATAATCAAGTTTTGTTCTCAAAATATGGCCAAATAGGAAATAGCCACATAGAAAGATAAGTGTTTAGTGGCCAAATATTTGTTATGATTATTTGTTCCTATTTCATAAGTGTTTAGCGGCCAAATAGGGATAACCAATTAAAAATATGGTAAAATTAAAAATACGTGGGCAGAACATAGGGATAATAACAAATTAAAAATCAAAATCAAAATTTACAGATCAGCAATTTTTCGGTCATCTCCCCATCTAATTCCCCTTTCCCCTCGTCTCCCATCTAATCTCTCTTTCCCTTTCCCTCATCTCCCCATCTCGCCCCACAATACCCATCTCAAAAAAACCCTCAAACCTCACGGCGGCGATGGCCCGCGGATGTTGGCGGCGGCGGCGGCGACTGAAAGTTCATGCATCCGCGGCCAAGAAGACCCGCACGGCCGCCGCCCGACAAAGGGAGCAGCAAGCGCCTCCCATGCCAAGAAGAAGTCGACCCCGAACGAGGCCAAAGGGCCTTCCTCGACAAAGGCCGTAAGCGTAAGGTGAGATTTCATTACTGATATATATGATTCCTACTGATGGTTAGTTGATGAACCAGACTTGCATTACTGATATATATGATTCCTAGTGATGATTACTTGCATTACTGATATATAGATTCCTAGTGATGATTATTTGTTCCTATTTCATAAGTGTTTAGTGACCCCTCTGTATGCAAAACAAGTGAAATGAGAGAAATCATAAGTGTTCCTATTCCCAGCGAGCATGCATGAAGTAAACCCAAGTGAAACGAGAGAAATCATCAATCCAAATTATGTTCTATCTATTCCATTGCTACCTTTAGAAATCAAAGGTGCAGGTCCCCTCAGAGTGTACTAAGTCAAAAGGTGACATAGACCTAGAATTACTAGAACGAAAAAAGGAAGCTTTACATGCTTTCCCTGTGGTGCTTAGGTTTATTTAATTTCTAAATGAACATGATGTTTCCAGAAATAAAAATTCAGAAACTTATTCCGGCTTGCTAACTAATTTTAACTATACTTTGAAAATATCAATAACTAGAAACCTCAGAACCATTCCCCCGAACTTTAATTTCTGAAGTTTAGTATTGTCATGGTGTCTTAACCGAATATTCAAAGACTGTAGAAACGAAGATTTATCCATCAGTGTCCTCCAATCATCTACTTACCATTAGCTGAAGGAGACACAAGTGATATATATCTCGACTTTTAGCAAGTCATGCCACATAGGGAATTAGATTGCGCTTTTTTACAAGACTAATAGAATCTGTCTTCAAAATATCTAAAATTCACAAGAAACCCAGAACCATTACCCCGAACTTTAATTTCTCAAGTTTGGTATTGTATGTTCACTAATATCCTATGTTCTATGCTAACAGAAAGTCTATGAAACATCAAGTGACGATGATTCTTCGTAGTCCGATGGATCTCGCCGAACCGATGATGTCAAGTTCGCGTAGAGAAGTCGCATGATTGATATCCGTGACTATATGACCTACATCAAGCGTAAGTTTGATAAGTATCTTGATGCTAGGATGAAGAGGTCATGCGTGATGAAATTTGGGAGGAACCGGAGAGGCTTTCTAGAATGTAGTGATGAGAACTCGAACAAGACCGACAACCGGATACGACGAAGATGAAGCTGAAGATGGAGAGGAGAACAGTTTTTTTTAGTCCGATCGATGGATCTGTTCCTAGTTTCAAAGATTGATCTTTTGATGTAATATATCGTTGGCCGGTCCGTTAGTTGGTCGATTGTTTTCTTGGTTGTCGAAGAGACTTTGTTCGAAAGTTCGGATGGGGTTAACAGGTCCCCAACTCTTTTGTTCCACTTTAATCTGGAACTAGGTCTTGGTTTGCTTTTCTAAACAATATATCTTTGGTGTTTGTTATGTAGTAGTTTAGGATCTTGGAAGTGGTTGGTGATGGATGTATGAACTTAAGCCTCACTTGGTGATGGATGTTAGAACCTAAATGCGTTGCTTATCTAATCTGGCGCTTGGAGTATATTTTTTTTTCCACTCGGGTAACCCCATTTCCATTGATGAGAACAAATACAAGATTATAGATTGTTTGAAAAACTTAACCCAACCGATAACCTTGTAAACTATCCTCATCATTCCCGCCAAAAGACGAGAACCTCAGGGGACTAATCGACCCAAAGTTTGAAACAACCCACTTGCATGATTGCTCGATCAACACGATCGCCTAACGTAACCGACACTTCAACCGTCCCGACATGAAACAAAATACACCGCTACCTTCCGAGCCTACCAAAGGACCGAAACCTGAAACTAAACCGACAGAGACAAAACAGATAGAAGACAACTAAGATAGGGCTTCAGCAGACTCTCGTCGATCTTGAGCACACCTCCGATGCACCCCCTTTCCTCATTCTTCTTCCCCGAGGGTCATCTTGAGCACCCGCCGAGCCTTGCAAGAGTAGGTGTCTATCTGCCCAACAAAATTGCAATTGGATTATTCATTAACTTTTTTGTCAAAAACCGCTTTCGGTTTCTACATTTCCAAATTGCCCAACAAATAGCCTAATACTACGAATGTAAATGGCCTAATACTCCAAATTGCCCAACAAATTGCTATGACGAGTCAAGTTTTAGGTGGTGAAGCAAAATGTCACCATGAAAAACTAGTTTTTTCCTTTTGCTTTTCTCGATGTAATGCCTAACACTCGAATTTGTTCGAGTTTTGCCGCATCTCTCGAATTCACAATAGCTTGCTTTGCTCACCTTGAAATATAAATGTTAGAACCTAAATGCAAAGATTGCTTATCTAATCTGGCGCTGAGTATATATTTTTTCCACTCGGGTAACCCCATTTCCATTGATTTTTTCCACTGTGTGCTATAAAAAGGTTGAATTTATATCCTATTATGAGGTAGAGTTGAGGTAGAGTTGCAATATTAACGACATTACATATAAACTTGTATTCACAAATAGTGCGACAAATCCAAAGATAGACCAAAACCTATTAATGACATTAAATATAAATATAAACTCGATCGAAACTTACTACTGCGAAGATGCTAGACGATCCACTCATCCTCATCCTCCACAACCCTGACATTGCGGACAGGGCGATACACTATCTGTGTATCCAAGTAGTACCGACCGCCATGGAACCTATATCCATGCTTCTCTTGGAGGGTACGAAGCTATCTCATACGAGAGAAAAGCGTCGGCCACAAACAGTATGTCCTCTGTTCATAATCCGCATTAGGTTGGCCCCACGGTTTATGCATGGGGTCATCCTTCTTCTTTCCTTGCAATGAATCGCGTAACAGGCGTCGCAATCTTCAAAGCAATAAGCCCTCTCCCTAGACGGGCAAGACCGCCCGTACTCGGGGATCTCACGAACAATCGATTGCGAGATCTTGTGGATTAGAGACCCGCACTCGCAATCCTCCGCCAAACGAGTGACATCGTTTGAGATGTGCGCCCAAAGGAATATATGCCCCTCCTCCGACGTAAAAGCGCTTGAGAACATCCTAAGATCACCGCCGGCGATGAACTTGATACAAGAGACAAATGATTGCCCACACATACGTTGGAGCACAAATGATCCTATAGATGTCATCGCCGATCTTGTTACGCCGATGCTTCTCCACTCACTATCCAAATTAACCACCAAGGGCCTCGCACGGCAAAACCGCCGACGAATCTCATCGAGGACACCTTTGACGACGACCTCCTCGATCGTCACCGTCGTGTAGATAGAGTAGTACTTGGTAGAATCCCAAATACGCGAGACGGGTGAAATCTCATGTTTGGTTTTGGAAATTGATGACACACTTGTGGACTAATCCTTTGCTCTAAGTGATGACTATGAGATAGGATTAGGTTGATGACAAGGAGCATGATGATCATGAACATGGACGATGATGATGGACATGATGGACCGTCAAGCTCGAAGATCGGCTTGAGAGGAACCCGAGATCAAGGCAAAGGTATACTTGATAGGGTTTTTCTTTCGGTGATCAAGAGACGATAGAGCGTGTGATCACATTATAGGATAGATAGCCGACTATCAAGAGGGGATGCCGCGACAATCCTTTTATGAAGTGCTTCTAGGTCCAATTGACTTGCATATTGCATTTAGGACAATGAGAGCACTAACTTCGATCTTGCCTAACTTATCGACGTGCTAACATTGGTGATAACGTGGTCATCTTGACGTGTTGGCAACCCTTGGCAAGAGGCGAAGCAAGGTTGAAGCAAAGAGCAAAGAAAAAGATGAAGACATGCTGAAAAAACAGGGCGAACGAAAGCTCGACGAGTGACCGGACGCGATCGACCGGACCATCCGGCCGGTGCGTTCGCGTAGAGCCCCCTCGCAGCCGGTTTGGGCCGGACGCAGGGGCCGACCCTGACCGGATGCTTCCGGTGCACGACCGAAGCCGTGACCGGACGCTGCGGAGGAGGGCGCCGCCGCCGTGGGCCCGACCCTTGTCGGTAGCGACCGAAGCGGTGACCGGACTTCGCGACCGGACCCGGCCGGGTGGTTCCGTCGGTCGTCCGGCCACCCCGCAGAGGGCAAATTTTTTAGAGCAACGGCTCTATTTCGAGGGGGGCTCTATATATACTTGGATGGCTGGTTCATGGAGCTCTCTCTTGCACATTTGAACACTCTAACTTGCTAGTGAGCATTTGAGACTCCTCTCCACTCATCTCCTCATCACTAATTCGGATTCTTAGTGAGATTGAGAGAGATAGAAGTGCATTGCTTGCATCGGTTGCATTTAGAAGCACTTCATCCTTGGAGAAGCCGCGGATTCTTGTTTTCTTGGGAATTTGCCTGGTTCCCTAGCGGCTTGGAGCAAGAGGCGGTGTTGAGCTCAAGTGGAGCTTGTTTGAGGCCACACCGGTGGTGATTGTGAGGGGTCGTTCCTTACCCCGCGGGAGATTCGCGAAAGGAGCACTAGTGGATTGCTCGTGGGCTTGTTGGACCCTCTCTTGTGATCGTTGGCTTGAGCTCCCATAGGGGATTTGGCACCGGCCATTGCTTAGCATACGTCAAGTGAGTGTGTCGCCACAACGAGGACTTAGCGTGCCTAAGCAAGCGTGAACCTCCGCAAAAAAATCATCGTGTCACTTGTTCTTGCTCGTTGGAGATTTCTTGGTGATCACGGTGATTGGCTACAACCTCGACACTACACCGGTGGTATTGTATTCTAGCACCTCTTGCATTACTTTCGTAGTATATCTTGTTAGGTGCTTAGTGTTGTGTAGCTTGTTTAGTTAGCTTAGCCTTGTTAGCTCCTAGTGGTAGAATTAGTTAGTGTATCTTGTCTACCTAGGAGTAACTTAGCAACCTAGCCTTTGCTTGTGATTAGAGACATTCGAATTGCTAGAATTGCTAGGAGGCTTGCGTAATTAGTTTGAAGCATTTGCTTATTCGCTACGCCTGTCTTATTTACTAACCGCCTTGCTTAGTGTTGTTTGTAGAATTTTTAATAGGCTATTCACCCCCCCCCTCTAGCCATTAGGACCTTTCAAGTGGTATCAAAGCTAGGCACCGTTAATTGAGTGGCTTAACATCCTATGGTGACAAAATGGCAACGACATTCCATGTCAACAACACCAAGAAGGCGCCACCTTTCGATGGCACCAATTTTGCCTATTGGAAGGTTAAGATGACCGCACACCTCAAGTCAATCAATAGAGAAGTGTGGGTTGTCACGGAGAACAAGTTTGAGGTTGCAAAGCCCAATGAGCCAACCGCCGCCGAAGAGAAGAAACTATATGCCAATGATGTGGCCGTGAGTGCTTTCCATGAGGCATTCAATGATCGAGTCTTTGAGCAAGTCAAGTCTCTCACCATTGCTCATGAGATTTGGAAGAAGCTTGAAGAATGCTATGAAGGTACCGAAGGGGTCAAGCAAGCCAAAGCATATATCAAGCTTGAGCAATTCAATAGCTTTAAGATGGAAGATGAGAGCGTGCCGGAGATGTTCCACCGCATGCAAGTGTTGGTGAATGATCTCAATGCACTAGGAGAAGAGATCAAGGACAAGACCTTCAACATGAAGTTCTTGAGGTGTTTGCCTGAGCGGTTTGGGATGTTCATCACCGTGCTAGTGAGGACAAACTTGAAGGATTTGACTCCCAACCAATTGCTTGATGAGGTGATGACCGATGATTCATATAGAGATGACAAGAAGAAGCAAGAGCTCATCAACAAGGCAAACAAGAAGGTCAAGGAAGAAGAGAAGAAAGAGGACAAGAAGAGCTTGGCACTCAAGGCTAGCTCATCATCCAAGGGCAAGAAAAAGAAAGATGAATCAAGTGATGATGAAGAAGAGGCTTCCACAAGTGGAAGTGACATTGATGAGCACATGGCTCTCTTTGTGAGAAAATTGGGCAAGTATGTGAAGAAGAGCTACATCTCATCAAAGAAGAACAAGAAGAAGCAATCATCAAAGAAGACCAAGGATGGCAAGAATGAGGGCAAGATGAAGTGCTTTCGGTGTCATGATGATTGTCACTTGATAGCCGAATGCCCATATGAGAGTGATGATGAGAAGGGCATCAAGAAGGCAAGAAAGAAGAATGATGCCAAGAATGAGAAAGAAAAGAAGCCCAAGAAGAAGAATGAGTCACATGTTGCTATGTGGGATAGTGATGGCTCATCCTCTTCAAGTGATGAAGAAGAGGAGAAGAAGAAGAAGAAGGGACAAGCTCACCTTGCCATGCATGACAAGATCTCCCTCTTCGATACTCCTTCATCATGCTTCATGGCTAAGGCCACAAAGGTACAATCTATCACTAATGATGATGATGATAGTGATAGTGATAGTGATGATGAGGAACCACAACACACTAGGGAAGAATTGAAAATTATGCTAGATGATTGCATTGACATGTACAAGCAAAGTAGGAAGGAGGTCAAGGGCTTGCATAAGGAAACCAAGAGCCTTAAGCAAGAACTTGATGAGCTTCGGGCCTCTTATGAGAGTCTAAAGGTAGACCATAAGAAGCTTGAGAAATCTCATTCTAAGCTAGAGAAAGCTCACTCCTCTCTACTAGAAGAGCACAAGTTGTGCCAAGTTGTGGAAGATGTTAGTACATGCAATGCTAGCATTATGTGTGATATTCTTGTTGATGAATCAACCCCCAAGTGTGATACCTCCACTAGCATTATCACTAGCACATCCATCACTAATGAGGATAATGAAAACCCTATGCTTATTCATGAGAATGCTTGTTTGAAAAGGGAAGTGAAGGAGCTCAATCACACCTTGGCTAAGGCTTATGGTGGTGAGGACCGCTTGCTTATGTGCTTGGGTAGCCAAAGGGCATCCTTGTATAAGGAGGGCTTAGGCTATATCCCCATGAATGGCAAGGCCGCCCTTGTTACTCACAAGACTCGTTTTATGAAGAACAATGGTAGCTATTGCAAAGCTTGCAAGCAAGTTGGTCACTTAGAGCACAAGTGCATGAACAAGAGGACCAATGTTACTTCTATCAAGCTTGATCACTCTTATATGCTTGTGAAGAAGAACAATGGTGTTCGTGCTAGGTACATTGGTACACCATGGATGGGCTCAAAGAAGAAAGCCATTTGGGTACCAAAGGCCTTGGTGACTAACCTTAAAGGACCCAAGCAACATTGGGTACCTAAGAAGAATTGATCTTATTTTGTAGGTCAATTATCGTGCCGGGAGGAGAGCATTGGATAATGGATAGTGGGTGCACTCAACACATGACCGGGGATTCTCATATGTTCAAGTCAATTAGCATCAAGGGCATTGATGAGTATGAGTCAATCATATTTGGCAATGACAAGAAAGGCAATGTGTTGGGGCTAGGCAAGATTGCTATCACTCAAGAGAAAAGCTTGTCAAAGGTGTTGCTAGTTGATCATCTTGATTACAACCTCTTGTCGGTTTCTCAACTTTGTGACCATGGGTACAAATGCATATTCACAAGTCAAGAAGTTGAAGTGGTTAGTGGTGATGGTGCCAATATGATCTTCAAGGGATTTAGATATGGTGATCTCTACCTTGTTGACTTCAACTCAAAAGAAGCCAAGTTGACAACATGTTTACTCTCAAAGGCAAGCAAAGGGTGGTTGTGGCATAGAAGGCTTGGTCATGTTGGAATGAAGCAATTGAACAAGTTGATGAAGCATGACTTGGTTAGAGGCTTGGATGATGTGAAGTTTGAGAAGGACAAACCTTGTGGAGCATGTCAAGCCGGGAAGCAACATGGCAATGCACATCCAACCAAAAGCACAATGAGTACAAGCAAGCCATTTGAGTTATTGCACATGGACTTGTTTGGGCCAACATCATATTCTAGCATTGGAGGCAACAAGTATGGTGATGTGCCCATAGCCCCTCAAGATGTTTATGCAGACATGTCTAGCTATAATTTAAATATAGCCGGTGGTAGTTCTCTAATATCATCTAATCTACAATTTGGAGCTATTTATTTTGAGGAGAAATATGGCAAAAACATGGACAAATTTACTAGCGCTGGCTTATCATCAAATATATCTTTTAGAGGTGCTTTATTAATCAAGAAAGAAGGAATTACCAAGCCAAGAAAATATGTGCTCATCGGCTCCATGAAGGTGGACATTACATGAGTATATATTATTGGTGTGATTGCATTTTGACCGAGAAGTTGGCCGATGCTTATGTTCTCACGGCAAGGTGATCACATATTTCATAATCATCTGATTAGCAGCCTTGCCGAATAGTTTATTATTTATGGTTATATATATCTATTAGCATGTCAGGTTGAGTCTTTTGCTTTGGTTCCTGTGCGGTTTTGGTTTAGTAGAGTCGGACTTTCAGTTTTGGTCCCGGTCACGTGGTTCGCTTAGCCATGGGCTTGGGCCGTGTCGATTAGGAGTCCATGCGTCCCCGTGCTCAAGGTGCACATATATTTGGCTTAAGCAGCCATGTAAAGAGGTTAGATTGGATTTTAATTTGTTAGACTTGTTGTCGAGAGCTTCTTTTCGGTAGAAGAAAGAAGTCCGATCTCCTTATCCCGCCGATCATCAAGATTGTGAGTGAGGCCTGATCGGATCATCTTGGTCCGGGCATGTCTCGGATCCTCGCGTGGATTCTCTTCTTCTTCGATCGTGGTTCGTGGTGGCCGCGGGTGGAAGATTTATCTAGGGTTTGGATTACTCATCTTGTGTAAGTCTAAATCATCTATCAACGATATTGCTACTTCTTGGTTAGCCGGAGTCAATACCTATCTTATTGAGTTGGTCGTTGATTGATCGAGATTGCATCTACTATATTATTGTCCACGTACATTGTTTCAATTGATCATTGATATATCAGTACAATATATATTGGTTTCGTGAGATTATTCTGAGTAGTATTGCTGCCACTATACTACTTGGCCGATTAAATTATTTCCACATATTTAATCTACCGTGAGAATTTCAACGTGGTCCTATCATTGCTATTCTTGCTATTGGTCGCTTGATTATTGAGGAAGGCATTCAGAGTTTCAATTTGCTAGATCAAGAGTACACAATAATTCCTTTTCAATTATTTGAAGAATTCAGTTTTTTTCTGTCGACGATCCATTTCTTTTGTGCCGTGAAAGATTGGGACAAATTCTCGAACGGCGTAGCCAAGTCTTTATTATATGGTTTTGTTATAGTTGATGACTACACTAGATACACATGGGTGTTCTTTTTTGCATGACAAGAATGATGTGTTTAAGCTTTTCAAGACATTTGTCAAGAGGGTTCAAAATGAATTTGAGACATCCATCAAGAAGATTAGGAGTGACAATGGAAGTGAATTCAAGAACACAAGAATTGAAGAGTTGTGTGATGAGCTTGGCATTGGACATCAATTCTCACCAACCTACACACCTCAATCCAATGGTGTAGTTGAGAGGAAGAATAGAACCTTGATTGAAATGGCAAGATCAATGCTTAGTGAATACAATGTTAGCCATTCCTTTTGGGCCGAAGCAATCAACATGGCTTGCTATTGTAGCAACCGCTCTCTATTGCCATGGTATGCTTGGCAAGACACCATATGAGTTGTTAAATGGAAAAAAAAAGCCCAACATTGGTTACTTTAGAGCCTTTGGATGCAAATGCTACATTCTCAAGAAAGGCACAAGATTGGGCAAGTTTGACAAGAAATGTGATGAAGGGTTCCTAGTTGGATATTCAACCACAAGCAAAGCTTATAGAGTTTGGAACTTGGGTAGTGGCAAGCTTGAAGAAGTTCATGATGTTGAATTTGATGAAACCCAAGGCTCTCAAAATGAAGTTGAAAATCATGATGATGTGAGTGGTTCCAACTTGAAAAATGCAATGAGAAACATGGATATTGGTGACATTCGGCCAAGGAAAGTTGATGATGATGATGACACCCCATTGCCTACCACTACGGTTGAGATTGGTGCAAATGAAGCTAGCACTAGTGGCACTCAAGATGAAGATCAAGATCAAGAGCAACAAACTAGTCCAACTCCTCATCCTAGTCATCAAGTGCAAGTGATGCAACCATCCAACATTGCAAGAGATCATCCAATTGATCAAATTGTTGGTGACATCAATAGTGGAGTGGTTACAAGAAGAAGATTAGCATCTTTTTGTGCTCACCATGCCTTTGTAGCACAAGAAGAACCGGAGAATATTGAAAATGCACTCAAGAAGGAAGATTGGATCAATGCCATGCATGAAGAATTGAACAACTTCAAGAGAAATGATGTATGGGAATTGGTGGAAAGGCCAAAGGACTACAATGTGATTGGAACCAAGTGGGTCTTCAAGAACAAGCAAGATCAAGATGGAATTGTGGTTAGAAACAAGGCAAGGCTAGTAGCTCAAGGGTACACTCAAGTAGAGGGTCTTAACTTTGGAGAGACCTATGCACCGGTTGCTAGACTTGAAGCAATTAGAATCTTGCTTGCTTATGCATGTGCTCATGACATCAAGCTCTATCAAATGGATGTGAAGAGTGCATTCTTGAATGGCTTCATCAATGAATTGGTGTATGTGGAGCAACCACCGGGCTTTGAAGATGAAAAGTATCCCAACCATGTCTACAAGTTGAAGAAAGCATTGTATGGCTTGAAGCAAGCACCAAGAGCATGGTATGAGAGATTGAGAGATTTTCTCCTCTCTAAAGGGTTCAAGATGGGCAAGGTGGACACCACTCTCTTCACCAAGAATATTGGGAATGACTTGTTTGTGTTGCAAATCTATGTTGATGATATCATATTTGGGTCAACCAATCAAGAGTTTTGTGAAGAGTTTGCTAAGATGATGGCCAATGAGTTTGAAATGTCAATGCTTGGAAAGCTCACATTCTTTCTTGGACTTCAAATCACGCAATTAAAGAATGGCACATTCATTAGTCAAGGCAAGTACATCAAAGACATGATCAAGAAGTTTGATCTTCAAGATGCCAAGTCAACGTCCACACCAATGGGAACAAATGGAAGCTTAGACCCCGACCCTAGTGGCAAGATGGTTGAGCAAAAGAAGTATAGGTCCATGATTGGGAGTTTGCTCTATGCAACCGCATCAAGACCAGACATTGCATTTAGTGTGGGCATGTGTGCTAGATATCAATCTGATCCAAGAGAAAGTCACCTCAAAGCAACAAAGAGAATTGTGAGGTACTTGAAGGGCACACAAGATGTTGGACTATGGTATCCAAAGGGATCCAAGTTTGATTTGATTGGATATTTGGATTCTGATTATGAAGGGTGCAAGATAAATAGAATGAGCACAAGTGGCACATGTCAATTCCTTGGAAGGTCACTAGTATCATGGTCTTCAAAGAAGCAAAATAGTGTTGCTCTTTCAACCGCCGAAGCCGAATACATAAGTGCGGGGAGTTGTTGCACTCAATTGCTTTGGATGAGATCAACCTTGAGGGATTTTGGATTCAAATTTGACAAGGTTCCATTGTATTGTGACAATGAAAGTGCTAGAAAGATGACTCAAAATCCGGTTCAACATCCAAGAACAAAGCACATTGATATTAGGCATCACTTCATAAGAGATCATCAACAAAAGGGTGACATTTGTATCATGGGCATTGGCACCGAAGATCAACTAGCCGACATATTCACCAAGCCACTTGATGAGAAGAGATTTTGCATGCTAAAGGGAGAATTGAACATTATTGACTTCTCCAACTTGAGTTGATGCACCCCACTTATATGACATGCCTCTCCTTCGACAACCCAAGGTAAAAGTTGGTTGACATGGCATTCATATATAGCTAAGGACTTGTTAGTGCATCTAGCCATCATGCATGCTTATTAGGCTCATTCATGAAAAAATCAAATGTTTTCAATGTATGTGTGGCACCACTATTGCTTTGAATGTTTTTATGAACTAGTGGTGGCATATGACATGTTTATGTGCTTGCAATCCTAGTGTCAACTCTAGAAAATGAGCTATTGATGTGTATTCTAACATGGTGCAAGATAACCCTTATGCATATGAGGTGTGAAAAAGCTTGTCTTTGGTTCAAACTTGAATACATGGAAAGGCAAGTGATCTAGATGAGACCACATGTGATACTTTGATTGACTTGATTTCTCTCATTTACACCTTTTGGTGATTGTTGACCAAGGGGGAGAAATAAGTCACAAAGATGTTGGAAAGATCACACAAATAAGGGAGCAAGCTCATAGACTACTTGTGCATTTGTATGTGCATGATCATAATGAAATGTTGCATTGTTTCAATATACATGATTGCTTGGTGTATGCTAGTTTTAGAAAAATTGATTGTTGTTTTGATCAACTAGCATGCATAGGATGTATATAGACAAAGCTCACATTTTAGCCTATAATGTTGATCTCATGGGGTATGTTGAGTTTTTGATGAATGTCTAGATACATGATGCTAAGGACTCCGATGGTTTCACGCTTCAAAGGTCCAAATTCTAGAACCTTAGCATCTCGTTTGGTATTAGTGTCTCTCCCCAAGATTTCTATCCATACATATGTGCCAAATTGATCCAAACACATGGAAGCACATATGTAGGGGAGAGCTACTACTACCAAAACCGAACCTTGAAATGTTTGTCCAATCCTTGATTCATGATCAAAACGCTATGGACAAGCAATTCAAGTTCAATTGAATTTTATTTCATATCTTTGTGAGTTGGTTGTCATCAATTACCAAAAAGGGGAGATTGAAATCTCATGTTTGGTTTTGGAAATTGATGACACACTTGTGGACTAATCCTTTGCTCTAAGTGATGACTATGAGATAGGATTAGGTTGATGACAAGGAGCATGATGATCATGAACATGGACGATGATGATGGACATGATGGATCGTCAAGCTCGAAGATCGGCTTGAGAGGAACCCGAGATCAAGGCAAAGGTATACTTGATAGGGTTTTTTTCTTTTCGGTGATCAAGACACGATAGAGAGCGTGATCACATTATAGAATAGATAGCCGACTATCAAGAGGGGATGCCGTGACAATCCTTTTATGAAGTGCTTCTAGGTCCAATTGACTTGCATATTGCATTTAGGACAATGAGAGCACTAACTTCGATCTTGCCTAACTTATCGACGTGCTAACATTGGTGATAACGTGGTCATCTTGACGTGTTGGCAACCCTTGGCAAGAGGCGAAGCAAGGTTGAAGCAAAGAGCAAAGAAAAAGATGAAGACATGCTGAAAACAGGGCGACCGGAAGCTCGACGAAGTGACCGGACGCACCGACCGGACCATCCGGTCGGTCGTCTCGCGCAGAGCCCCGCAGCTGGTTTTGGCCGGACGCAGGGACCGGACCCCCGGACCGGATCCTTCCGGTGCCCGACCGAAGCCGTGGACCGGACGCCGGGAGGAGGGCGCCCGGTCGTGGGCCCGACCCTTGTCGGTAGCGACCGGAAGCGGTGACCGGACTCGCGACCGACCCCGCCGGTGGTTCCGGTCGGTGCGTCCGTCCACCCCACCCCTTGAGGGCAAATTTTTAGAGCAACGGCTCTATTTCGAGGGGGCTCTATATATACTTGGATGGCTGGTTCATGGAGCTCTCTCTTGCACATTTGAACACTCTAACTTGCTAGTGAGCATTTGAGACTCCTCTCCACTCATCTCCTCATCACTAATTCGGATTCTTGGTGAGATTGAGAGAGATAGAAGTGCATTGCTTGCATCGGTTGCATTTAGAAGCACTTCATCCTTGGAGAAGCCGCGGGATTCTTGTTTTCTTGGGAATTTGCCCGGTTCCCTAGCGGCTTGGAGCAAGAGGCGGTGTTGAGCTCAAGTGGAGCTTGTTTGAGGCCACACCTGGTGGTGATTGTGAGGGGTCGTTCCTTACCCCGCGGAGATTCGCGAAAAGGAGCACTTGTGGATTGCTCGTGGCTTGTTGGACCCTCTCTTGTGATCGTTTGCTTGAGCTCCCATATAGGATTTGGCACCGCCATTAAGCTTAGCATACGTCAAGTGAGTGTGTCGCCACAACGAGGACTTAGCGTCTTGGGCAAGCACGTGAACCTCGGTAAAAATCATCGTGTCACTTGTTCTTGCTCGTTGGAGATTTCTTGGTGATCACGGTGATTGGCTACAACCTCGACACTACAACGGTGGTATTGTATTCTAGCACCTCTTGCATTACTTTTGTAGTATATCTTGTTAGGGTGCTTAGTGTTGTGTAGCTTGTTTAGTTAGCTTAGCCTTGTTAGCTCCTAGTGGTAGAATTAGTTAGTGTATCTTGTCTACCTAGGAGTAACTTAGCAACCTAGCCTTTTGCTTGTGATTAGAGACATTAGAATTGCTAGAATTGCTAGGAGGCTTTGCGTAATTAGTTTGAAGCATTTGCTTATTCGCTACGCCCTTATTTACTAACCGCCTTGCTTAGTGTTATTTGTAGAATTTTTAATAGGCTATTCACCCCCCCTCTAGCCATTAGGACCTTTCAACGGGTACCGAACACCCAATCAGTCCCGGTGCACGGCGTAAGTGCTTGTTCATTGCATGGCCTCTTTGACGGAGGCTGCGTCCCAGCCGAATCGCCCGCCTCTTCAGGGGTTATTGCTGCGACGCCGATCACTTGTATTGCTTGACGACGCCATAGTGATCTCCTTCTAACTCCGATCGATCCACGCAAATGTGAAAGGCTCCTAACCTTCTCTAAACTCCCTCAATGTCGAGGCGATCGGGAACCGGCTTGTGGAATGTGGATATCTTTCCAAAGAACCGCGGTGTATATATCTGAATAGATACGATCGATTACCAAAAAACGCCAGATCCCGCGCCAATATGAAACCGCAAAGCCCCGAATATGAAAGGGCGCGGCAAAATATGAAGCGTTGTCATGTGAAGTGATCATCTCTGGCGAAGTTGCCGCCCATCCTCGATGATAATTAAGAGCACCCACCAAAAACGTCTTACCTTCATTTTTCTACTCGTGCTTGCGGGAAATACAACTTGACGAGCAACCGGATCAACGTCTCATGAAGCCGACAGCAAGCGGTACACATCTCGGGGCGCCTATCGAGCTCTCAACAATGGCGGTTCGGAGGACCAACATGGCAAAGAAATCTGAGCGCACGCGACTCGAACAAAGTGAAGATCTCCTCCCGGCTTTACTTCAAAGATAGACTCAAAGACACGGACGAACCTACATTCTAAGCATGTCCTCGACCATGCTGGTTGTGAGCGATGCACCACGCGGTGAAGGAAGACAGCACCATGTCTTCTTCGGATGTCCCGTCGGTCGCGTGAAGTTTGAGTCGGCTTAGGGTCGGCCGATATCGGCCTTGGCCGATACTGAACCGACAGCTCCTCGTTCTCTGAATTCACAATAGCTTGCTTTGCTCGCTTGAAATATAAATGTTTTTCACTTGTTCGGTTTCGACTTACAACGACGGTCGTATTCGTGAGACCATGTGATGTAGAATATACGAAAGAACTTCACCTTTGCAGTTCAATACTTGTCATTTTATCGTAATTAGAATTGAGAAAATGACTCTTTGGAGTTCAGTTCAATACTCATCTCAATTGGCCAAAGACCTAGAACTTGGTCACGACAGGGTTGCCATCGCGAGCTCAATATATACTCGCACTTTGGCGCTGGAGTATATGCAATCGATCGTTGTTCATGGGATCTTGTGAAGTTTGAATAATTTGAAATTTCAATTTCAAAGTTTAAGAATTTTGAATAGAAACTTTGGAATACTAAATGACTTCAAACTAAAAAGTCATCAATAACAAATAGGCAATAATAAATGGAAAGGGCCGGCAACAAAGAAATTGGAAGCCCACCTTGTTTGAGCGAAAAAGCGTGGCGATAGACAAACATAAGTGCAACCAAGTAAAAGTTCATTGCAATAGGTGTGTATAAGTTGCAACGCCAAATGGATAGTATTACAACCATACAAATTGGTGGCAATACATACATGTTATTGCATCTTGTGGCAACAAAGGATGCAATAGTCACCTATCTATTGCCACGAGGTGCAAAAAATATTGCAACCCAAATAAGTGGTTGTGATATCGCCGCTCATAAGCAACCAACGCTAGTATGGATGCCATAGTTCATTTTTATTGCAACACACGACATGCTAATGCAACATACAATTGTTGTTGCAATACTTTTCACCAATTGCCACGAAAATCCTTAAAATGGGTGCAACAAAAATACCATCATTTTGCAACTGTGACAAAAAAATATCGCAACACAATTTTTTGTGTGGCAATATGGACACATATTACTACCATTTCGGTTTGGTTGGGTGCCATAGTACCCCCTATTGCACCCAAATGAGTGGTGTTGCCTAAATGTCTGGTTGCTATTGATCGAAAACTACGTAGTGTCAAGAATCTAGAAGATAAAAAGGTATGTGCGTAAATCAATACTATTACACCTAATACATCTATAGAGAAAGAAAAATCAACTACTCCAGAGAAGAGTACATCATCCAAAAGATGGAGGAAGAAGAAGACATCTCCCGAACATCATCGGAAGAGACAATAGAATCATCAGTGCCACCGATTGTGACAACCGATATACAATGGGAGTAAAGAGCGTAACTTGGAGTCTTGTTCGGAGGACTCAAAACACGTAATTCTCACCGAAAGGTAAGTCGGTAAGTTATCCATATTTAAATTCTCGCATTGCATATTTTCTTTCCATATCATGTTTATCTTTTTAGTATATGCACTTGAAAACAACTAAAATATTTTGTCTTTTGTGAAAACCTTTAAGGCCCATGCTAATATCCCGCAGGCTTAACACCTCTAGGCTATTTGCTATGGTGGCATAAAAATAAAATAAAGATAAAGTATTTATACACAAGTTATACTTTATTTTCTTTACATATATAAAAATTTGAAAAATAATAAAAATCTAAATATATCCCAGGCAACCTAAAGCAATGTGGCTAACCCTAATGCTTAATCAAGTTCCACTAGCTTTGTTGTCTATTTGAGATTAGCGATTTCAAAAAAGAGAAGAGATATGTTAGGCGTCATCTCCATTGCCAACTACCTCAACTTCTACATCATTGAAGATTACACTCCAATCTAGCTTGGGGAGTGCAACCCCCATTATCCGGATAAGTATTTTACTATCTATATATATATTATATTATATTATTATTAGCTAAATATTTTGTTTGCTAGAAAGTTTGTTAAGAGTCTAGTTTTTAATAGAGTCTAAAAAGTCTTTTGTTAGAGTGTGAATAAAAGGATCAAGAGAGAGTGCACACTAAAGTTTACTTTGTTCAACTAAAAGGAATCCTAAAATCTGCCAACATGGAGATGATGAATAGTTGCTCCATTGTTATACTTTTCTAGTACCTAGCTTTCAAGCATAATTTCTCTTGAGCTCCATTTGCAAAATTATTACTCAAAACCTGAAACCTATGGGTCCAAATGCTTGCTCTAAAGTCTAGGTAATTGACGGATATGATATATGATAGTCTAAGCCGCTATTTGATCTTACTCCTAGTGACACTAGATTTCTGAAATTTATACTTTGAGAATTGAAAATGCACATGATAAGTTCCTGTGTGACAAGAGTGTGAACCTCCTACCACAGCCATATATACATGCTCTTTAGATTAGGAAAACCTTTTGATAAAAAAAAATATATATATATATATATATATAGGTCGCTTGCTTTGCATTGAGTTTGTTCAATCTTTGTCGACCCTTAGAAACTTGTCATGCTGATCATGTACACTCCACTCATTCCACTTCACTACATTCCACTCTATTTTGACTCTATACACATATGCTATTTCCATCCTGGAAATATGCATCCACCATATACACCCATTCACTCTAGCCAAAGAAAAATGTTCTACTCCTATCCTAGGAGAGAGCAACCAAAAATATTCACTATACCCATCCACTCATTCATTGCTAGCCAATATCTTACAAAAGCTCCATTACATTTATACCTCTCAAAAAGTTATTGCAAAAGAGATCTGAGTTGTAGATTAAAAAAAAAAGAAGAAGAAAGAGAAAAAGAGAAAAAGAGAAAGGGAGATGAAAAATGGACAAAAGTCCTATGAGCGAGTAGAGCCTACCTCCCTAAACAAAAGAGATGAAAAATGAACAAGTGTTCGAGGGCGAGTAGAGCCCACATCTCTAAAAAAAATAATAAAGATGAAAAATGAACAAGTGTCCGAGGGTGAGTAGAACCCACATCTTTAAAAGAGAGGAAATAATGGACACAAGTCCGAGGGTGAGTAGAACCCACCTCTCTAATAAAAAGAAAAATAAAGAAAGAAAAAGATACAACCCAGGTTCTCTACAAAGTTTACAAAAGAGAGAAGAATTCAAGGAGCAAAAGTAAGATTTCCTATCATCTATTCTATCCACCATATATATATATCCTATCCACCATACACATGCACCACTTGATCAGTGTGACTTGTAACTTTGGATCCATTGCTTGAATTTACAATATATGCTTAGTAAGTAAATAAATTATTTTCTCCTACCTATGAGCCCCAGATATATAAGCCTTAGATATAGGGTGAGAGAGAAGAAGACATAGTATGCTAATGTCTTAGCCAAAAATATTACATACTATGAGAGAAAGGCAAACACTACCTTATTGCCTTAGAGAGGATCCACAAATACCACAAATGAGAGATTAGAGAGAAAGTCAAACTGAGGAACTTTGAGTTTTATTTAAAAACCAGCAAAAACTCCAGAAGGACAGTTGATCAAAAGAGTTTGAGATATAGTGCTTGACTTGACTGTTCTATCTTTCAATTACCCAAGATTGAAGAAAAGATATAAGCCCCAAAAAGGTAAAAAGGTAATAAGGGTAAGTTGAAGTTTAAAAAGTTTATTTTTATCTGGAGAGAAATTTTGTTTGAAAGCATGTGTACTTTAAAGGTGTGATAGCATTGCACCAACTCCTGATCCAAGTAAGTAGTTTAATATAATATCATGTGTCTTGCTAAGAGACTAGCAAGAGGTAAGCTTGGGGGAGCTTGTTGACACCTGTTATAGCATAATTTTATAAGTTAAATAATATGAAATAAGGGCTCAAGTCAAAGACCAAACATAAGTCTAGGGGTCTAACTAACATAATTCCATGAGTTTTGGTATTCAGTGACTTTCCGGGGACTTGATAGATAATTGCGAGAAAGATGGAGAAAGTTCCTAATATACAAGGCATATGAAGACAAGACTTAACCGTGAAGCAACTCAACCCGAAAAGTGAACTAAAACATTCTAGAAGATACCAGAGGACACGAGAAAAGACGGGAAGCCAAGGTGGCATGCCACCCTGGCGCCGCCAGGTGCCAACTAGGCCGGCCGCCAGGTGGGCCACCCCTGTCAGCCTCCCCTTCCTAGGTCGGTTTACTACCGACATTGAGGTTGTTTCTACACCGTTGCTGAAGGTCGGTTTGATCCAAGGGTTGACGTTCATCGCCAAGTACTATATAAGAAGACCACCACCCCTGTGGTCGAGGAGAAGTTCATTATCATACTCATTCATCAACCCATACCCATCTAGTCCAGCCAAGTCTAGACCTAAGCCCTAGTTCATACTAGAAGTAGTCAACTATCTAGTTAGTTCTAGTTGAAGATCAAGTTCATCTTGAGTTCCTGATTAGTCAAGAAGTAGCAAGGATCATCATTCTTGAGACTTCTCTCTTGTATTCAATCTGTAAGTACTCTTATATTTAGAATACAATTGTTATGGCTTTGATCTTTATAATTATTATATTCTTATTGATATGTGTTTATGCTTGCTATGATTATATGTTTAGTTTAGTAAGATTGCTTTATATTTTATGCATGGAATTGTATAGCATCCATATAGATGATCACTATGTGGGTGATAAGCAATGTGTAAACGTGGTGTTTATACAACGTTTATCCGCAATTGCACCCTATATTCGGGCCGTGTGGTAGATCGCGGGAGTGACAGTCCTGTTGAGTCCTTTGGAATCCACCCTCCGAATGTAGGACACGCCGAGTTTATTATTATGGTAATGACTAAGTTTCGTCCTTGGTTGTTATTGATAATGCTTGCCATGTGTAGAAGTAATCCAACCTTGCCATGATAGCTAGATGTATTGCACTAATTGTAGTATTCATTGACATATATGATTAGGAGTATCTTAGGAATATTCATTCTATTCTTTCTATAACATGTTAATAGCTCGTATGATTCTAGTGGCATATGATGATCTTAGACTTGGGTATTTATCATTATTATATATTTATCTTTATCCTGTGACTTATCCTGTTGAGTAATGTTAGATACATATGGCAACTCTGCATTACAATACTGTAAGGTGGATCTCATAGCTAAATCACAATATAAATCATTAGATATCCTTTTCTCTCTACTTTCCATAGACTCCCTTCCCTGTGGTAAAATATAAATACGATACTTGGATTACTCCCGGTGAAGTGCTACAATTGGTATTTCTATCTCGCGCGCTTTGCATATATCATGTTCATTCTTTTATCAAGGCCAATCAAGAGTACCATGCCCCGCATTTCTTTGAGCGTTATTGCTAGGGTGACAGACTAGTGTATAGGTAATGCCTAGAAATGAGTGGTATACCTTGAGTACATATCCCGGTGAGATTAACTCCACTATAGATAATGATACTATGTTACATCCCACTACTAACACCGCCTAACTTCGTTTTGTTGGATCATGAGGTTAATCCCATATCCAAGCTAACATGATTAGATAGATATCCCATATATATTTCTTTCGCTTTCCTAATTGGGATCGTGTAAGAAATATCAACAATGTCCATCATCATCGTCCATGTTCATGATCATCATACTCCTTGTCAACAACCTAATGCTATCTCAAGTCATCACTTAGAGCAAAGGATTAGTCCAACAAGTGTGTCATCAATTTCCAAAACCAAACATGAGATTTCAATCTCCCCCTTTTGGTAATTGATGACAACTAAAAACACAAAGATTTGAAATAAAATTCAATTGAACTTGAATTGCTTGTCCATAGCATTTTGATCATGAATCAAGGATTGGACAAACATTTCAAGGTTCGGTTTTGGTAGTAGTAGCTCCCCCCTACATATGTGCTTCCATGTGTTTGGATCAATTTGGCACATATGTTGGATAGAAATCTTGGGGAGAGATACTATTACCAAAAGAGATGCTAAGGTTTTAGAATTTGGACCTTTGAAGCGTGAAACCATCGGAGTCCTTAGCATCAATGTAACTAGACATTCATCAAAAAACTCAACATACCCCATGAGATCAACATTATAGGATAAAATGTGAGCTTTGTCTAGATACATCCTATGCATGCTAGTTGATCAATACATCAATCAATTTTCAAAAACTAGCATACACCAAGCAATCATGTATATTGAATTTAAATTACCAATGCAACAATTTCATTATGATCATGCACATACAAATGCACAAATAGTCTATGAGCTTGCTCCCCTATTTGTGTGATACTTCCAACATCTTTGTGACTTATTTCTCCCCCTTTGTCAACAATCACTAAAAAGGTGTAAATGAGAGAAATCAAGTCAATCAAAGTATCACATGTGGTCTCATCTACATCACTTGCCTTTCCATGTATTCAAGTTTGAACCAAGGACAAGCTTTTTCACACCTCATATACAAAAGGGTTATCTTGCACCATGTTAGAATACACATCAATAGTGCATTTTCTAGAGTTGACACTAGGATTGCAAGCACATAAACATGTCATATGCCACCACTAGTTCATAAAACCAATCAAAGCAATAGTGATGCCACACATACATTGAAATCATTTGATTTTCCATGAATGAGCTTATTAAGCATGCATGATGTCTAGATGCACTAACAAGTCCTTAACATCATATGAATGCCATGACAAACAACTTTTACCTTGGGTTTGTCGAAGGAGAGGCATGTCATATAAGTGGGGTGCATCAACTCAAGTTGGAGAAGTCAATAATGTTCAATTCTCCCTTTAGCATGCAAAACCTTTTCTCATCAAGTGGCTTGGTGAATATGTTGGCTAGTTGATCTTCGGTGCCAATGCCCATGATACAAATGTCACCCTTTTTGTTGATGATCTCTTATGAAGTGGTGTCTTATATCAATGTGCTTTGTTCTTGGATGTTGAACCGATTAGCACTTTCATTGTCACAATACAATGATACCTTGTCAAATTTGAATCTAAAATCCCTCAAGGTTGACCTCATCCAAAGCAATTGAGTGCAACAACTTCCCGCACTAATGTATTCGGCTTCGGCGGTTGAAAGAGCAACACTATTTTGCTTCTTTGAAGACCATGATACTAGTGACCTTCCAAGGAATTGACATGTGCCACTTGTGCTCATTCTATTTATCTTGCACCCTCCATAATCGGAATCCGAATATCCAATCAAATCAAACTTGGATCCCTTTGGATACCATAGTCCTACATCTTGTGTGCCCTTCAAGTACCTTACAATCCTCTTTGTTGCCTTGAGGTGACTTTCTCTTGGATCGGATTGATATCTAGCACACATGCCCACACTAAATGCAATGTCCGGTCTTGATGCGGTTACATAGAGCAAACTACCAATCATGGACCTATACTTCTTTTGCTCAACCATTTTGCCACTAGGGTCGGGGTCTAAGCTTCCATTTGTTTCCATTGGTGTGGACATTGACTTGGCATCTTGAAGATCAAACTTCTTGATCATATCCTTGATGTACTTGCCTTGACTAATGAATGTGCCATTCTTCAATTGCTTGATTTGAAGTCCAAGAAAGAATGTGAGCTCTCCAAGCATTGACATTTCAAACTCACTGGCCATCATCTTAGCAAACTCTTCACAAAACTCTTGGTTGGTTGATCCAAAGATAATATCATCAACATATATTTGCAACACAAACAAGTCTTGTCCAATCTTCTTGGTGAAGAGAGTGGTGTCCACCTTGCCCATCTTGAACTCTTTAGAGAGGAGAAAATCTCTCAACCTCTCATACCATGCTCTAGGTGCTTGTTTCAATCCATACAAAGCCTTCTTCAACTTGTACACATGGTTGGGATACTTTTCATCTTCAAAGCCCGGTGGTTGTTCAACATAGACCAACTCATTGATGAAGCCATTCAAGAATGCACTCTTCACATCCATTTGATAGAGCTTGATGTCATGTGCACATGCATAGGCAAGCAAGATTCTAATTGCTTCAAGTCTAGCAACCGGTGCATAGGTCTCTCCAAAGTCAAGACCCTCTACTTGAGTGTACCCTTGAGCTACTAGCCTTGCCTTGTTTCTAACCACAATTCTATCTTGATCTTGCTTGTTCTTGAAGACCCACTTGGTTCCAATCACATTATAGTCCTTTGGCCTTTCCACCAATTCCCATACATCATTTCTCTTGAAGTTGTTCAATTCTTCATGCATGGCATTGATCCAATCTTCCTTCTTTAATGCATTTTCAATGTTCTCCGGTTCTTCTTGTGCTACAAAGGCATGGTGTGCACAAAAAGATGCCAATCTTCTTCTAGTAACCACTCCACTATTGATATCACCGACAATTTGATCAATTGGATGATCTCTTGCTATGTTGGATGGTTGCATCACTTGCACTTGATGACTAGGATGAGTGGATGGACTAGCTTGTTGCTCTTGATCTTCATCATCTTGAGTACCACTAGTGCTTGCTTCATTTGCATTAATCTCAATTGTAGTGGTAGGCAATGGAATGTCTTCATCATCATCAACTTGCCTTGGCCGAATGTCACCAATATCCATGTTTCTCATTGCATTCTCCAAGTTGGAGCCACTAACATCATCATGATTTTCAACTTCATTTTGAGAGCCTTGGGTTTCATCAAAGTCAACATCATGTACTTCTTCAAGTTTGCCACTACCCAAGTTCCACACTCTATAAGCTTTGCTTGTGGTTGAATATCCAACAAGGAACCCTTCATCACATTTCTTGTCAAACTTACCCAATCTTGTGTCTTTCTTGAGAATGTAGCATTTGCATCCAAAGACTCTATAGTAACCAATGTTGGACTTCCTTTCATTGAGCAACTCATAAGGTGTCTTCCCAAGCATACCATGGCAAAAGAGTCGGTTGCTACAATAGCAAGCCGTGTTGATTGCTTCGGCCCAAAAGGAATGGCTAACATTGTACTCACTAAGCATTGATCTTGCCATTTCAATTAAGGTTCTATTCTTCCTCTCAACTACACCATTGGATTGAGGAGTGTAGGTTGGTGAGAATTGATGTCCAATTCCAAGCTCATCGGACAACTCTTCTATTCTTGTATTCTTGAACTCACTCCCATTGTCACTTCTAATCTTCTTGATGGATGTCTCAAACTCATTTTGAACCCTCTTGATAAAAGTCTTGAAAATCTCAAATACATCATTCTTGTCATGCAAAAAGAACACCCATGTGTATCTAGTGTAGTCATCCACAATGACAAAACCATACTTGTTGCCACCAATGCTAGAGTATGATGTTGGCCCAAACAAGTCCATGTGTAGCAACTCAAATGCCTTGCTTGTACTCATTGTGCTCTTGGTTGGATGTGCATTGCCATGTTGCTTGCCGGCTTGACATGCTCCACAAGGTTTGTCCTTCTCAAACTTCACATCATTCAAGCCTCTAACCAAGTCATGCTTCATCAACTTATTCAATTGTTTCATTCTAACATGACCAAGCCTTCTATGCCATAACCACCCTTTGCTAGCCTTTTGAGAGTAGACATGTTGTCAATTGAGCTTCTTTTGAGTTGAAATCAACAAGGTAGAGATCACCATATCTAAATCCCTTGAAGATCATATTTGCACCATCACCACTAACCACTTTAACTTCTTGACTAGTGAATATGCATTTGTAGCCAAGATCACAAAGTTGAGAGACCGACAAGAGGCTGTAATCAAGATTATCAACTAGCAACACCTTTGACAAGCTCTTCTCTTGAGTGATAGCAATCTTGCCTAGCCCCAACACATTGCCTTTCTTGTCATTGCCAAATGTGATTGACTCATACTCATCAATGCCCTTGATGCTAATTGACTTGAACATATGAGAATCCCCGGTCATGTGTTGAGTGCACCCACTATCCATTATCCAATGCTCTCCTCCGGCATGGTAATTGACCTACAAAATAGAGATCAATTCTTCTTAGGTACCCAAACCTTTTTGGGTCCTTCAAGGTTAGTCACCAAGGCCTTCGGTACCCAAATGGCTTTCTTCTTTGAGCCCATCCATGGTGTACCAATGAACCTAGCACGAACACCATTTTCCTTCTTCACAAGCATATATGAATGATCAAGCTTGATGGAAGAAACATTGGTTCTCTTGTTCATGCACTTTGGCTCTAAATGACCAACTTGCTTGCAAGCTTTGCAATAGCTACCATTGCTCTTCACAAAACGAGTCTTGTGAGTCACATAGGCGGCCTTGCCTTTCTTGGGGATATAGCCTAAGCCCTCCTTGTATAAGGATGCCCTTTGGCTACCCAAGCACATAAGCAAGCGGTCCTCACCACCATAAGCCTTAGCTAAGGTGTGATTGAGCTCCTTCACTTCCCTATTTAAACAAGCATTCTCATGAATAAGCATAGGGTTGTCATTATCTTCACTAGAGATGGATATGCTAGTGATAGAGCTAGTGGAGGTCTCACACTTGGGGGTTGATTCATCAACAAGAATGTCACACATGATGCTTGCATTGCATGTATCAACCTTATCCTCAACTAAGCACAACTTGTGCTCATCAAGTAGAGAGGAATGAGCTTTCTCTAACTTAGAATGAGATTTCTCAAGCTTCTTATGGTCTACCTCTAGACTCTCATAAGTTGCCCGAAGCTCACCAAGTTCTTGCTTAAGGCTCTTTGTTTCCTTACGCAAGCCCTTTCATTCCTTTCTACTTTGCTTGAACATGACAATGCACTCATCAAGCATGCTTTGCAACTCTTCCCTAGAGAGAGTTTGCTCCTCATCATCACTATCACTATCACTATCATTATCATCATCACTAGTGATAGATTGTACCTTGGTGGCCTTAGCCATGAAGCATGAAGAAGGAGTGTCGAAGAGGGAGATCTTGTCATGCATAGCAAGGTGAGCTTGTCCCTTCTTCTTCTTCTTGTCCTCTTCTTCATCACTTGAAGATGATGAGCCATCACTATCCCAAGTAGCCACATGTGACTCATTCTTCTTCTTGGGCTTGTTCTTCTCATTCTTGGCATCATTCTTCTTTCTTGCCTTCTTGATGCCCTTCTCATCATCACTCTCATAAGGACACTCGGCAATCAAGTGACAATCATCATGGCAACGAAAGCATGTCATGTTGCCTTCATTCTTGCCATCCTTGGTCTTCTTCTTGGATGATTGCTTCTTCTTGTTCTTGGAGATGTAGTTCTTCTTCACAAATTTTCCCAATCTCCTCACAAAGAGAGCCATTTGCTCATCCACTTCACTTCCACTTATAGAGGTGCCATCCTCTTCATCACTTGATTCTTCCTTCTTCTTCTTGCCCTTGGATGAAGAACTAGCTTTGAGGGCCAATCCCTTCTTGTCATCTTTCTTGTCCTCATCCTTGGTCTTCTTGTTTGCCTTGTTGATGAGTTCTTGCTTCTTCTTGTCATCTCTATAGGAGTCATCGGTCATGACCTCATCAAGCAATTGGTTTGGGGTCAAATCCTTCAAGTTTGTCCTCACAAGCACCGTGATGAACATCCCAAACCTCTCCTAAGAAACACCTCAAGAACTTCATGTTGAAGGTCTTGTCCTTGATGTCTTCACCAAGTGCATTGAGATCGTTCACCAACACTTGCATGCGGTGGAACATCTCCTCGACGCGCTTTCATCTTCTTCCATCTTGAAGCTATTGAATTGCTCAAGCTTTATGTATGCTTTGGCTTGCTTGACGCCTTCGGTGCCCTCATAGCACTCTTCTAGCTTCTTCCATATCTCATGAGCAATTGTGAGTGACTTGACTTGCTCAAACACTATATCATTGAAAGCTTCATGAAATGCGCCACGGCAAGATCATTTGCATAGATCTTCTTCTCTCTTGGCGTTGGCTCATTTGGTTTCGCCACTTCAAACTTGTTCTCGGTCACAACCCACACTTCTCTATTGATTGACTTGAGGTGTGCGGTCATCATCACCTTCCAATAGGCAAAGTTGGTGCCATCGAAAGGTGGCGCCTTCTTGGTGTTGTTGACATGAAAATTCATTGCCATTTTGTCACCGTAGGATGTTAAGCCTTCTAAAAACGGTGCCTCGGCTCCGATACCACTTGAAAGGTCCTAATGGCTAGAGGGGGGTGAATAGCCTATTAAAAAATCTTGCAACAACACTAAACAAATGGATTAGACAATAAGATGGCGAAGCTAAATAAGCGATACTACACTTCTGGCTAGGCAAGCCACAATTCAATTCTATTGTCTCTAATCCACACAAGGCTAAGTCTCTAGTTTTACTCCTAGGTGATCAAGCAATTCTAACTAAACTACCACTAGGAGCTAAACATGGCTAAGGAACCTACTCAAGGTAAACAACTAAGCACCCTAACAAGATATACTACTAAGTAATGCAAAGAGGTGCTAGAATACAATACCACCGGTGTAGTGTCGAGGTTGTAGCCAATCACCGTGTACAAGAAATCTCCAATGAGCAATGACAAGAGACACGATGATTTTTTACCGAGGTTCACGTGCTTGCCGGCACGCTAAGTCCCCGTTGTGGCGACACACTCACTTGACGTATGCTAAGCTTAATGGCCGGTGCCAAATCCCCTATGGGAGCTCAAGCAAACGATCACAAGAGAGGGTCCAACAAGCCACGAGCAATCCACTAGTGCTCCTTTCGTGAATCTCCCGCGGGGTAAGGAACGACCCCTCACAATCACCACCGGCGTGGCCTCAAACAAGCTCCACTTGAGCTCAACACCGCCTCTTGCTCCAAGCCACTAGGGAACCGGGCAAATTCCCAAGAAAACAAGAATCTTGCGGCTTCTCCAAAGATGAAGTGCCTCTAGATGCAATCACCAATGCAATGCACTTCTATCACTCTCAATCTCACCAAGAATACGAATTATGGATGGAGAGATGAGTGGAGAGGAGTCCCAAATGCTCACAAGCAAGTTAGAGTGTTCAAATGTGCAAGAGAGAGAACATGAAACCGGGCAAACCCATATATATAGCCTCTCCCACGAGATAGAGCCGTTGGCCTTCAAAATGAGCTCTCTGCGGGGTGACCGGGCGCGACCGACCGGACTCACTAGTGAGTCCGGTCGCGGGTCCCGGCCGATGCTTCCGGTCACTACCGACAAGCATCGGGCCCACGGCTGACTCGCTCCAACATGCGTCCGGTCACAGGGTCCGGTCGAGCACCGAAGCATCCGGTCACAGCGTCCGGTCATTTTGCCCAAAACATGCTCTCTGCCGAGGCCTTGACCGACCGGAGCGTCCCGGCCGGATTCAATGCGTCCGGTCGCGCTTCCGGTCGGCCAGCGTCCGGCCAGCTTTTCCTGCGTGTTCTTCAAGTTGTTGTCGCCCTTTGCTTCAACCTTGCTTCGCCTCTTGCCATAAGTTGCCAACACATCCAAGATGATCACGTTATCATGCATGTTAGCTCGTCGATAAGTTAGGCAAGATCGAAGTTAGTGCTCTGATTGTCCTAAATGCAATATGCAAGTCAATTGGACCTAGAAGCACTTCACCAAAGGATTGTCGCGGCATCCCCTCTTGATAGTCGGCTATCTATCCTATAATGTGATCACACGCTCTATCGTGTCTAGATCACCGAAAGGAAAACCCTATCAAGTATACCTTTGCCTTGATCTCTCGGGTTCCTTTCAAGCCGATCACCGAGCTTGACGATCCATCATGTCCATCATCATCATCCATGTTCATGATCATCATGCTCCTTGTCAACAACCTAATCCTATCTCATAGTCATCACTTAGAGCAAAGGATTAGTCCAACAAGTGTGTCATCAATTTCCAAAACCAAACATGAGATTTCACACACTCTATATGCTTTGCTTGTGGTTGAATATCCAACTAGGAACCCTTCATCACATTTCTTGTCAAACTTGCCCAATCTAGTGCCTTTCTTGAGAATGTAGCATTTGCATCCAAAGACTCTAAAGTAACCAATGTTGGGCTTCCTTCCATTTAGCAACTCATAAAGTGTCTTCCCAAGCATACCATGGCAATAGAGTCGGTTGCTACAATAGCAAGCCGTGTTGATTGCTTCGCCCAAAAGGAATGACTAACATTGTACTCACTAAGCATTGATCTTGCCATTTCAATCAAGGTTCTATTCTTCCTCTGAACTACACCAGTGGATTGAGGAGTGTAGGTTGGTGAGAATTGATGTCCAATTCCAAGCTCATCACACAACTCTTCAATTCTTGTGTTCTTGAATTCACTACCATTGTCACTCCTAATCTTCTTGATGGATGTCTCAAATTCATTTTAAGCCCTCTTGACAAATGACTTGAAAATCTCAAATACATCATTCTTGTCATACAAAAAGAACACCCATGTGTATCTAGTGTAGTCATCAACAATAACAAAACCATACTTGTTGCCACCAATGCTAGAGTATGATGTTGGCCCAAACAAGTCCATATGCAACAACTCAAATGCCTTGCTTGTACTCATTGTGCTCTTGGTTGGATGTGCATTGCCATGTTGTTTGCCGGCTTGACATGCTCCACAAGGTTTGTCCTTCTCAAACTTCACATCATTCAAGCCTCTAACCAAGTCATGCTTCACTAACTTGTTCAATTGCTTCATCCCAACATGACCAAGCCTTCTATGCTACAACCACCCTTTGCTAGCCTTTGAGAGTAGACATGTTGTCAATTGAGCTTCTTTTGACTTGAAATCAACAAGGTAGAGATCACCATATCTAAAACCCTTGAAGATCATGTTTGTACCATCACCACTAACCACTTCACCGGTTCTTTTGGCCATTGTAGAGTGATCTCCGCCTGCAGCTTCCACGGCGGCTTCGTAGCTCATAATAAACTGCCTGGGATCGGAGGTCCCACTTTGTATCTTGGTAGGTGCTGGTGGCTATAAGCCGGAGGCCACTCCACGAGCTGGAGGGTGTAGGAGAGGGGGGATTTGGGGTCGTAATGATGATTCTACGGGGGCTGCGTTTGGGCGAGGCGCCCAGTATCATCCCCGATGTGACTGCTAGGGTACAATTGACTTATGCGCAGGGGTGGATGGCGCTTGATTCTGTTGTGGTGGAGGTGGGGTTGGTGGAGGCGGGGCTCTCCCGGAGCGGAGGGTTGCGGATGATCGCGAGACCGTGGCTGCCCTCCGCCATTGACTTTTGTTGCCTCGAGCTCCCGATTGATCCATGCTAACTCGGTCTGGCGGCCGGCCTGTTCCACAGCGTCCGCAGGTTGCCTTTCGGTCAAGGCCTGCAACAGCCTTCTCTTTTCTGCGATCTGGGGCTGCGGGGCTCGAGAGCCCTGTTCCCCCTGCTCGGTTTCTTCTTCTTCATCCTCCGTGGCGCTCTCAAGGAGTCCTTGAGCGGATCTGCGGGGTTCGCTCGGGTTGGTGACCTCTGCGCCACCGGCTCTGTACCACCGCCCTCGGCCCTGCGCCCGCTGCCTTCTTTGGGCGGGGGGGCCTTCTTCCCAGGTGACCTCTAACACCGGGACGGCCGGGGCTCCGAGAAGGCAGGGGCCCCCCGCTCCCGCAGCCCCTTTGCACGGAGTTGCTCGGGTGAGCGGTGGCCATCTTGTGGTGTCCGAGGGGTTCGATCCTGCGGGGGTCCCCTTCGGGGGCGGGGTTGTCCCGCCGCGGCCTTGAGCGTCTGTTCGGCAAGTGACCGGCATGGCCGGGCTTTTTGTGTCATTCCCCATGGACGGCGCCAACCGTGGGATCACTCCACGCCCCTTAGCCTTCGCTCCCGGAGGAGGCGGGAAGGGGCGAGGGCTTCCCATAGGGTGAGGCGAGAATAGTGGGCGCGGCGCGGTGGCCTCCGGCGACTCGACCTTCGCCAAGGGTCGGGCCGTTCGGAGGGCGTCCGGGCCTCCGGAAGTAGTCGATTACCTTACGTGGGACCAGTGAATGGAAAACGAGTAAATGGCATTTAAACCGGGCAACAACCGATCCCTTTCCTCGAGCCCGCACTGGGTATTTATAGGAATACAAGGGGCCAGAGGGGCTAATTTACAATTTGGTACACGGTAGGTGGGGGGGACACACGCTTACGTGTGGACCCTCACGGGGGTAGGCTAGTAACTATTCGTACAAGGTTAATACGGGGAATTACACACTCGGCTCCTTCCGAGCCGGGGGGCATAGGGTTTCCCACGCCGGCCGCCGGGTCGCGCCAGTGGGGGGGCCGCCTCGGGGTCTCCTTCGCCGGCGTCCCCCACACCCTTGGGGTCCGCTTTTGTTCTTGACTTCAACCGGCGACCTCGAGGGCCGGCTTTTGACGGAGAGGGGTGAAGCCTCGCCTCGATCGTGCCTTCGCGGAGGGGCCTTCACTTGCCGATCCTGCGAGACTTCATCAAAAAACTTGTTAAGGGAGATTTGTTCTTGGCCCCCCGTAGTGAGGGCTGCGGGGGCTGCCGGGGCTGGCGGGGTCGCCCTCCCCAGCAGCAGCCCCTCGAAGGTCCGGTTCCCTCCGGGGGCGAACGCAGCGCAAAGACTTTTGGAGGGTCCCAAATGGATGGCATGCTTGTTAACCCTTGGGCCCTTGCCAGCGGCGTCCCTGGCTGCTCGTGGGCCTCGCGGAGGTAGGCCTCGGCCCTTTTCCCTTGTTCGACTTGGTGGGTCTGCCCGTCTTGCGAGTTAGGGTTTGCTCGTCGTGATGGAACGGTGTTGGTTTACTTGTGAGTGCCGCGGCTCGGGGTAGGTTGTGTTTGTTTGGGGGGTACGGATGCCGTTCATTTGCCTGTGTGTAGCGGATCGGAGGGTTGGGCGTGTTGTTGGGATCCGAGCCGCGATCTTCGGGGGTTCGCCGTTGCTCCCCGCGCGCGCCCCCTCCCTCGCCATGGCCTATAAATATGTACGGTTGGTGGGGGTTAGGGTTTGTGCTCTGTTTTAAACTTTCACGCTCTCACTTTTGCCTCGTGCCTCCACGCTCTCGCTCACCGCTTTGCTGCCGCCGTAGGTCCGCTGCTCCTCTTAGCGGAGGTTGCCCCGTGTCGCTGGTTTCGGAGGGTCCTTCGATGGCTTGTACCAAGGAGACAATGAGGCCGAAAGGCGGTTGTTGAGTGCTTCGAGTTTCCCCTGAGCAAGAGTACTTGACAAGTCCTTGAAGAAGTTCTAGAAGGAGCACGAGTTCTTCCATAAGAAGTGCTTCCGCTGCGGAGGGGTGAGACGATTTGCCACGCCCGGGCCGGCGAGGTCATCGCCTTCGAGGAGTTCTTCCACGCGGGGGCTCCGCTTCCCGTGTGTGACCTTGTGCCGGGGGTGTTGCGAGGTTTAACCTCTCGCTTCCACCAAACTCACGGCGTCGTGCTTCCCGCGGGCTTATGACGTGCGTGTGGGCGTGCCCTCCGTCGGGCCGGAGCCGACGGTGGATGGCTTCATCGGCTCCCACACCGTGCACTACCAGCCGCGACCGTGAGGTCGACGGAGACGGAGGTTTTCCGCGCCCGATACGGTGTGTGTGTGTGCCTTCATCCCCTGCAGCTGGGTGGAGGCTCCCGCCGCGGCGCGGCAGGGAGCAAGTGGGGGCGCGGATCTGGCTGGACCACCGGGTTTTACTACCGCCTGGAGGGCGCAGAGGGGGCTCTATGGCGACCCGCAGTCCCTCTCCATCGCGAAGGTGAGGCCGGTGAAGACGGGGCGGAGGCGACGAAGGAGCTGGACGCCCTCCGCGCCATGTCTCACTATGTCTGCGTGTGGGACTTGGTGGAGGAGTTCGCGGCGGCATAGGTGCAGTGCCGGGGTCGAGGGTGCCCGCAAATGAGGTTGCGGATTCGTGGAGTACCCCCCTAAGGGGCCGAAGGCCGTGAAGTTTGATTTGGAGAAGGTGTGGTCGAGCTGCTGGAGGCGGCGAGGGGTGACAAGGAGGAATTTGGGCGGTGGTGATGGCGAGGCCAGCGCCTGTTCCGATTTTCTTATCGGAAAGTTGGAGTCTTCGGAGATCAGGCGGATCCGCGCCTGCCTCGACGACCGCCGCCGGGTGAACCGAGTCTTTGACTTGCTTGGGGTGGAGTACGGGGATTGGCCGACCGAGGCCGACGGTGACGCCATGGATGCGGGAAGCGCAAGCGGGGTCCGCAAGGCCGAGACGCACGCCGGCCGTATCCCGAGCCTCCGGTGAAGCGGGGCGCTGCCCTCTCGCCCCCACACGCCGCTCGGAGGGGGGCGCAGGCTCTTCATGGGGGGGCCGGTGGGTCTCGGGTGGCGGACCTCGGCTGCTTTCATCTCCGATGATGAGGAGGACAAGGCGGAAGACGCGGAGGTGGCCGGGAGGTGGACGCGGAGGGGCCTCCGACGACGGCTCGACTACGAGGAGCTTGAGGGAGGAGAGGGGCCGTGATGACAGCCCCTCCAAAGAGGAGGAGGAGGGTGCCGACGAGGATGACGGAGACAGAGCGGCCCGGTGGCACGGTCCGCCATTGCCCTTCGCGCTAGCACCCGACGACCCGCCCTATCGGCGGTGCCACGGTGGGGGCGGGGGCGCGATAGTGGATGATCCTCCGAGGCCCCCCCCGCAGCCGTAAGGCGCTTTGGGGAAGCAGGGGGCCCTCGACGCCGCCCTGTGTTGCCGTAATCCATCGGCATCGATGATGTCGACGTGGAGCCGCACACGGGCGTGACCTCCGCGATACCCCCTTCCAGCCACGGAGGTTGAGCAGAGGCTCATCGGTCGCATCTTCGACCGGTGCGCCCCGCCGGAGGCGGAGATGCACGTGGCGAACCGCCCCCGCGCTATCCATGAAGGCATCAAGGTGAAGACGGCGGAGCTTCCGGTGCCGACGCTGGGGCGGCCATCCGCGAAGGTTGGGACGCCGTTGATCATGATGATGCCATGAGGAAAGCCTCCGACGAACTTAAGGAGAGCCGGCGGGAGGCCCAAAGCTTAGGGAGGCCGCCGACGAGGTGAAGCGCCTTTCGAGGGAGGTAGCGGACCTCAAAGAGGGGGGCGGGCCGGGCGGGAGAATGAGCGCCCGACGACGGAGGCGCGGGGAGGCCCGCTGGCACGGGAAGCGAGGTGACGGCCTCGGCGAAAAACTCAACGAGCCGAGCTGTCTTTAGTACGCGGAGGCGGAGGCCTTCAAGGCGCCCTCGACGCGTTCTTGGTGGGGTCGGGGCTGCTCCGCCGGCTGCGTTGCCGAACCCGACCCCGCCTCGTTGGCGCCCGGATGCGCCGGGAGGTGGGGAGTTGCCGAAGGTGGTGGCTCCGCGCTGAACTTGAGCCAGCACCGCCGGCCGTTGCCTTTGAGGGGCCCTCCGCCATCTCGATGCGCACATCGGCCGGCGTCGCCGACCCGGACCGCTCACTTTCCCAGCCCGACCCGAGTCGTGGCCTTGGAAAGGAGCCGGGACGTGAAGCATTTTACGACCGCCTTCATCAAGCGCTTCCACGTACGAGGGTGGGCGGGAGGCGGCCCTCGACTTTGCGAAAGGCCGATCCGCTAGGAAGGTTAGTTGCTTTCTTGGCTACCGTTTGTTCGCTTCTTTTGCTCTTTGTTTGTTGTTACTCCGTCTTACGTGCTGGTTTGGTGGTGGTCTAGGTCGGCTAGCCGGCCGGCCTCCGGGCGGAGGGGCTCCCGGTGCGCGCTGGAAGAGGTCCGTGACACCGGACGGGTTGAGGTGTCGGGGTCGCTCCCGGGTGATTCGTGCCTCCGCCGCGGCCGGCCGGGGTGGTCGCCGCCCCCGCCTCCGCGCATCCGCCTCCGGCCGTTGCTTCTCCAACTCCCCGCCCGCCGGCCGACGCTTCGCCTGCCGTGCCCTCGGAGACCGGTGCCCCCTACCGTGCCTCCGACGACTCCTCCGGCCGCCGACGCCGCCGCGGCCTCCGACGCAGAGGTGGTTTAGGCTCCTTAGGCGTTTTGAGGGTTTATCGCCTTTTGTTGTGTCGCCGCGCTTGTCAAACTTGCGGCCTTCGGGCCTTTATTGTTAATGAAGAAAAATATTGGTGGTTTTGGTACCTTCGCTAACTCGAAAGTTGTCTACTTTGTGGCCATATCACTCTTTTTCTACGATTGAGTCGGTTCGGTGGGGCCGACGGTGTTTGGTGGTTGCTTGTTGATCGCGCAGTACCCGGGGGCTTGCGCGGAGGGTGCTCAACGTGGTTCCGCTTTATGATGAATCGGCAGGACATGTTTATTTCGGGGAGAGATGGGTTCATGCGATGCAGCGGTTTCCTGGGTTGCCCTTCGAGCGATTTTGGTGGGGCCGGATCGAAAGTATGACATTACCAACCGAGCCTCGGAGGTCTTCTGGCGGACCCATGACTTGACAGTAACGCCAAGTGGAGCGGGTTCTCTTCGAGCGGACCCCGCCAAGCGGTGTTGGAGGACGATATCGAAGATGGCGAGGCCGTTGCTATCGCGCCGGTCACGCGGCTTGCCGGGTTGATCGCGAGGCCGGGTTGTTATCCCGAAACAGAGGAGCCGGGCTTCGAATGGAGTGATTCGCGGAGGGTCTTCCGGCGTCGCGTGTTGAGCGGTGATCTCCCGCTTGTTCTGGCCGGAGCCTTTGGTACCGGAGTCGTGTGATTTTGCTGATGAGCCGTTGGTAGAGGTGGTGGATGTGGAAAAAGTTTGTTGAGCGCGTGGGCGAAGGTGTTGGTTAGGGCTGTTTTACACGGGGTTGTAACCTCTGTGGCGGAAGAAGTGTGTGCGGGGAGTCGATGATTTGTTCGCCCACAGAGGGCTATGTACTTTTGTGGTTGATGGTTAACTGAAAGTGTAATGTTTGGTGGAGGGTCGTCCGTGCTTGTATTTTACTTATCATGCGAGGCTTGTTCATTCATTCGGAGGTAGCCGCTTAACTCAGCGGGCGTGCCTATTCGTTAGCGCGTGAGTTGCACGTTTCGAAGGTAGCCGCGCTAAACAAATGGGCGCCTATTTTCTTTGGTGCGGGGCTCGCGCTATCGAGGTAGCCGTGTTAAACAAAATGGGCGTCCCCCTATTTTCTTTTGGTATGCGAGGCTCACAAGACGGAGGTAGCCGCGTTAGGACAAATGATGTTTCCCTATTTTCTTTAGTGCGAGGCTCGCGCTCATCGGAGGTAGCCGTGTTAGACAGCGGCGTCCCCTATTTTCTTTAGTGCGAGGCTCGCGCTCATCGGAGGTAGCCGTGTCAGACAGCGGCGTCCCCTATTTTCTTTAGTGCGAGACTCCGGCAGAGTCGGAGGTAGCCGCGTTGACAGCGGCGCGTCCCTATTTTCTTTAGTGGGAGACTCGTGCGTTTGGAAGGTAACTTAACCGACAAGACTCGTTACTTTTTATTGCTTGTCTTTGTTACAAGGTTTTTTATTTTGGGCGCGGAGGGTCCTTCTCGGGCCCTGGGGTTCCTCGTTGAAGCTCGGAGTTGTTGCGGAGGTGCGCCCTTGAATGTTTGCGAACCCGCGTTTCGTCATCCGTAGACTTGGGTCGCAAAGGTTCCCCGTGCGAATGGAATTCTTGCGGAGGTGGTTCCGATTGGCGGATTCTGCGCCTTGCGGCCCGACCTCGTTGATGGCGGTCGTCTTGGTCGTTGTTGTTGGACCGCCTTCTCGCGTTAGTGTTCGGGGGTTGGGCCGCGCCCTTCGAACTTTGATTCCTTTGGTGAAGTTGCCCACCGGAGAACGTTACATTCTCCATTGTGGTATCTTCCTCGAAGGAGTCTCCGCTCTGGGTTGGTCTGCGTTTTGTGCGAGGTGCTCTGGGCAGGCCGGGCATAGGTGGTTGTGGAGGACCGAAATGCTCTAGTTTGTCTCGCATTTGGTCTTTGTTGGTTTGAGGAGGTTTGGGGTTTCGCGGCCTCGGGGGGCACCTGTAGCGCTATTGCTCTTCATTGCGCCGCAGTCTACCACGGGGGTTGGGGCTGGTTTACATTTCCCATTGTGGTGCCTTTGCTCGATTAGGGAGACCGGGGTTTTCGGAGGTATCCCCGGCATCTGCCCCCAGTAGGATCGGGGCTTGGCTCGGGTGGTGGCATGGTGGTGTATGTGGCCGATGGCTGCTCTCTTCCCGACTTGGGGCTTTTGGAGGGGGGGGTTGGTTTGGTTTTATAGTGTTCTAGGGGGCTTGTTGGTGTGGGAACCGCTCTGGTGTTAGGCGGATGCCATTATTGTCTGGGTGTGGTTAAGGCTTGTACGGCGGAGGTCCTGTCCTTGGTAGGTGGTGTCTTGAAGTAGTGGTGGTGGTTAGGTCCAGTACGGCGGAGGTTCTGTCCTTGGTGGGTGCTTTGTATTGATGTGGTGAAGTCCGGTACGGCGAAGGTCCTTGGTGGGTGGTGTTTTGATTCGGTGGTAGGGGTCAAGCTTTGTACGGCAAAGGTCCTTTCCTATTTGGGTGATGGGGTTTTTAATGGTGAGCCCCTAGGGAAGGTGCCGGGGGTCTCCTAAAAGTCTTTATGCGGCTTGTGGTTGAAAGGGTGGGGTCTTTGTGGGTGTGCGCATGGCGGAGGTGCCCGGGTTCCGAGGGCGCCGGGTGTGCTTGGTGCGAGCCCCCCGGCGGAGATGCCGGGCGCCCGACTTTTTTTGTGCCTCCGCGTGGCTCAATACTCGGCGAGCGCGGGCGTCTTCATTGCGAGCCCCCGGCGGAGGTGCCGGGCGCCCGACTTTTTGCGCCTCGCGGCTCATACTCGGAGCGCGGGGCGTCTTCATCAAGGCCCGGGCGGAGGTGCCGGGCGCCCGACTTTAGGCGCCTCGCGCGCTCATACTCCCGGAGAGCGGGGCGTCTTCATTGCGAGCCCCGCGCGGGTGCCGGGCGCCCGACTTTTTGTGCGCCTCCCGCGGCTCATACTGAGAGCGCGGGCGTCTTCATTGCGAGCCCCCCGTGGAGGTGCCGGGCGCCCGACTTTTGTGCGCCTCCGCGTGGCTCATGCTACGGAGAGCGGGCGTCTTCATTGCGAGCCCCTGGCGGAGGTGCCAGGGCGCCCGACTTGGCATGATTTGGAGTATGAAATGTGTTTGTTGGTTTGACCGAGCTGGGGGTGCAGCTCCGGCGTTGCCCGAGCCGCGGGCAATCCCAAGCCTCCTTCATGATGAGGGTCGGATGACACCAAAGCCCCTTTCGCCATACTTGAGCTGCACCTTTCTCCGATATGGGGGGGTAACTAACCCGCATATATTAGATATTGGTACCGCCTCATTAAAAACCTTGCGCCCCTTCGCAAGGAAAAAAGAGTGCGCCCGTATTGTTCATGGTCTTGAGTTTAGAAAGGAAAGAAAAAATGAAATGGTAAAACGAGCGAGCCCCCTACAACTCGCGAGTGCCTAGTACATTGCACCGCTAGGGGTAGTACTTGCGGAGGTCGCCGACGCTCCATGTGTGGGGAGGTCATGGCCTTCGAGGTCTTGCAGGTGGAATGAGCCGGGTCTTGTACTCTTCGTGACGAGGTATGGGCCCGTCCATTTGGCAATGAATTTGCCAGCCATCTTCGCGTTCTGCTTCCTGATCAGGACGAAGTCTCCGACGGAGATCGTGCGGAGGCTGAGCTTCTTGTTCCTCCATCTTGTGGTCTCCTCCCCGGTATGCGCGGAGGTTGAGGACAGCCATGTTTCTTGTTTCTTCGAGGAGGTCCTTCGCGAGTGCTTCTTCTTCTGGGATGGCTTCGCTGGTGACCCTTGGCGAGGCATGCTTTAGTTCTTCTGGGAGGACGGCTTCTTCTCCGAACAAGAGCTTGAAGGGCGTGAATTTGGTCGCACGGCTCTCGGAGGTGTTATGTGACCACACCACCGGAGTGAGCTCTTCCGCCCATTTTCCTCTTGGCTTCGCGTGGACCTTCGCGCTGATACCCTACAAGATTATGCCATTGGCTCTTTCAACGAGCCCGTTAGATTGGGGGTGCCTTACGGAGGTGAAGTGTATTTTAGTGCCTATTTGATGGCAGAACTGCTTGAAGCCTTCGCTGTCGAACTGGGTGCCGTTGTCGACTGTTATGCTCCGCGGGGTTCCAAAGCGACAGACAATTTGCTGCCAAAAGAACTTTTGCACCGAGTGAGATGTTATGCTGGCGAGGGGGCGAGCTTCGATCCACTCGGTGAAGTATTCCACTGCTACTATTGCATAGCGGAGGTTTCCTGGAGCCGGTGGCATCGGGCCGATGAGGTCGATTGCCCATCTTTGGAGTGGCCAAAGTGGGGGGCAAAAGTCGCCGGAGCCCCGGCCTATTGGAGTGGTCTTGCGATAAGTCGGCAGCCTTCGCAGCGCCCGACCAGCTCGCTAAGGCCGTTGAGTGCGGTGGGCCGCAGAAGCCTTGCTCAACACCTTCCCGACGAGCGCTGCGGGGCCGTTGTGTGAGCCGCAGATCCCTTCGTGCACCTCCGCCAGGATGGCGCAGCCTTCGCCCGTTGATATGCATTTCAGTCATGGGGCGGTTACGGAGGCTTTGTATAATTTGTTGTCCACCAGGCGATATCCCCGACCTTCCGCCGACCCTCTTTTGTTCTTCCTTGGGCGGGTTCAAAGAGACCCTTAATTAATGCTATGATGGGGCTCTCCAATCTTCGCCGTGGATGGCAATCGATCGTCTTCTGAGGTTGGTCTTTTCATCAACTCGCGGGGTGTGGAGCACTTCAAAAACACGTCCTGTGGGAGCGGCTCTGCTCGGGCTGCGGCCTTCGCAAGCTCGTCGGCTTCTCCGTTGTCCCTTCCTGATATGGTTTTGGTTGTGACCCGAGGAAGAAGGCCTCCGTCTTTCTTAACCGCGCCCGATACTTCTGCGCAGCCGGTGCCCGGCTCGTTGTCCTTCTCACCGCTTTCGAGACTACCTCCGAGTCGGTCTTGATGATGGCCCTTCATGCCGACATTGCCCGGAGCTTGTTGAGTGCCGGCACCGCTCAGATTCTGCCATGTTGTTTGTGCACCGGAACTCTAGCCTGGCCGCATATCTCAGCTTGACTCCGGAGGGTGAGGTGATAATGGCTGCGATGCCGGCTCCGCGAGCTCCCCAAGCTCCGTTCGTGTGTGCTGTCCATATCGGGTCTAGGTTTGCTTTGCCTCGGTTGAATGTGTCGGGGGTCCAAATCCACGAGGAAGTCCGCCGAGGGCCCCGGACTTGATGGCTGTTCTCGCCGACGAACCCGATTGCATGGTCTCCGATCTCGCTTGCCCACTTCGCTATCCTACCCACGGACTCCGGGTTTTCGAATATATTGTCAAGGGGAAAGCTCGAAGGTATGGTGATCTCATGTGCTTGGAAGTAGTGCTTGAGTTTTCTCGCTGCCATGATGTTGGTATTTCTTTAGCGTAGCGAATAAATCCGCAAGCGCACGGAAGTACCGTTGTAGCTTTCACCCGGAAGTATTCAGGGTATCGATTTCCACGGGGAACGTGAAGTGACTAGAAAGGATCAAGTACGTCCAAGAGATAAGAAAGAATAATATTTTTTTGTAGGTAGAGAGGGGTTCTCTAAGGTTTTCCCAAGATTACTAAATACCAAGGTTCAGGCTTACTAAACCCTACTTACTTCGGAGCAGCGGAACCTTTCCGATTCTCGAAGAGACTGGGAAACGGTAATCGGGGTCAGGCCGCCAAAAGCTCTACGAAAACCACCAACCCGTCCGTGGTGGACTACAAAGGCCGGATCGGAGCTGTCACCCCCGGGCTACCACAACTATTCCGTAGGTTTGGGCGCAAACTCAGGTAATACACTAGCCTAGACACCACGTCTATGCTAATGATTACTAAACTAGCCCGGATCCTCGGACTAGAGCACTCTTCGGCCGAGCGGAGTTCCAAAAAGTAAAATAAAGCAATACTGAATTAAGTCAAATAATAAACTTGGAAATACCACAAGATAACCCGGACGTTACTCAAATTGAGTCGGCTCCGTAGAGGTACAAAAGTTGAGGCTTAAACCGACAAACCCGGCTTCTCCTCTTCTCTTCTCCTCTCACTCTCTTCCTCTTTTCTAAGTATACAACTAGGTGAGAGCCACCTAGAGGGACACTACTACTTGATATAAAATATGGAAGTGATGCTCACAATGTAGAATGGTGTGTGTTACAAGTGAGGGGGGTGCCTCTTTATATAGTGGAGAGGAGGAGTGAATGGAGGGCTCTCCTTGCTTCGAGGTCTTCTTGGCGGGAACGAAACTTTGCACCGCATGCAAACGCCGCGTGAAGACCGGTCCAAACCACCAGAGAAAGGGCAGCAAATTTTGGCGAAAATTTGTGCCGGCCGCCCCCCCGCCGGCCGGCCCCCGGGCCCCGGCCTCCTCCCGCCCCGCCTTCTCCTCGCTTTTGCAGCGTTTTGTCCTTCAAATGTTGGGCCTATGATGGTGCATGGGCCAAATTGTGCACGGGGTTTGGTCCTCTTGATTGATCTACTCCTTAGCATCTTTTTATTCAATACGCTTTCTAATTTATTTGGCGACTTTGTACTGTTTCCACTCTTATACCGCAAAAACATAATTTCTATGAATACAAGTGAAACTAGGTTAGAAGTAAAGGTATATGTAACATAAGTTTGCTCCTTTCTCGTGAATTGATAAAGGTTGGCGGTATAATATACTCGATAATGACCGCCAACACATGACCACTGCGTAGGCTACCTTCTCCAGTTCTGTGTAGTTTAGCTTCGGCCCTTTGAGGGTTTCTGAGACATAGTAGATGGGTACTTGCTTGGACTGGTGCCCCTCGTCCACTTCCTTGATGAGCACCGCACTGACGGCATGAGGTGATGCGGCGACATAGAGGAGTAGCCCTTCGCCTGGTTCTGGAGTGGCGAGGGTGGTGAGGTTTGCGAGGTTTGCGAGGTCCTGTTTGAGGTCTTCGAAGGCTTCTTGTTGCGGAGGCCCCCAACTGAACGGATCTGTGCCCTTCAATGTTTGGAAGAACGGTAACCCCGCCTACCGACCTGGAGATGAACCCGCCGTGGCGGGCGAGGGCCCCGCTAGCCTCTGGATTGACTTTCTGTTCTTCGGAGGCTACATTGCGGTGATTGCTGCGATCTTCGAAGGGTTGGCCTCGATTCCCTTGTCTGATATGAGGCAGCCTAGTAACTTGCCCTTGCTTACTCCAAATACACACTTGGGCAGGATTGAGCTTTTAGCCCGGCTTCCACAAGCAGCCTTGACGAAGGTCCTTTGGGAGGTCCCGTGATGTGGTCTTCCCTTTAGATTGCTTTGGACTACCAAGTCGCCTACGTAGGGCCGAGATGGCGCGCTATCGTCTCCCGAACACCTCCGGTCATGCCATACGCGAAGGGCGAGCCGGATTGCGAGGCCTTCGACCATTCTTCCGAAGCAATATGTTCCGAAGGGGGTTATGAAACTAGTCTTTTCCTCGTGCTCGCCGATTCATCCGTTTTGATGGTATCCCGAGAAACAATCCAAGAGTGATAATCTCGCACCTAGCGTCGTGACGACTAGGGGAGCTGATTTGGGGAAGCGGAAGTCGCCCCCTCTGACAAGCTTTGTTGAGACCGGTGAAGTCCACACACATCCTCCATCCGGTAGGCTCCGCCAAGGTCCTTCTTTGAGACTTGCTTTCTTTTACCATGACGACATTGGATAACCAGGGAGGGGTACTTGACCGGACGGATGACCTCCGCGTCCGGCCAGACGATTCACCTCCGCCCTTGCCGGCCCTTCCTTCTCTGTCTCGACATTTTGCGGAGCTTCGCTTTACGGGTGGCGTCGGGCCTTATGTTGAGGTGGTGCTCGATGAGGTCCCTGACACCACACCCTCAAATCTTCCGCGCACCCGAGGCGAATCGTCTGGAGTTCTCGCGAGGCACCGCAGCAGCTCGCCGCAGGTCCGGTCCAGGAGTGCGGATATGGTTACTTCTCTGTTGGGGTCAAAGCTGAAAAAAGCCTGACCTTTTTGGTTTCCTCTGCCGGTAGAGCTCGCGGGGCTGGCTCCGCACGCCTTTCCGGCCGGTTCTCTTGCCTCTCGGCTCCCTGTTCGAGGTTGTGGACATTGCGCTGCCCTCGGGTGATACGGCGCCCTCCGCATTTCTTGCGGCGTTCGTCTCCGAAAAACGGCGATTATGCCGCTGGCGGAGGGTATCTTCATGCATAGATAGCTCGGGTGGAGGACTGCGTCGAATGCGTTGGTGACTCCGCGACCGAAAATGGCGTTGTAGTTGTAGTATATGTCCACTACGTCGAAAGTGAAGTTCTCTGTCCTATGGATGGGATCCTTTCCGAAGTAGACTGGCAGGGTGATTTTTCCGATGGTCCCTACTTGCTGACCTCCGAAGCCGAAGAGGGGGTTTCCGGCTGGTTGCAACAAGTTCCTGTCAAGGCCCATCTTTTCGAAGGTCGGCGAATAAAATGTCCGCGGAGCTGCCCGTGTCTACTAGGATTCAGTAATCGCCCGACCTCCGATGTTGGTGTCGATGACCATTGCATCGGTGTGGGAGTAGTCTCTCGAGCTTCATATCGCTAGCGTTGAAGGTGATTGGGATGTGCGACCACCAACCTGTTTTATGTGGCCCCACCGTTCCCACATGATGAACCCTCCGATAGTGCTCTTTTTCGCTGCTATTTGTTGCCATGGTCTTCGTTGGAGCCCCCGGTGATTGCGAGGATGACTCCGTAGGACGAGTTCGGTTTCGATGATTGTCTCGGACTTCTTGTTTGACCGGCCGTTGTAGGGTTGAAGGTGGTGCGGTAGGGGAGGTGGAGGTGGTAGGGCCCGGTTTTGGTAGTTTGCTTGCGAGGTTCCGGGGGATGTGAAACTCCGTGTACTCTTGCCGGTAGTAGCGTGGTTGGTGCTTGGCCGAAGGTGTTGGTGTGGAAAAGCCGGGTAGTGGAAGCCTGGGTGTCTTTGGGGCTCCGTGAATCGAAGGGAGTGAAAGTATAGTGGTTGGAGTGGGTGTTTGCCGGTTTCCTTGTGTGATTTACTTGCCTCTCGAGTTTTGCGAAGCTAGCTCTACGTCCATCGCCTCTTTCCCCTTGGCGGTATGGGCATTGCTTGGTGTAGTGGCCTTTGCCCTCCGCGAAGTAATGGCAAGTAAGGTTGTTTTTGGCGGAGGCCTCGCTATTGTCTAGGTTTGGTCCGGGGTTCTTGGTGGGTAGTTTTGTCTCGGGGTGGTTAGTGGGTTTTTTTGCTCGTGGGGGGTTGTTGGCAATGGCGCGACTCGACTGACCTCCGGCCTTGGGTAATTGTCTCCTTGGCGGTGGGCGTTGTGCTTGGTACTGATTTTTATGAGGTCGGAAAGCCTCTAGCTTTGCTTTGTGGTCGCTTGTCGGCTCCTCAGCAGCATTGTCCATTATCTCGTAGCTCGCTTAGGGTTTTCGGCCGCCTCCGCCTCAATCTTTGAGTGGCATGGACCCGGCGGATACAGAGACCACCGCCATGATGATGCTCTGGTCGGAGACCCCCCGGTTCCGGCCTTAGTCCGGAGAAACCTCCGCCACCACTCTTGTAGGCTCGTTTGGCTTCTCGCACCACGCTCGGAGTTCCTCATGGTCGCTGATGAGTTCGGAGTCGACGCCTTGAAGTTTGCTCGGAGGGCGTCCTGCAGGTCGGACCAGCCCCGGATTGTGTTCGGGAGGCAGCGTACAAGACCATGATCAAGCTTACTCCTCTTGCGATAATCACAAACGACTTGGCCATTGTAGAGTGATCTCCGCTCGCAGCCTCCCACGGCCCAGAGCTCATAATAAACTGCACGGGATCGGAGGTCCCACCAGTATCTTGGTAGGTGCTGGTGGCTATAAGCCGAGGCCACTCCGCGAGCCGGAGGGCGTAGGAGAGGGGGGATTTGGGGTCGTAATGATGATTCTCAAGCGGGCTGCGTTTGGGCGGGCGCCCGTATCATCCCCCGATGTGACCGGCTAGGGTACGCTTGACTTATGGAGGGGTGGGTGGCGGTTGATTCCGGCTGTGGTGGAGGTGGGTTGGTGGAGGCGGGGCTCGCCGAGCGGAGGGTCGCGGATGATCGCGAGACCGTGGGCTGCCCTCCGCCATTGACTTCTTTGTACCGCCTCGAGCTGCCGATTGATCCATGCTAACTGCCCCTGGCGGCTTCGGCTGTTCCCGAGCGTCCGCGGTGTTGCCTTCGGGTCCGGCTGCCGCAGGCGAGCCTTCTCTTTTTCGTGATCCGGGCCTGGCCCGAGAGCCTGTTCTCCTTGCTCGGTTTCTTCTTCTTCATCCTCCGTGGCGCTCTCAAGGAGTCCTTCGGATCTACGGGGGCTCGCCGGGTTGGTGACCTCTCGCGCCACCGGGCCGCTAGACCACCACCCCCTCGCTGGGCGCCGCCTTGCTGGGCGGGGGCTCTTCCCTCGTGACCTCCGACACCGGACGACGGGGCTCCGAGAAGACAGGCCCCCCTCGCTCCCGCAGCCCCCGCGCGGAGTTGCTCGGGTGAGCGGTGGCCATGCGCCGATTGTCCGAGGGGTTCGATCCCGCAGCAGGTCCCCTTCGGGGGCGGGTTGTCCCACCGCGCGCCAGGCGGCCCCTGCTCGGTGAGTGACCGGCATGGCTTCGGGCTTTTCGTGTCGCCCCCACGGACGGCGCCAACCGTGGGGGATCACCTCCGCCCCCTTAGCCTTCGCTCCCGGAGGGAGGCGGGAAGGGGGCGAGGGCTTCCTGGCTGTGGTGAGGCGTAGTAGTGGGCGCGCGCGAGGTGGCCTCCGAGCGACCAACCTTCACCGATGTTGCCGAGGGTCGGGCCGTCGGAGGGCGTCCGGCCTCCGAAGTAGTCGACACCTTACGTGGGACGAGTGAATGGAAAACGAGTAAATGGCATTTAAACCGGCCTACAACCGATCCTTTTCCTCGAGCCCGCACCCGGGTATTTATAGGAATACAAGGGGTCGAGGGGCTGATTTACAATTTGGTACACGGTAGGTGGGGAACACACGCCATGTGTGGACCCTCACTGTGGGTAGGCTAGTAACTATTCGTACAAAGGTTAATACGGAATTACACACTCGGCTCCTTCCGAGCCGGGGGGCATAGGGTTTTCCCGCCCGGCCGCCGTTCGCGCGCACCGGCGGAGGGGGCCGCCGGAGGGTCTCCTTCACTTCAAGTCCCCCCACCGTCTTGGGGTCCGCTTTTTGTTCTTGACTTCGACCGGGCGACCTCGAAGGCCAGCTTTGACGGAGAGGGGTGAAGCCTGCCGTTCGTGCCTTCGCGAGGGGCCTTCGCTTGCCAATCCTGCGAGACTTCATCAAAAACTTGTTAAGGGAGATTTGTTCTTGGCCCCCTAGTGAGGCCTCACACGGGTCGCCGGGCCGGCGAGGGTCGCCCTCCCCAACAAATGTCTTGAAAAGCTCAAATACATCATTCTTGTCATGCAAAAAGAACACCCATGTGTATCTAGTGTAGTCATCAACTATAACAAAACCATACTTGTTGCCACCAATGCTAGAGTATGATGTTGGCCCAGCACAAGTCCATATGCAACAACTCAAATGCCTTGCTTGTACTCATTGTGCTCTTGGTTGGATGTGCATTGCCATGTTGTTTGCCGGCTTGACATGCTCCACAAGATTTGTCCTTCTCAAACTTCACATCATTCAAGCCTCTAACCAAGTCATGCTTCACTAACTTGTTCAATTGCTTCATCCCAACATGACCAAGCCTTCTATGCCACAACCACCCTTTGCTAGCCTTTGAGAGTAGACATGTTGTCAATTGAGCTTCTTTTGACTTGAAATCAACAAGGTAGAGATCACCATATCTAAAACCCTTTGAAGATCATGTTTGTACCATCACCACTAACCACTTCAACTTCTTGACTTGTGAATATGCATTTGTAGCCAAGATCACAAAGTTGGGAAACCGACAGAGGTTGTAATCAAGATTATCAACTAGCAACACCTTTGACAAGCTCTTCTCTTGTGTGATTGCTATCTTGCCAAGACCCAAAAACACTACCCTTCTTGTCATTGCCAAAAGTGATTGACTCATACTCATCAATGCCCTTGATGCTAATTGACTTGAACACATGAGAATCCCCAGTCATGTGTTGAGTGCACCCACTATCCATTATCCAATGCTCTCCTCCGGCACAGTAATTGACCTACAAAAAGAGATCAATTCTTCTTAGGTACCCAATGTTGCTTGGGTCCTTCAAGGTTAGTCACCAAGGCCTTTGGTACCCAAATGACTTTCTTCTTTGAGCCCATCCATGGTGTACCAATGTACCTAGCATGAACACCATTGTCCTTCTTCACAAGCATATAAGAATGATCAAGCTTAATCGAAGTGATATTGGTTTTCTTGTTCATGCACTTTTGCTCCACATGACCAACTTGCTTGCAAGCTTTGCAATAGCTACCATTGTTCTTTACAAAACGAGTCTTGTGAATCACATAGGCGGCCTTGCCTTTCTTGGGGATATAGCCTAAGCCCTCCTTGTATAAGGATGCACTTTGGCTACCCAAGCACATAAGCAAGTGGTCCTCACCACCATAAGCCTTAGCCAAGGTGTGATTGAGCTCCTTTACTTCCCTCTTTAAACAAGCATTCTCATGGATAAGCATGGGATTATCATTATCTTCACCAAAGATGGTTGTGCTAGTGATAGAGCTAGTGGAGGCTACACACTTGGGGGTTGATTCATCTACTAGCATATCACATACACATGATGCTTGCATTGCATGTATCAACATTTTTAACAACTAAGCACAACTTGTGCTCATCAAGTAGAGAGGAATGAGCTTTCTAACTTAGAATGAGATTTCTCAAGCTTCTTATGGTCTACCTCTAGACTCTCATAAGATGCCGAAAGCTCATCAAGTTCTTGCTTAAGGCTCTTTATTTCCTTACGCAAGCCCTTGCATTCCTTCCTACTTTGCTTGAACATGACAATGCAATCATCAAGCATGCTTTGCAACTCCTCCTAGTGTGAGTTGGCTCTCATCATCACTATCACTATCACTATCATCATCATCATCATTAGTGATAGATTGTACCTTTTGTGGCCTTAGCCATGAAGCATGAAGAAGGAGTGTCGAAGAGGGAGATCTTGTCATGCATAGCAAGGTGAGCTTGTCCCTTCTTCTTCTTCTTGTCCTCTTCTTCATCACTTGAGGATGATGAGCCTTCACTATCCCAAGTAGCCACATGTGACTCATTCTTTCTCTTGGGCTTCTTCTCCTTCTCATTCTTGGCATCATTCTTCTTTCTTGCTTTCTTGATGCCCTTCTCATCATCACTCTCATATGGGCACTCGGCAATCAAATGACAATCATCATGGCAACGAAAGCATGTCATGTTACCTTCATTCTTGCCATCCTTGGTCTTCTTCTTGGATGATTGCTTCTTCTTGTTCTTGGAGATGTAGTTCTTCTTCACAAACTTTCTCAATCTCCTCACAAAGAGAGCCATTTGCTCATCCACTTCACTCCCACTTGTAGAAGTGCCTTCCTCTTCATCACTTGATTCTTTCTTCTTCTTCTTGCCCTTGGATGAAGAACTAGCTTTGAGTGCCAAGCTCTTCTTGTCATCTTTCTTGTCTTCATCCTTGGTCTTCTTGTTGGCCTTGTTGATGAGCTCTTGCTTCTTTGAATCATCTCTAAAGGAGTCATCGGTCATCACCTCATCAAGCAATTAATTTGGTGTCAAGAGCTTCAAGTTGGTCTTCACTAGCACGGTCTTGAGCATCTCAAATCTTTTCCGTAAGCACCTCAAGAACTTCATATTGAATGTTGTGTCCTTGATGTCTTCACCAAGTGCATTGAGATCGTTCACCAACACTTGCATGCGGTGGAACATCTCCTAAGACACTCTCATCTTCCTCCATCTTAAAGCTATTGAATTGTTCAAGCTTGATGTAGGCTTTGGCTTGCTTGACGCCTTCGGTGCCCTCATAGCACTCTTCTAGTTTTTTCCAAATGTCATGGGCGATGGTGAGTGTCTTGACTTGTTCAAACACTCTATCGTTGAATGCCTCATGAAAAGCACTCACGGGCACATCATTGGCATATATCTTCTTCTCTTCCAATGCCGTCAGCTCATTTGGTTTGGCCACTTCAAACTTCTTCTCGGTGACAATCCACACTTCTCTATTGATTTGCTTGAGATGTGCGGTCATCTTCAACTTCCAATGCCCAAAATTTGTGCCATCGAAAGGTGGCGCCTTCTTGGTGTTGTTGACATGGAATGTAGCCATTTTTGTATCACCGTGGGTTGTTAAGCCTTCAAATAATGGTGTCTAGCTCTGATACCACTTGAAAGGTCCTAATGGCTAGAGGGGGGGTGAATAGCCTATTAAAAATTCTACAAACAACACTAAGCAAGGCGTGTTAGTAAATAAGACGGCGTAGCAAATAAGCAAATGCTTCAAGCTACTTATGCAAGCCTCCTAGCAATTCTAATATCTCTAATCACAAGCAATGGCTAGATTGCTAAGTTACTCCTAGGTGGACAAGATATACTAACTAAGATTACCACTAGGAGCTAACAAGGCTAAAGAAGCTACTCAAACTACCAAGCTAAGCACCCTAACAAAATATACTACCAAGGTAATGCGAATGAGTGCTTAGGATGCAATAATACCACCGGTGTAGAGTAGAGGTTGAAGCCAATCACCGTGTACAAGAAATCTCCAACGAGCTAGCACACAAGACACGATGATTTTTCACCGAGGTTCACGTGCCTTGCCGGCACGCTAGTCCCCATTGTGGCGACACACACTCACTTGACCGTTGCTAAGCTTAATGGCCAATGCCAAATCCCGGTGGGAGCTCAAGCAAACGATCACAAGAGAGGGTCCAACAAGCCATGAGCAATCCACTAGTGCTCCTTTCGCGAATCTCCCGCGGGGTATGGAACGACCCCTCACAAATCCACCGGTGTGGCCTCAAACAAGCTCCACTTGAGCTCAACACCGCCTCTTGCTCCAAGCCGCTAGGGAACCGGGCAAATTCCCAAGAAAACAAGAATCCTGCGGCTTCTCCAAGGATGAAGTGCCTCTAGATGCAATCACCAATGCAATGCACTTCTATCACTCTCAATCTCACCAAGAATACGAGTTATGGATGGAGAGATGAGTGGAGAGGAGTCTCAAATGCTCACAAGTATATTAGAAGCTTCAAATGTGCAAGAGAGAGGGGCTAGAACCGCCATCCAAGTATATATAGCCCACCTCACGAAAATGGAGCCGTTGAGCTTCAAAATGAGCTTTTCGAAGGATCGGGGCGCGACCGACCGAACCACCACGGGTCCGGCCAAGCGTCCGGTCACACCATTTTGTGCGTCCGGGTCGATAGGACAAGCTCCTCGGGCCCACGACCGACAACAACGTCTTTGAGAGTCCGGCCGATGCTTCCGGTGCCCCGGCCCGGCCGATCCACCGAGCCAAAGCCAAAAACATGCTCTCTGGAAGTTTTGATCGGACTCACCGACCGGAGCCACCGGCAGCATGCGTCCGGTCGGGCCTGCGCAAAGATGTTCTTCATCTTGTTGTCGCTCTTTGCTTCAACCTTGCTTCTCCTCTTGCCATAAGTTGCCAACATGTCGAAGATGATCACACGTTATCATGCATGTTAGCTTGTCGAACGGTTAGGCAAGATCGAAGTTAGTGCTCTCCTTGTCCTAAATGCAATATGCAAGTCAATTGGACCTAGAAGCACTTCACCAAAGGATTGTCGCGGCATCCCTTCTTGATAGTCAGCTATCTATCCTATATGTGATCACACGCTCTACCGTGTCTTGATCACCGAAAGGAAAACCCTATCAATATACCTTTGCCTTGATCTCCCGGGTTCCTCTCAAGTCGATCATCGAGCTTGACGATCCATCATGTCCATCATCATCGCCCATGTTCATGATCATCATGCTCCTTGTCATCAACCTAATCCTATCTCAAGTCATACACTTAGAGGAAAGGATTAGTCCCACAAGTGTGTCATCAATTTCCAAAACCAAACATGAGATTTCAAGTGCCGCGCCCCCAAGAAAAGGGAAGGTCACCTACTCTGCCCCAACTCAGAATAGACCCAAGAAGATAGTCCAAAAGGTTGTGATAAAGGTCCAGAAGTCAGAGAACATTGTCTGGGCTGTCCCAAAGAGCCACTCCTATCAATCAAAGGCAAAAGCAAGCAAGTTGGACTCAAATCCATGCTTTGAAGTGAAGGAAAACAGCAAGGGGAGGTGTATGCAAAGTACTGGCAAAGGATGTAAAAACTTTATCGCAACACCTCTATATGGGTTCCCAAAGTTCTTGTGACTAATGCTAAAGGTCCCAAGAATCTTAGGGACCTAAATTTGTGAACTAAACTTGTTTTGCAGGCATACTCCTCCTGGGTCAAGTTGGGTGCTTGACAAATGGGCCGTACACATCATATGACCGAAGAAAGGAGTATGTTCGCGTCATACTCCCCAACTACAAACTACCATGAGAATATCCTATTTGGTGACAACTCTAAGGGGGGTGTGATTGGTCTTGGTAACGTTGCTATAACTCTTGATCACTCTATTGCTGATGTTATGCATGTTGATTCCTTGAGTTATAATCTCCTGTCTGTATCTCAGTTGTGTGAAAAGGGGTTCAACTGCCTTTTCACCGACGTTGGTGTGGAAGTCTTTCGCAGGAGGATTCCTCTGTTGTCTTTACAGAAAGCTTAAGAATAAGCTATACCTTGTTGACTTCAACAAGGGGACCAAAGTTGAAACCTATTTAGTGGCAAAATCTAGCATGGGCTGGTTATGGCATCGCCGTCTAGCTCATGTTGGCATGAGGAACTTGGCCAAACTGCAGAAAGACAATCACATCATTGGACTAACAAATGTTGATTTTGATAAAGATAGGATATGTGGACCTTGCCAAGCCTGGAAGCAAGTAGGTGCACCTCACCCTCCAAAGAGTGTGATGACCACTACTCAACCATTGGAGTTGATACACATGGATCTCTTTGGACCGGTGGCCTACCTTAGCATCGGGGGTAACAAATATGAACGTGTTATTGTTGATGACTACTCCCGCTTCACTTGGGTTTTCTTTGTTGTTGATAAGTGTCGTACAAGAGAAGGTGAAGATCTTCATCAAGAGGGCACGAGAGAGAATTTGGCCTACTTGTCAAGAAAGTGAGAAGTGACAATGGGTCCGAATTCAAGAACACCCAAGTTGAAGAGTTCCTTGATGAAGAGGGCATCAAGCATGAGTTTTCACCGCATATACCCCTCAACAAAATGGTGTAGTAGTAGAGAGGAAGAACCGTACACTCATAGAGATGGCAAGGACAATGCTTGATGAGTACAAGACTTTGGACATCTTTTGGTGTGAAGCCATCAACACCGCTTGTCATGCCATCAACCGTCTCTACTTACACAAGAAACTCAAGAAGACTTCATATGAGCTCTTAACCGGTAACAAACCTAAGGTGTCATACTTTAGGGTGTTTGGGTGCAAGTGTTTCATTCTTAACAAGAAGCCCCGAACCTCTAAGTTTGCACCTAAGGTTGATGAAGGTTTTCTTCTTGGTTATGGGTCAAATGAGCATGCCTATCGTGTCTTCAACCAAACCACCGGTAGAGTTAAAATCACTATAGATGTGACATTTGATGAAACTAATGGCTCTCAAGTAGGGCAAGTTGATCAAAGTGCTGTAGGAAAGGAGGATCCACCTTGTGAGGCAATCAAGCAATTGGCCATAGGTGACATAAGACCTCAAGAAGATCAAGCTAATGGAGAGGAGGATCCACCCGCTTGTTGCCGCACAAGATTCCGCTAACGCATTTTGATGACCAAGTGTAGCGCGACGCCGCTAGAAGTGCTCAGCCACGGCGGTGCCATACAAACGCTACTGGCGGTACAAGAAGCCAGCCTACCTCAAGAAGAATCGAACCACCGCATCACTGCTCAACCACTTGATCTTGCTCCAATTCTTGAAGTTTGATGATGAATATGATGAAGATCAAGAAGAACATGCAGAAGGCGTTGATCACCCACGACTACGACAAAACGGTTCAACGAGATCATCCCGCTGACAACATCCTTGGGAGTCTCCGAAAGGGAGTAACTACTGATCTCATCTAGCCGCTTTCATGCGACATTACTCGTTTGTTTCATCTCCTGGAACCGCAGAAAAGTAGATGATGCTCTCGAGATCCCGATTGGGTGTTGGCCATGCAAGAAGAGCTCAACAACTTCGAAAGAAATCAAGTATGGGACTTGGTGGAAAGACCCAAGACTAACATCATTGGTACCAAGTGGGTCTTCCGCAACAAGCAAGATGAAGATGGGTTGGTGACAAGGAACAAGGCAAGATTGGTCGCTCAAGGCTTCACTCAAGTAGAGGGCTTGGACTTCGATGAGACCTATGACCGTGGCAAGACTAGAAGCAATTCGCATTCTTCTAGCCTTTGCTGCCCATCAAGACTTCAAGCTATTCCAAATGGATGTCAAGAGTGTATTCCTCAATGGTCCTCTACAAGAGGAAGTGTATGTTGAGCAGACCACCCGGGTTTTGAAGACCCCAAGTTTCCCAACCACGCCTACAAACTCCGAAGGCGCTCTATGGGCTTAAGCAAGCACCTAGAGCATGGTATGAATGCCTTAAGGAATTCTTGCTCAAACAAGGCTTTGAAATAGGCAAGCCGACCCTACTCTCACTATGTAAAAAAAGGCTTCTACAGTTGCGCGTTGAGGGTTTTCTGGTCAGCGCGTCTGCCCATTAGGTCTCTAAATGTCGACTTTATAGACCGTCAAAGCGAAGCGAGCGTGCAACAAAGTTTAATACGACGGGATTTCGCGGCGCCTCAAACTTCCCGCGTAGTGAGCCCTTGTTACACACGCGCCGTGGAACGCCCTCAGGTCGCAGGTTTTGCTCAACTGTGGTCTACAATATCTACAGATATAATTGTCTAAGATGCGACTGCACTTCCGGAAACCTCACAGACCCGCGACATCAGCGTAATCGACTCAGACAACAAGTCCAAAAGTAGTGATGCCCGGTAGCAGCATACGACTGTAGAAGCTTCCACTGCACAGACCCATTTTACAAAACTGCGTCTGTAACAATGACGCGCATGTCAGACGCGTGCGCGCACCACACGCCAGTACCTGGCACATTGCCACAGACAACCGGCCAGTGAACCGTCTGTAAACGATTAGTAACATACAGACTGCGCGGACTTCATAGCCGACTGTAATAAGGGTGAAGTTACGCACATGCGCCGCCTCCCATGTCCGTGGTTTCTCGCTGCATTTTACGTACGCGTGCGTAGATAGCCGCCCTGTAATAAGGGCAAAGTTACAGACGTAGTTTTTCCCGACTGTAATTGTTCCGCATCTTCGGGCGCTTGTAACGGATGCTCGGCCGTAGCTACTACGGGAAATTACATCCATGAAATCTTTGAATACTCACTATAGTTGCAAGTTCAAATTCAATTTGATCAAACATCATGATGCAAGTAAAGTTTGTGCTATTTTTTTATAACTTGTGACAACCTTGCTGATTTTGAATGAAGTTATTGTGATCAATATTTGTTTGAACTTGAGATGGAAAGATTGTTTACTTGACTGCTCTACGAAACTCCTAAAAATGTTCTTCCCTTCTTCCTATCATGATACAAAAGAAAGAAATCTTGTGCATACATGCTTCGTTAGTGAATCTGAAATTTTTTTCAACCTCATTTTGGAACCCATGATTGTGCCAAGTACATCTTTGAATCATGTAATAACAATGTCAAGAATGTTTCTTTGTTATCTTTCGATATATGTGACATTGAAAAGATGAAAAATAATAACATGAATCAAATGCTTGGCTTGAAAGAAATTTATGTGCTTCCAACATGTAAATTATTTGCAAGTTTGCCAAAGTTGACGTAATGTTTCTTACATGAAAAAGGGAATAATTTGTACATGAATCATAATCGAGCAAAAAAAGAGAAAAACAATACAAAATATTATTGGAATTATCATATACATCCACCCTCTATTTTGTCTAGGTTGTTTTCGAGGTAAACCAAAGTCGAGGCCTACTTTTTCTTCAAGGGAGGGAGGATGATGTGACCATGCCAAGACAATCAACATTCAGATATCCATTCAAGGTGAAAGCTAAACTTGATTCTAAATTGTTTAGATTTCCACCTACAAGGCTACTACTTGGCTTGTATGATTATAGATTCAAACACCTTGCTGTGATGATGGAAGATGAAGCTCGAGACTTTGTCAAAACACTACTTGTCATTCGCTTCGAACAATTATATGGACAACAAGTGTTAGAGTCGAGGACGACTCCTTTTCAAGGGAGGGAGGATGATGTGCACATGCCATCGTTAACCCAAGTTACACACAAACAAGTGTATGAAGGACCTGTTACACGCAATCCTGCCAAGTTGCTTCAACAAGAGGTGCATGCTTTCCTCTCTCAATTACACTCTAACATTGATGAGGATTTTATACTACCTAAATCGAGTACTCTGCTCTTACTTAGGTTTACACAAGAGGCTACACCATTAGTCATCATGAAGGACGTCGAAGATCACGCCAAGGACACGAAGATTGCTGCCAGGAACCAGACCAATCCAGCAGGCAAAACCGGACCAGTTTGGTGTCAGAAACGGACCAGTTCAAGAAACGTTCATAACTTTTGTTTCCCGGAAGCTATGAATGTGAATGAGTACTTGTTTGAAATCTTATGAAGTCTAGTTTCCAATGGTGCTAGCCCCTACCAGATTGGATATTTCATCATGGCGTACGACCAATTTTAGTGTCGACTGGTCAGAAGGTCAACAGTCTTCTCGCGACAGGATGTTGGTGCAACTTCTCATTCAAAACTGTACCATTATACAATAGCTCATGGTGCATGGCATATATGGTTGGAAAGTTGATCAAGTTAGCTTTCCAACGCATCTAACGGTTCATCATTTCAACTTCTGAGAAAAGAGTTATGATCAAAACATTGAAGACTGCTCAAGGCCAAGAGTCACACGGGAACTGAAGACCACTTCGGGGAATGCATTAGCCGCTTGGCCTTCCACCTTCCAACGTGGCTCCTTCAGTTCACACCCATCTTAGAGACTTGTTTCTAGTATAAATACCCCTATTTGTAAGCTACAAAACAGATTTTGATGAATTGAGATTATCCTGATATTATTGCCGAGCCGCCTGAAGTTGCTTACTCAACCCTTGTTCTTCCTTGTTCTTCCCGGACTTGTGAAGAGATCCCTCCGGGATCCACTACTTCATGCTCTACGGCTTCCGTTCGCTGCTGCCCGTATTGTGTGGATTAGCTCCGGATTGTGGTTCTGCGGTCTTTTGAGATCGAGCCGAAGTCCCCGCAGCTTTTGGTGCCTCTCTCCCGCCGCTTGGTCGCATCCAACCTTGGCCGGGTATAAAGCTAGTTACCCGCTGATCTTCGCCAAGTTATCTTCGCCGTCTTTACCAAAGTTATCTCCGCTGTTCCGTATCAAGTTATCTTGTTCCTAAACCTCTTCTGTTGTGAAGATCGGGCCACCCCTTGCCGAAATCGGTTCGGTATTTATCAACTATAAAGGAATCCGAGGTGGCTACTGTAGAGTGTTCGATGCGCATACACCATGGTCCCACGGTTAATGTAAAAGGGCGTCTGTAACTTGTGTGCTATATTTCGAAATTTCAAACATTATTTGGAGTAGTAATAGGACTATGGGAGAATTAGAATTTTGCCCCTCGAAAAGTTTGTCCTACTCTATCCCAACTTCCATCGTGTGGGCTCACTTGTAATTTCATCTAAATATATCCATGTGATATCTTGTTTTTGAAGAATTAATTGAAACAAATTTAATGGTGTAATCGAATCTAATTTAGATTTTTGGTTTCTCTCGGTTAAAACATTTTTTAGGTATTTTAAATTGTGGGGCGGCGGTGGCCATTTTCTCTCTCTTGTCTATAATTAATCCGACGCTTCCGCGATAAAGGAAATCACCGTCGCCGCTCTCTTCCCCTCTGCTCTACTTCGCTCTTCACTTTTCTCTCTCCCTTTCTTTTTCTCTCGCTACACTACTACACGGCAGACGAGCATGGACCAACGGTTGAAGGCATCCAAGGCCATGTGTTTGTGGGCTCAGGGCAAATGGCTACACGCCATATTTCCCCAAGGGCCCACCTCATCATTGAAACCTCTCACTTCTCCTTGCTAGCATGGACATGGTCCAAAGAAATACGAGAGACAGAGAAGAGACCATGAGATCGGTTCACAAAGACAGGAGGCCGGCCGGTCCCAATCTGCAAAGACTAGACCCGCGCGTCGGGCCGATAGGTAAATGTTACTCACGTGCAGCCCGAGATCGTACACGGAGGAGCCGAAAACTACATTTTCCAAGCTTCAGAAAAAATTCCCAGAAAATTAATAAACAAACTCCCTACACATACACCCTCCTATTCTCTTTTTTTTTTTTTTCCCCTTTTTTTCGTTTTTTTTTTTTACTTTACTCTATAATACCAACTACCATCGGGACCCACCTATAATTTATCGAAATATAACCATATGATTTCTTGTTTTGAAAGATTTATTGAAAGGAATTCAATGGTGCAATCGAATTTAAATTGGTATTTCGGTTTGTGAGTTATAACATTTTTTAGTTAATTCAAACAAGGCCTGCCTTTGGCAAATATTTTGCCATCTACTATAAACGAGGCGGTCTACTAGTGCAGCTCTAGTCCGCCCCGATTCTCCCGTGCATGCTTGGTGAGGCAGCCATAGTGACAAAGTAGCCCAGTCGAACTCTTTCCTTTTTTAAAAAATTATTTCTTTTTGTCAAGAGAAAATAAAAGGAAAACACCGGAATGGAATAGCTAGAGATGCCTATTTTTATTTGTTGATTGTCCTAATTATAGTATATATCACAACTAAGAACACACATGTCCCAAATCAAAAAAGTTGTAAACTACAAAGTTTCATGGATATTTGAGAACTACAATCACTATATTGGTAGTTTGTTGTCTATAAGAGGTCAATTAAAACACTTAAATTTCAATTTTCATTTTTTAATTTGAGGCCTAGTTTTCCTTTACAAGATAATTTCAAAGCAAAAAGTTTTGAAATTCTTTTTTGGCTCCACATGTCATAGAGTAGAAAAATGTGGCAAGATTCCTTTAGGCAAAACAAAGTTAAGCAAGATTCTTAGGTCAGTTTAAATCACCCGAATTTGGCTCGACGTCTCAAAATTCCAATCACATCAAATCATTAAATGTACCAAAAGACGCATGTATTGAGTATGAAACGTAGGTAATAAACAAAATAGCTAATTGCACAATTTAGATGAGTACATTGCAGAGAGTAGAGACTAATCTTTTTTGAGCCTAGTTACCCCATGCGATGGTAGGATAATTGTTGCATTTCTTAAGCCGCCAATCACTAGAAGCGTGTTTAGAACCCATCTCTAATAACGGCGCCAGAAATGCGCCGACATTCCCAAAGTGGAACCACCGTGTCGATGATCTGAACGGGATTATCAACGGTGATAGATCTTGCCAAACAAGATATTCATCCATAGCAAAGCATCGGATCTATCATTGCAGCATTTCACCCTAAGTATTCGTGGTATCGTTATTTATATTTTTCCAAAGGAAGGCATGGTGTAAAAGTCTCTAATTCGGACATGGTCAAGATGACACGGATGTATAATAGACCAATGCTCATAATAGGGGTAAAATAAAGTAGGTAGTAGGATAACTTGACACACACACACTCGAGCCAATCTCAAGGATAAAGGTAAAATAAAAGAATAAAAGAATGGAGTAGGCATATCCTAGATAGTCATGTCAAGATAGCAGATTACACACATGTTTTATGGCTAGAGATTCTATTTCAAGATAGCCAAGGTCTCTGCCGAATTACTTCGGGCACCGCCCACGCCCAAAGGGCAGTGTGTCCCAATTAGCTCTACCACGACGCGGCGAACGTGGGGGATTTCAAGGGGCGGACAAGGCTTGTCACGACCAAACCGCCTACCCCCTCAACCGTGGGATGCACCGCAAAAAGATAGGCAACCCCTAGCCCGCACACCACGTCTACACTAGTGATTATCACTCGGGCGTGTTAACAAGGCTTACCCGGCCCCCTCGGTCCTTCTACGAGCAGCCCGCCCACGGAAGGAACGACTATCAATCCCAAGAACCCAACATCAACCAAGGCTAACTCTAGGTACAACTCATTATATCGATCTAGCTCTTTTGGTCTAAACATGTATGTAGACAAGATTATGTCAAAAGGACTTTGCTCTAATTCAAGAACATGACTATATTGATAAGTAGAGAACAAGAACGTAATGAAGAACTCTAAATTGCTCATACCGCATAGCTCGATCGTCTTGCTCTCTTTTTATTATCCTTGCCAAACTCCTCCTAAGTACAAACTAAAAAAGAAGAAGAAGAGAAGAAGAAGAAGAAGAAGAAGAAGAAGAAGAAGAAGAAGAAGAAAGAGGAAGAAGAAGAAGAAAGAAGAAGAAAAAGGGAAGAAGAAGAAGAAGAAGAAGAGAGAGGCTACATTGTGTGGTGTGTGTTACAAGGGAGGGAGTGCCCATCTATTTATAGGACCTTCACCATGGCATCCTCTCTTGGCTTGGCCATTTGGTACTAATCCCACACCGCTTTTGGGCAAGCGCACACACGCCTCCGCACTTTTCAGTCGAGATGGGCCGCCAGGGCGAAACCGGGCCGTTTTGGCCTCCCCGAGGGTGCGCCCGAACCTCCTGGCGCGCCCGCACCAATATGTGGGCCATTTGGCCTGAACTTTTGCAGGAGTGCGGGCCCTCGGAGTAAGCTTCGTTTTGACCCGGTGGATCGCTGAAATCCGATTTCGTATGAGAAAGTTATGCCCAAAATACTAAACCCATGTCCTCGCGGCCTGTTTATCATTTCATGTTGGACTCGGGCCTCGACCTCTTGGGCTTGTGCTTGGATATTGATGTTTTATGGACTCTTCTCCCTTGGGCTTACACATTGTCGACCACCCACATAGTAGCTTTCTATATGAGCGCTATACGACTCCATGCTTGAATATAAAAAGATAAACATACTAAACTAAATATATAATCATAATAAGTATGGAAACATATAAATAAGAATATAATCATTAAATAGAATAAAGTCATAGCAATTGTATTCTAACTAAATACTTACAATGATGAATACAAGAGAGAAGCCACGAGAAGCTCTTGCTTCCGCTACTTCTGACGATCGAGAATTCAAGACAATACTTGACTTCCTCTAGAACTAGCCTAGATAGCTATTGCTCTTGTTATGGTGGAACTAGGGCTTAGGGTCTTGACTTGGAGTTGGATGACTTGAATGAATGAGAATGAATTAGGGTTTCACCCGGGGGTTAGGGGTCTTGTTATATAGCCCCGGGAGGATGCACGCATGCCCTTGGATCAAACCGACCTTGATGGATGGACTAGATTGCTCCTCATAGGCGGTGGTGAACCGACCTAGACCGAGAGGCCGACGGGGGCCCCACCGGGGCGCCGCCGCTCTCTGCCCGGTGGGCCCCACCTTCCTTCCGGTGCTCTCGGGTCTCTTCCCGGAATGTTCTAGTGTAGGTTCCACGTTGGTTTACGCCACGGATACATCTTTATGTCGTAAGGCTTGCAAACTCTTGGGCATTTTCTTTAATCCCGAAAAATATATAAATCACCAAAACTAGTGGAATCATGTTAGTCAAGCCCCTATACTCTATTAATATTCATTTTAAGCCCTTATTTTTGTTTTAAAAACCTCTATATTTTATGCTATAAGGTATACCAACGGGCGGCCCCACCACGCCACCCGCAGCTAAAGTGGCTTCTCTTTCCACAAAGAATACTATTCAATCACCCAAAATCAAATAGAAACGACTTATTATTATAAGTACGTTTTACTTGTGCCCGCCTAATTTTTTCGCTACGATTTTTACGCCCCGAGCCTTTACAAAACTCAAAAAAAAAAATTACCCGCCTCATCACAAAGCAAAGCGATTCATTTCGATCGGGGAGTGTTTGGTTCCTAGCCACACACTCCTCACATGCGACTCTAGGGTTTCCGATGCGCCTCATCATTTCGCCACCACCGCCGACGCGATCCGGTGCCATTCAAGCCAAGCCGCCCGCTTCGCCAAACGACCTCCTTCTCCGACGGCTTCTAACTCCACCAGTCGGCCGGCCATTCTAGGGTTTGATATCTAGCCCATCAATCTTGTCGTGCCCTACCTCATTCTTGAACTTCTGATTTGTTAGATTCCACTATTCTGAACTACCTTTTTGTTTTTCCGTGATCTCGCGGCCTCCTCAAGCCTGTTTAAGCTTGTGTTTAATACTTATAGTATTCTCATGCGTGAGAGAGAATAAGCTGAAACAAGATGAAGCAAGCACAAGCAAACAGGTCGACTAGTCCTCACATACCGTCTATTACGTACAATTGATCTATAATTTTATCCTTATAATATGGATATATTGAGTTGTACATACTTGAACTTGACACCTCACTTGCTACCGGGCCCGATCGCTACTATATATAACTACAATGTTGTTGTTATCCACTGCTGCTTATTTTCTTTATAGATGAATATGCGTGCTCAAGTAAACATGACTGCCTCGTAGAGTACTACAGTATCTTGTCATACAAAATTATGCATATTTAATGAACCGCCATGAAACTATAGTTTCTTTATACTCCACTACCTTTTTTTTTTTTTGTGATCCCGAGAGCCTGTTAAACTTGTTTAATAGTATCCCGTGAGAGAATATGCTGAAACAAGATGAAGCAAGATTGCAAGAACAAGCGAACAAAGCTCTCGTCTACTCCTCATAGACCGCCTATTACTGAATTGAATTGTATAATCGTATCCCGAGATGGATGTATTGAGTTGTACATACCGAACTTGACACCGGCTACTACATTAATGTTGTTACCTTTGTGTTTTTGTTTTAGGAGACTCAACTACTACTTTTTTTTTTATAGATGAATATACATGCTCAAGAACAATGATTTGCTCCTATTAAATGAAATGTTACTAAACCGCAGTTTGACTATACTATTCTATTCTCGAACTACATTTAATTTATTTTGTGTTACGTGACTCGTGGTTACTTGTAGTCCTAATAGACGCCTATTGCAGAATTGAATCAGTATAATATTAGCCTCACATGGATACTTCGGTGATTTCGATCCAACAAATGTTGTGCATCAACGCTATCCTGTTATCGCGCTGAATTTTTTTAAGCCACGGAGTGAGGAAAGGTGATAATTCTCGCCGCTTATTTTCTTGATAGATGAATACACAAGCTCGAGAACACTAACCGCTCTGTCGAAGTACTACTACTATTTTGTCTTACAAACACTACATAGTTTTCGATCAATAGCAACCCACAAATTGTGTTGTAATATGCCGTTTTTGGGTGCAATAGCTGAAATTGCAACCAAACGATTTGGTAAACTTGAGATGCGCAAAAGTCCGTGGTATTAACCTTCAACCATGATGGCCATTTGGGTGTTGCAATTTTTTTTGTATTGCAACCCAATGAGGTGTTGAAACAAGACTATATTGCCACGCTCTAGTTGGTGCTATAGTATCCTATTGCAACATTTCAGGTGATGCTAGAGGTCTCAATGGCATCTAACACCGAGCGTTGCAATTCTAAAAAAGGCGTTGCAAAGGATTGTATTGCTACGCCTCTAGTTGTGGTTGCTACACGTTTTTGCCACAAACTTGCTTTGAGTGTTATACATGATCCCCTATTACTATGAACCGTGATTGGATGCTATAATTGTCAATCCATATTGCCACCAAAGGTTTTTGGGTGCTATATGTGTTTCTTTCTATTGCTACTTTAAATTAATTTGGATGCTATACTTGATGACCAATATTGCCACCAAAGGTTTTTTGGGTGCTATATGTGTTCCTTTTACATTGCTACGAAATTTATTTGGATGCTATATTGTTGCATTTCTTAAGCGCAATCACTAGAAACAGTTTAGAACCCATCTCTAATAACGGGGCGCCAAAATGCGCCGTTGACATTCCCAAGTGAAACCACCGTGGTTGGTGATCCGAACGGGATTATCAACGGTGATAGATCTTGCCAAACAAGATATTCATCCGCAAGCGCCGCGGATCTATCATTGCGACATTTCACCCTAAGTATTCGTATCGTTATTTATATTTTCCCAAAGGAAGGCATGGTGTAAAAGTCTCTAATTCGGACATGGTCAAGATGACACGGATGTATAATAGATCAATGCTCATAATAGGAGTAAAATAAAGTAGGTAGTAGGATAACTTGACACACACACTCGAGCCAATCTCAAGGATAAAGGTAAAATAAAGAATAAAAGAATGGAGTAGGCATATCCTAGATAGTCATGTCAAGATAGCAGATTACACACATGTTTTATGGCTAGAGATTCTATTTCAAGATAGCCAAGGTCTTTGCCGAATTACTTGAACACCGCCCACGCCCAAAGGACGCTGTCCCAAGCAATTAGCTCTACGACACACCCGAACGTGGGGGATTTCAAGGGACGGAAAAGGCTTTTCCCGACCAAGCCCGCTACCCCCCTCAACCGTAGGATGCACCGCAAAAGATAGGCAACCCCTAGCCCAGACACCACGTCTACACTAGTGATTATCACTCCGGCGTGTTAACAAGGCTTACCCGGCCCCGGGTCCTTCTACCGTGCGCGCCCCCCGAAGGAACGACTATCAATCCCCGCAACCCAACATCAACCAAGGCTAACTCTAGGTAGAACTCATTATATCGATCTAGCTCTTTGGTCTAAACATGTATGTAGACAAGATTATGTCAAAAGGACTTTGCTCTAATTCAAGAACATGACTATATTGATAAGTAGAGAACAAGAAACGTAATGAAGAACTCTAAATTGCTCATACCGCATAGCTCTGTAATGTCTTGCTCTCTTTTATTATCCTTGCCAAACTCCTCCTAAGTACAAACTAAAAAGAAGAAGAGAAGAAGAAGAAAAAGAAGAAGAAGAAGAAAGAGGAAGAAGAAGAAGAAGAAGAAGAAGGGAGAAGAAGAAGAAGAAGAGAGAGGCTACATTGTGTGGTGTGTGTTTACAAGGGAGGGAGTGCCCATCTATTTATAGGACCTTCACCATGGCATCCTCTCTTGGCTTGGCCATTTGGTACTAATCCCACACCGTCTTTTTGGGCAAGCGCACACCGCCTCCGCACTTTTCAGGTCGAGATGGGCCGCCAGACGGCCGGGCCGTTTTGGCCTCCCCGGGAGGGTGCGCCCGAACCTCCTGGCGCGCCCATCTTCAATATGTGGGCCATTTGGCCTGAACTTTTGCAGGAGTGCGTGGGCCTCGGAGTAAGCTTCGTTTTGACCGGTGGATCGCTGAAATCCGATTTCGTATGAGAAAGTTATGCCCAAAATACTAAACCCATGTCCCGCGGCCCGTTTATCATTTCATGTTGGACTCGGGCCTCGACCTCTTGGGCTTGTGCTTGGATATTGATGTTTTATGGACTCTTCTCCCTTGGGCTTGATGTTCTCGGGAATGCGCTTTCCGGGAGGCGCCTTTTGGTGCATTTTCCACTTTCGGTATTTATATAAATCCTGCAAAACATCATCCGCACTACAAGTGGAATTATGTCAATAATAAATGTATATGTGTGTAGTAAGGTATAGTTTGACCCCCTTATTGGTAGAATGTTGGCGTTAAAAATATGTCGTTGGTGACCGTCAACAATAATATTTACCACAAACAAACGAAAAGTACTATAGTGCTTTTCCGGTTAGACGCCGCAAATAAGTGAACCGGCGGCGGACACAGCGGCGTTCCAAAGGCGACGTCAACGGCACGAGGCATAACCGCTCAAGCCGACGCAGTCTCGAGGTGCCGTGGTAAGAGAGAAGGGAGAGAGTTCACTGAGGCGGCCACGCCGAGGTGCTTTATAAGCGCCATGGCGGCGCGGCAAGGCCGCCGAGGGTGAGAATCGCAAATAAATTTTACACCTCACAAACATGAATATACCAATCGTAAATAAATTTTACACCTCACAAACATGGATATACCATTGTCATCACTCTAGTCACTCATCATTTCAGCCAAGCAATCAAACATCCATGCAACACATGATTTGGAGAAATACAACACATTGATATTTAATCACAAACACCATCGTCCCCATAAACACCAACAAAACAAAATAACACATGGACTACAACGAATTAAAACGCGTCTAACCGGTGTTTATCACCGCATGGTACTCAAACTCGGAGGACGGATCTATCGAACATCAACCAATGCTTGCAAGCACACAACCAAAAGGTAGCAAAAGTCGTTCTATCTAGATCATCTAGCTTAGAGCTAAGCTAGCAAAATGTACAACACACACATAGAGTATATAGTGCCCGAGAGCATCATCGTAGACCGGCCTCGCTTATTCCAACGCCGCAGCTAAGGAAGAACATACTACACTCGCCGCGGATCCTACACTCCTCGTTTGCAGAGAACACCCACCGCGCGGCCATACTAATCCCCGCCCCCATTCGCTAGGGTGCTGCATTTGTCTCCACCGCAGCGCGCGCGCCCCGGGCGAGGCACCGGTTGGGCGAGTAGGGACGATGTCGCCATCGCCACCACCGGATACGGCAGCAAAGAAATCGTCGCGGCAACACTTCCAAAGGCTCGCATGAAGTGCTTGCGGCGGTTCACGTTCGTCCCAGCCACGGCGGCGCTACCGCCGAAGTCGCCGATCTTCCGCAACACCTCGGCCATCGCCGCTCGTCGGCGGCGGGCGTTCCGCCTCTCGTAGGGCGGAGCGTGAATGTACCGAGTCGGCGGGTTTGTTTCAGCTTGTCGAGAGGCGGCGAGGTGACTCGCCGCCTTCCACGAACACCGAACACTACGTGCATGCCGCCTCAAGCACGCTCCGGGCCGCCGACCTTGGCAAGCTTGGTGATGAGACTTTGCCGCGATACCGCGAGTAGTCAGCGGCCCCAACCAGACCCCGTAGGAGACGACACGGTCTAGTCGGATGCCTCGCCCCACTGGGGGTCGCAAGACGCCGCTCATCCGCGGCTGATGGCCCGTAGATTGAAGAGGTCCTCCATAGATGCTCAAGGCGTGCATGGCGACGCCACGCAAGCTCCACAAGCAACGCGCTCCCGGAAGGTTTTCCATGGCGCGACGTATACGGCGCAGCGGGGGTGGGGGCTTTTTTGCTGGAAACTCGAGTGCGGCGGGTTTTTGTTTGAAACTTCGAGCGCCGGCTGGTTTTTTAGCCGGAAACTCGAGCGCGCGCGGTTTTTTGCCGGAATGGGTGAACAGCAAAGAATGCGGTGCGCGTAGCCCCTGCACGGAGACGGGGATTTTATGAGCGCCGGCCGGCGCTCGGGCGGGGAGGTCGATCGTCGGACATAAAACCCGCGCCGCACGAACGTGGCGGGCGAAATGGGCGTACGCCCTATCCTAGTGCGCCGTCCTCAGAAGTCTAGTCTTATTTGAGTTTCATACGAGTTTTTTTTTAAAAATTACACAAAGGCAACCTCGGGACGCCACAATACGCACGCGACACTCACCCCTATGAACGCACGTGCGCGCAATCCCTACCCCTATGAGCACCTCCTCCGGATTGGGCGGCCCGACACATCCGAGATTCTCGAAGTCACCATAGGCGCCTCGTTGTCGATGAACGCCGCTACCACTTAATGCATAATGTCGGTAAATCCCGGGAAAATCTCAAGAAAATGTGCGAGCACTAGGATTATTTGAACCCCGGTGGGTAGCAACCCACTAGACCGCCCCTACCATTGGACTACAAGGGCATTAATTAGGCTAATGTGGCACCATATTAATATTGAGAGTGATGATATAAGAGTTTAATGGGAGTAGAGAGAGTTTCATCCCCATTAATCTCTTACCCTCGCACCAACAAGCTTCTAAAATCAAATGTGTTGGAAACGCGACACATGAAACCCCAGCCCATTGAGACCGACCTAAACATAAATGGTTTCAAACTACACATGTTTTTCCATGACAAGATGGATCTCAAATCAAAAATTTGTAAACTACAAAGTGTCATGGATAATTGAGAACTACAATCCCAGGTATCTTTGGTTGGTTTGTAACTTTGTATATCCGAGGCCACTTAAAACATTTAAATTTTAGTTTTCGTGGTTTTTGAATTTGAGACCTAGTTTTTCCCAAAGATAAGACAAAGTCAATAATCAAAGAGTTTTAACTTGAGAGTTTAATAACTTAGCAAGATCTACAATTCTTATTTTGGTTTGATTTCCCATACGACATAGTGCTAGTGACATTATTGTTCACAAATCTTATAAATCTCTTTTTGTAGTTTCATAAACTCGAGAGTTGTGTAAGGGCCTGTTTTGGCGGGGCTCGCGCTGGCTCCGCCCTCCATCAGAGCACGCAGAGCCTGGGAGGAGCCCAAAATAAGCTTCTCCGGCTCCTATGAACAAGGTGGTGGTTGTCGCCAGCGAGAGAGGGAGGGAGTGAGAAAACCGCTCATGTGAACAATTGCCGCTATAGTTGCGCCCTCGCAGCCGCCCGGTGGAGCCGCCTCTCCCGTTGCTAAACAGACCCTAAATAATCTTGTGAACAATGTTAGCGCGGCAACATCGCCGCATGAAGAAATGACCAATATAAAAGATGTACATCTTAAGAAGTTATACTACAAGTTTTATGTTCATGACTTGTTGTGTTTGAAACCAAGAGATGCTCAAAAATGTTGTTATACAAGCTTCATAGACATGATTTATAGAATTTTAGAAAGAAAAACTATCAATTTTATAATTACTATGAGACGCGCCTGGTAGCTTGTATGTTTTCCAAACCGACAGACGGTCCCACCATGCAGGCGCTTCCTTGTTCCCGCCCGAAAATTTTACCAAAATTGCGCGCCGAGCATTCATAAACGCAAAACCTCTCATCCCGAGTGTTCCATGTTGACAGCGGTCCCACCATGCGCCTTCTCCCAGTCCCAAATGCGGTGGCGTGGCGCTCTTTTCCTTGTGCACGCCAAAAATTTTTCAGTAAATTTGCTTGTGGCAGCGACGCCGAGCATTCGCAAAACTCAAAATCCCTCATCCGCCCCTCACCAGGCCATTCTAGGGTATACAGCCCCGCGCCCGTTACCCCCACCGCCGTTGACAACCACCACCGCCGCAACCAACTACCGCCCTCGCCATTCTAGGTTTTCAAGCCGACGGCGATCCACGCCAGCGACCACCATCCAACCCATCTCCAATCCATCTCCGACGCGCGACCGCCGGGTTAATCAAGCACGGCTACGACGGCTTCATCCTCCACCCGAAGCGAAATTGAGTGCCGCTTCGTCATCTCCGACAACGTGGTTTGTGTAGTCCTCATAAACTGCCTAAGAATTGAACCAGTATAGTATTAGGCCCTCGCTAATTTTAAGGCGACCAAATTTTGAAATTTGCTCAGGCGACGAAGGTGGTAGTGCTCTACCGCCATAAACGGAAGGTCCCGAGTTCAAGCCCTAGCCTCCGCATATTGCACATGGTGGTGTAAGGCTTAGCGCTAAAATACCCTACTCCCTGCATCCCGCGCAAAGGCGGAGCCTACGACACCCGGTACGCCATTTTTCGGCGACGAAGGTGCTTCGCTGATTTCCATCCAACAAAGACCATCAATGCATCATCAGCAGAAGAGATAGGCGAGCACACGTTGTCGCGCCTCGAATTTTTCGATCGCGCTCCGAGGAAAGGTGATAATTTTGTGCTCGATTGATATATAGAGCTGTAGATACCGAACTTGACGCCTTTGACCGCTACTATAATGTTGTTATCCGTGTGTTTTGTCATAGGAAGCTGCAACTATCGCTTGCTTATTTTCTTCACGGACCATCAGCGAAGAGAGATAGAGAGCACGCAGTGTCACCCGATTTTTTCACGTACCAGAATCGAAAGTGAAGGTGATAACTTTATCCTAAGATGGATATATCGAAGTTGTTAGATAACAACCCGCACCGATCGCTACAATGTAAGTAAGGGAAGGTGGTACCTTTATCCCGCATGGATATCTAGAGTTGTAGATACTTGAACAATACACCCGACCGCTACTATAACTATAATGTTGTTATCTCGTTGTTTTTGTCATAAGAAACTCCGCAACTACTCGCCGCTTATTTTCTTTATATAAAAAGTTCCTATTAAATGAACTGCTGCTAAACTACGCTTTATATTCCTCTCTATTCCTCAACTACATATTTTTTGCGACCGTGCCTCTTTGGTTTGTTTAGTCCTCATAGACGCCTATTACGTAATTGAATCAGATAAATTTTAAACTTCGGATAGAAATATCGAGTTGTAGGTAATTGAACTTGACACCGACCGCTATCTTGTAATGTTGTTACCGTGTGTGTTTTAGTTATAGGAAACTGCAGCCTACTCGCTGCATATTTTCTTTATAGATGAATACACATGCTTGTTGACACTGTTATAGCATAATATAATAAGTTAAATAACATGAAATAAGGGCTCAAGTCAAAGACCAAACATAAGTCTAGGGGTCTAACTAACATAATTCCACGAGTTTTGGTATTCTCGTGACTTTCCGAGGACTTGATAGATAATTGCGTAGAGAAGAATGGAGAAAGTTCCTAATATACAAGACATATGGAGACGAGACTTGACCGTGAAGTAATTCAACCCAAAAAAGTGGACTAAAACATTCTAGAAGATACCGAGAGAACACCAAAAAGAACCGAGAGGCCAAGAGGAGGAAGGACCTGGCGCGCCGCCAAAGCTCATTTAGGCCGGCCGCCCGTGTGGGTCCCACATGTCGGCCTCTCCTTTCTAGGTCGGTTTTACTACCGACTTTTGAGGTTGTTTCTACACCATTGTTGAAGGTCGGTTTGATCCAAGGGTTGACGTTCATCGCCAAGTACTATATAAGAAGACCAAATGACCCGGGGCTAATAACAATTTCATTATCATACTCATTCATCAACTCATACCCATCTAGTCCAAAATGTCAAGTCTAGACCTAAGCCCTAGTTCATACTAGAAGTAGTTAGCTATCTAGCTAGTTCTAGTTGAAGATCAAGTTCATCTTGAGTTCCCGATAGTCAAGAAGTAGCAAGGATCATCGTTCTTGAGACTTCTCTCTTGTATTCAATCTGTAAGTACTCTTATATTTAGAATACAATTGTTATGGCTTTGATCTTTATAATTATTATATTCTTAATGATATGTGTTTTATGCTTGCTATGATTATATGTTTAGTTTAGTAAGATTGCTTTATATTTTATGCATGGAATTGTATAGCATCCATATAGATGATCACTATGTGGGTGATAAGCAATGTGTAAACATGGTGTTTATACAACGTTTATCTCGCACTGCCCCCCTGCTGGCGTTTCTTAACGCAAAGCGAAAAAGAGTTCCGCAAGCGCACGGAAATGCCGCAGCTTTCACCCGAAGTATTCGTGGTATCGTATTTCCACGAGGAAGGCATGGTGTAAAAGTCTCTAATATGAACATGGACAAGATAACACAACTATGCAATAGACCACAATCCATAATAGGGATAAATCAAATGGTATGATAACTTGACACACACACTCGAATCAATCTCAAAGGATAAAAAAGAAAACATGCTAGGAGAAGGATATCCTATATAGCTTTATTAAGATAGCGGATATACATGCATGCCTTATACCGTCGAGAGATTCTAACTCGGATACCCTCAATTACTATTGGTTTACTTCGGGGCACGGATAACGCCTGGTGCGCCAAGCGATGTCGCCAATAGCCCTACTTGAAACACCGACGTGGGGGGATTACAAGGGCGGGCGGGGCTGTCACCACCACCCCTCCCTACCCTCATTCCGTGCGAAGTTTGAGGCAAACGGCAGACTCTAGCATAAACACCACGCCTACGCTTATGACTACTACTCTAGCGTTGATCGGGGTGACCTCACGTGTCGCGAGGCCCTCTACGAGCATCATCCGCCACAAGGGCGACGCCGACGAACCCAGTAAACCGACAAGCAACCAAGAATTATCTTAAGAGAGAACTCATTATGGTCTAATCATGTATGTATAATACATTTAAGCATAAAGTTCTATTTGACAAGATCGCGACATGCAAACTATATGCTAGTTCATATGCTAAGATCATATCGCATGAATCGTGCTCTATTTAGCTATTGATAATAAGAACAAGAATAATGTGGAGAGCAAAGTATTGATCAACATAAGTAAAACTATATTGATCATACCAAATATCTCCAAGAAGATCTTGATCTTACAT